>VWZF01000181.1:782953-841794 GCA_013396755.1 Sclerurus mexicanus | reverse complement strand
CCCCTCCCCGCCGTGTCGGCCCCGCAGAGCCCCCGTGGCCTTTCCGTGGCGGCGGCAGCACCGGGAACTGTGTTCGAGCCTGGAAAGGACAGCAGTAAAGGATGCTTTTAACAGTTCGGCGAAAAAGCCTTGTTTTCAGAGGTACCGCTTTTGGTACCTGTTAGGTACAGGCTCTTAACTTTCAATTCTCCTTTTCAAGCCGTGTTAAGATGTGGTTTTATAGTCTAAGATGTTCTGAAAGGGGTGACAGTCGACGGCGTGTGTGAATGTTAGTGTGTTCCCCCTACACAGCTGTGATTCCTAAGGATGAAATAGCTGCTGTACCAATGTAACTAAGGTGCCAGGCTCAGGTAATTCCCAGCCGGGATGTCTGGCCCTCCCTGCTGGTCTCAAGGCAGTTTTCCAAGGCTGGGTCCTCGCTTGGGTTTGCCCGGTCTCAGGAGGTGTCCCCCGCTCCCTGGAGCGGGCCAGCACTGCCTGCTGGCTTTGCTGCTGTTCCTGGGGAACCCGGGCTGCTCCGACCGGGCTGCAGCAGGGCCTGTGGCTGTAACAGCAGGAGTTCTGTGAACAGTCGTAGTAGTGCATTGAAGAACCGACGTGGTTAGTGCAGATGGCTCTTGTGCACGTTTGGTGGGTTTTGGTGACAAAAAGATAGTAATGGCCCCTTTGTTTCATATGTTTAACAGCGCTTGTGCTCTCTATGTTGCTTGTGTACATTTGGGAAGGGTTTTTTTTTCTTTAAAACAAAGTGTGATTGCTACAGATAAGGCTGTTAGGAGAACAGAGAACTAGAAAGGAAAAAGCCCATGTTTGGAAAGTGTGGGAAAGGAATTGATGTTATCATGGCTAACTGCTGCTTTTGGTGGTCATTGCCACTCTCCACGCTCCCAGGTGGCTCAGAGCATGGCTAAAGGGGCAGCCTGCAGTGGGCAGGGAGGAACTGGCTACCCAGGAGAACCTTAAAGCTTCTTAAGCTGGCCTTGCTTTGGAAATACTGTTGGAAATTGCATCCTCAGTGTTGTAGCTTTTATTTTTTGTAGTGCAGCTGTGGAAGTTTGAATCAGTGAAGTGTGTAGGGTTATAAAAAAGAAAGAAGCCGTCTTCAAAGGAGTAATTTTTGTGTACTTTTCCCTTTTGCAATGTAGAAGATTGACCAAGCACAGGGACCAAAGTCCTGAGGTTCTAGAAATAGCCAGGATAGGATAGGAATCTATTCAACTAATTTTGCTCACTGAGAAAAATCATAATAACAGGTTGCATGTGCAGACAAAGCCATAACCAGAGCAGACACTCTTCCTTGGCTGTGGGTGTGCAGTAGGTTCCAGGGAGCTCTTCCCACCGGAGCTCAGTGCCGGAGTGCCTGGCTCTCTGCTGGGCCTCGGGCAGCGACTGCACTGCTTCAGCTTCACAAGTGGGTACTGACTGTGGCTTTTGTAGATTCCAGAGTTTGACAACTTGTACCTGGACATGAATGGCATTATACATCAGTGTTCACATCCAAATGATGATGATGTTCACTTCAGAATCTCAGAAGATAAGATTTTTGCCAATATTTTTCACTATTTGGAAGTATTGTTTCGCATTATTAAACCAAGGAAGGTTTTCTTCATGGCAGTTGATGGAGTAGCTCCAAGAGCAAAAATGAATCAGCAGCGTGGGAGACGTTTTAGGTAAGATGATTAGTTCTGGCTCTGTCTTGAGGATAGTAAACACTTAAAAAACCCATTTAAATGTGTGCCATAAAAAGTAAAATAGATTGAGTGGCTGTGCCTTTGACAGTAGTTTTAATTTTTAGTTAAATGAGAGTAACTACCAGTAAAAAATGTTCAAATCAGGATGCCAAAAAGGAAAGCTTGCTTGTTACTTGAATGTTTCTGTGTGTGTGATGCTTGGGGACGGGGGAGCTTTTTCTTAGGAAATCCTCTGTGAAATAAGTCTGCAGTGGAGCTCTTGCAGATGTTTCCAGGGGCGTTATAACATGTGAGAGTCTTTGGTCTTTGTGAATGCCCGTTCTAGATATGTCTTTTTGGTAACTGTAGTGGAGTGTTCTTTGACAGCCATAGAAACCATCAAGTTTCTAATGAAACTCTGATTTCCTGTTGATACCAGTTCCCAAGATACATACCTCAGATACAGAGCTGCAAGTAGATTCACAGTGTTAAGAATTATAGTTATGTTTTGGGAGATTTGGAAGCTTTTTTAAGATTGCTGTAAGGAAAGAAAGCCAGTGGTCAGACCGCACAAAACTGGTGAGTGAAATGCAACATAAATAAGTTGGGGGAAAGGGAAGAGAAAATAGTTGCAAGCGACTGGACTTTGTGATTTGTTTTTTTACGTATTTGTTTTCTTTAAGGAAAAGAGTTTAAGAGGAAGTAGAGAGTAGAAAGGTTCTAAATAGGAAATTGTAGCAGAATTGAGAGAAGGACAAAAATCTAAGACTTTGGTGGTTTCTCTGTTTCTGGTTCAAATGTGTTTATGAAATCCTTGGCCAGGATAGTGTTAGCTTCTCCATTACTGGGAATTGTAAATTGTTAGTTCACTCTCCTGACTCCTGTGGTATTCCAAATCTGCTGCTTTGTTTAACTGTTACCATTATTGTTCTGGGACAGCACTTTCAGATACTTAGATCCCAAGTATTCCCACTGCTTCAACGTTAATTTTCATTCATTGTGATCAGCCATTGTATGATCATCTAAATATTAGCTACATCTGAGTAGTGACAGTAATGGGAAGGAAAAGCTATTTTTAAGGCTTCTTACTTGTATTAGAAACAAGTTTGAACTCTATTCAGGAGTTAAATTTCCCTCTCTTTTTTTTTAAGCACTCCTAAAAATCAACTCTATTTATTTTCTCAGTAAAGCTGTACTTAGGATATTAACATTTGAGTAAGATGATCCTCTCTCTACTCCCTCTCCAACCCTGCTTTATTTTAGATCAGCAAAAGAGGCAGAGGACAAAATAAAAAAGGCATTAGAAAAGGGAGAAACTCTCCCTACGGAAGCCAGATTTGACTCTAACTGTATTACACCAGGTAAGATAATTTCTCAATTACTTAAATTTAGGTGTTCCGATTGATGTTTTTGCATCTATATTTTGGCACTATTTTCCTATCTTAAGAGCATTTTTAAAAAAATACAAGACAGACTCAATAAAGGCTTAAGGCGAGAATTGAAGTTTTAGTAACTTTTAGTAGGGTTGGCATATGTCTCATTTTAAAATTTTTTTAGATTACTATGTAAAAAATGAAATGTCTTAGAAAAAAGACCAGTTACCCCCTTCATCTCTGGCAGAATTTTTATTTGTCGGGGTTTTTTTTCATTAATACTTGTAATATGTAATGCAAATTAGTGAAAAGCTTTATTTTTGACTTAGGTTTCTGTTTTCAGGAACTGAATTCATGGCCAGATTGAATGAACATCTTAAGTATTTTGTAAATATGAAGATTTCCACAGACAAATCCTGGCAAGGAATAACAGTCTACTTATCAGGCCACGAGGTCATTGTATTTTCTTACTATTTTATTTCAAATAATTTTTTTATTGTATAGAAAAATACTACTGAATTTTTTTTGTGTGTTCTGTTTGTTTTATTTTGTCCAGACTCCAGGGGAAGGTGAGCATAAAATTATGGAGTTCATCAGATCAGAAAAAGCAAAGCCTCATCATGATCCAAACACAAGACACTGTCTCTATGGCTTAGATGCTGACTTGGTATGTACAATGAAAATGATACAAACCACAGAAATTTGTCAATCATGTCCATCTTTGATATCCTCCTAAGCTCACAGGGTTCCAAAATGTTATTAAACAAGCATGTCATTTTGCATTCCCGCAAACTTCTCAATTTGTAATGAAACAGAACATCCACATTTCTTTATACTGCTTGAACGGTTTAAAAAATGATGAAGTAAGACCTTTCTGATATCTCTTTGCAACAGATAATGCTGGGATTAACAAGTCATGAGGCACACTTTGCACTCTTAAGAGAAGAAGTCAGATTTGGCGGTAAAAAGGCTCAAAGGTGAAGTGATTTAACTTTACTCTGTATTTTATATACAATGAAATTAAATCCAAAAGATACTAAACTTTGACTAAAACAGGTTTGTGTTTGGTAGTTTGATTATTTCCTTAATTGATTGCATACTAAGTTAATAAAGTCTTAGTTTATTCTTTGGGTTAGGAAAGTCATGAAATTAGAGAAGTCAGCTTGTTAAATTGTGCATTTAAATTAATGTACGTGACAAAATGCATGCTGTCAGAACAGCTCATAAAAGATCCTTACAGCTTTGGTGTGTTGAACTTTTTTCTTTGTATTATTAATGGGCAACCCAGGTTGTAGTGACATTGTTTCCATAATTGCCTTATGCAGATACTGATGCTTTAAAATGTATATATATCTCAGAGGTTTTGTGCTTGTAAGTAAATTACTAAAATAATTACCAAAATAAACTCTCTTAGAGTGGCTGAGTAGATGTTCTTATTCTGGGTTTGCCTATTTGAAGTAACTTGTTGTCCAGAAAGAGTCAGAACAAGGTGATTTGTTCCAGAACTATTCTGAAGTAATACAACAATTAATTTATAACTGTTTCTGTGTCTGAGTTCCTTCTTTGAAGGACCTTAAGTATATATTTGGTGGATAAAGGGAGAAGATGGGAGACAGAAATAAATGTTTGTGATACTAAAAAGATTTTGGATAATACAGTGATAAGTCAAAAGTGTTTAGATAAATGTGTATTTTTTGCTAATAAGGAAACATTTTTATTGCCAAGGACAATATGATAAAGATCAGAAGTAAACTTTCTTTTCAGTCTTCTGCAGTCAGTGTTTCACATGTGCTCATTTTGTTGGTAGTGTTGGCATGTAGCATTGTAATACTTTTAAAAGAGCTTTAATCAAAAAAAATCTTGGCTTTACCTTTTTTAGAGAAAGTAATGTAAAGAGTGTAATGACTTTTTAAGACATAGTTAATGCAAGTATGAAATCAAAAGCAAAGTGTAATTTATTTCCCCTTTCCACCTTGCCCACTCAGTGTTTTTCCATATTATAATTTCTGAATAATTTTGTTCATTACAGGAATTTTCTGTTGGAATTTGCAGGAATTGCCTTCTGTCAATAATGTCATTTTTATGGCTACTTACAGTTGAAAATCTGAAAATCCTAAAAATATATACAAGTTAATATCTGTCAGCAGTGTTTTGTTTGAGAGAAATTACTCGTTTTACCAGGATTTTCAAGTCCAGTGCGACAAAGAACAAGGCATGAAATGTCTCTAGAGTCTTACAGCAGAAACCATATATACCATAAAACAAACAGTAGGTTTGTTATCCTTCTAGTGCTGCACTGAAGCCACTAAATAATACATATGGAGCATATTTTCAGTCTGAGCGTTTTCTTCTCTTACAAGAAGCACTTCAAATGACTACAAAAGTAACCCAGCAAATTTAGGTGTAAATCTGTGTACTCTGTATTTATTCAGACTGGTTCTAACATACCTTAAAATTTATTGGGCTTGTTAGATTAGTTTGTCCATTTTTTGAACAATGGGGTAAGTACTAAGGAAACAGTTGCTGCAGCGTGGAACTCCACAAAGCTGCCCTGCTTTCTCTGAGTTAGCTGTTCTCCATACAGTCACATCTGGTGTTCAGGAGATTCTAATGCAACATTTTATAGACCAAGCCAGATTAATCCTAAAATAGATTCAAGGATTTAGGTAACCTTAGACTTACATTAATATTAATGGTGAAAGTGTGTTTATAATTAACTGGGTGTTTTGAATAATTTACAGAGCATGTGCACCAGAGGAAACCACATTTCATTTACTGCACTTATCACTGATGAGAGAATATATTGATTATGAATTTTCCCCAGTAAAAGTAAGTTCTAATGGAGCTGAGATTGGGAAGAATGTGTGAGGTCTTTATGTGAAAATGATAATAAAAATTTTACTCCTGGGGTTTTTCTTTTTTCCTTTTTTCACCCCCCAGGACAAGATTTCCTTTGAATATGATATTGAAAGGATAATAGATGATTGGATCTTAATGGGTTTCCTTGTAGGAAATGATTTCATTCCTCATCTACCTCATTTACACATTAATCATGATGCACTGCCGCTACTTTACAGAACATATATGGCTATCCTGCCAGAGCTGGAAGGTAAGAAAGCCACTTCAGTTGTGGAGAGTAGGAGCATTAACATTCCTGCATTAATATTTATTGACCTTTTTAGCCATGTTAGAATGTTTAGCATTTACTACACTTTCTTTAAACAGCCAGCAGGATTGCATTCTGTTATCTGTGGGACATTTAAGTGGAAATTTTAAAATTGTTAAATTGTTAGTTTAAAAAACATACTTAATTTTCGCAATAGGTTACATCAATGAAAATGGGCATCTGAATTTAGAACGTTTTGAGAAATATCTCACAAGATTGTCAGATGTAAGTAACTTTGAAATTATACTGTATGGAATGGTATAGTGTGTTGAATATAAACTCAGTGTAGTGCCCTAAAATACACCATAGTGTGGTTTTAATGAACTGTTAAATGACTGTTTTAGAGGTGGTTCAATCAGCTGTTTTGCCATTTAGCAGATGGAATGCAGTCAGTTGTTGTCTGATCTTATCAGTATAAGAGGAAAAAGATTGAATGATTTGATCTGTGCTTTATCCACATCCTTCAGTACTGCAGGTCAAATGAGGATTCCCCAGTAGAACCGTGGTCCTCAGTTCCCATGGAATAGTGCGTGGCAGTATTGGGCAAAACTTGCAGCAGGCAGCAATATTCTTTGCTTCCCCTGCTGGTATAGTTTCCTGTGGGCTAAGCTGTGCCTGAAGAGCTTGGAGAGAAGCATTGCTTGCAAGTTTTTTATAAAAATCATTGGTAAAGAGCAATGACACATTAGTATCTCTCAGGGCCATCAGCATTCTTGACAAACTAACTGGTGTGCAGGAGGCAATCCTGTTAAGTGCCACTGCAGTAATCCATCCTAGAGATGAGGTAAGGTATAGCCATATAGAAAAGGAAAGATTAATCCTTCTGCTGAACTCGGAAGGAGGGAGATCACCTGTTGCCCCTGCTTCAGCCCTGTCCTCTGGCTCTTGGCTAGAGCTATGGCAGTGTTAGGTCTGTGGTGTGAGGCTGTATTACACACACACTGTATATGGACTGCTTCTAGAGTTGATAGTGAAGTGTAAAAGTTATTTAACTTTTTTTGTTAATCCTTACTGCCTTTCTGAAAGTAAACAAAGTATGGTTTGGTTATACGTTAAATATTGCTGTGTTTCTCAGCAATATTTTTAGTTTTAATTTATTAGTTTAGTTGTAGCTCTAGGGCGGAATGCTTATGTACAGATGACTCTAGATGTAAGCTAATGCATGTACTAAAAAGGCATTATTAATTTAACATTCTCAATTTGACATCCCTTAAATATTTGCAAACTTACTTCAATCTTTCTGCACAGTTTGATCGTGAACACTTCAGTGAAGTCTTTGTAGATCTAAAATGGTTTGAAAGTAAAGTGGGCAATAAATACCTCAATGAGGCAGCTGGTATTTCAGCAGAGGAAGCCAGAAAAAATAAAGAAAAGAAACAAAAGGTGAGTATTTTACCTGTACAATTTCAGAAATTAGAATGTTACTTTTGCAAATCAGTATTTTGATCTTAGACAAATTAAATGGCATAAACCTATGTTTTGAGATCTTTTTCAAAGCAGAGAAGATAGTAAACATAGAATTTTGCAGTTTGCTTGTGTGCATTGCTGGTTGTGAGTGATGAAATGGTTAAGGCGGAGTCAGGTTCTCATGAATTTGGAAGTCTTGTAAACCTATAATTTAATGCTTTGCTGTTCCTCCAAAGCAGCAAAACTTACTTCTGGGTGAGTTATGATCAGTCCTGCTATGCTTTATAATTTTATTTTTCCATGCATAGCCCACTGGAAGTTTTATGCACTTCAGATACACTGATAGACCAGTCAGGCGTGGCTTGGTATTGGCCGACTATTTGACAATGAGTAGGTAAATAGCAATTTCACTGGTGTGAGCTATTTCAGATTAGTTATTAAACTTGCAGTTCTAGATATAAGTAAATAAGGAACAGCACCTTTCAAGTATCTTGTCTCTGCCCTAGTATCATGTTCCCCACCACCACTTCCATTGGCTGCCCTTCAATATATACCTTCAGCAGGGGGTAGAGTAGTAGCAGCAAAGTCCTTTGAGTTTAATCTGGCACTGTATGTTGTTATCCTCATCTTTAGTGCAGTTTGAGGTTTGTAAGAGCAGGATGTTAACCCTTCCTTTAATAAGGTGTGCTTTATTTGTGGTTGTTTTCTGATTTGTCCCAGAAGTTTGGAGCAGCTGTGTAGTATTAGCCAGCCAACTTGACTGATGCTTTGAATGGCAGTGACAGCCAGGAGCTGGCACACCTCAGGTACAGGGCAGGAGGGCCAACCTAGTGACTCTGCTTATTGAAAGCTACTCAGTGCTGTCTGTCCACACAAGACAGTCTGTAGTATGGGAATGAAGTGAATATTTGGCTTCTTTGAATCTCTAAAACACAGTTTCTTGTATCCTCACTTCCCACAAAAGTAATCTAAACTCTTAAAAATAAACTGATGGAAAGTTTGACTGCATACTGGTGCTGTAGCACAATGCATGATGTAGGTAGAAATGCTTAAATGTGTGCTGAACAGCCTTGGAAATAGTAGCTTTTTGGAAAACAAATATTCAGGTACTTTTTCAGAGGTATTTAAGGGTTTATTTGAGGCTGCTTTTTTATCTAATCTGTCCTTTTGTCTGATTGAGTAATTTTCTCTAAGCAATTATAGCAGAAGGAAATGGGTTTTATAATAAGTAATAATAGTATTTATACATTTTGATTATACCATTTTTAGTTGCAAATTATATGGTATTGAATGAGGTTTCTGCATAGTAACCTGGTTTTTACATTATCTCAAATATTAATTTAATAGGCTCAGGAAAATTCTATGTCTTTGGCTGCTTTAGAGAAAAACGAAGGTGAAGTGAGCCCCAAAAGTAAGTGCAAACAATTTTTCTGTATCAATATTAACAAAAAACCCATGTTAACGTGTATAGATTTGGAAGAAGTGTAAGAATTTTGTGTCAGAGATGACTTTAATCTAAATGCAATACTTTTGTAGTCAGCTGTTGGGAAAAGGAACTGCTTTGGAGAAAGAGTTGGTCTGAAACTTGAGGGCTCCTTCCCTGACCTGTATTTCTGTGTGAGTTAAAGGAATGAACGAACAAATCTTCAACAACATTCTGGTTTTAATAACTGTATACCTAGGTATTTTGTTATACAGTGGAGACAAAGGAACAGATTTTTATATTGCGTTAGGAATTTTGCGTGTGGTTATTTTTTCAAACTCATTCCATTTGTATGAAATATTTTTTGCCCATGTTTTGAAATTAATTGTCAAACATGTATGAATAGTACTGCATGATTTAAGATGGTGTTGCTGAACATAATTACATTTTAAAATTTAATGTTTTCTCAGATTTTTTTTTTTTGTGCTGGCTTATATTATCTTATCTGTTCTTATAATGGGGCCAAAAAAAATGGGCTGTCTGTCTTAAAAGTTCCAGAATTTCTCTGGGTCAAAGATTCTGTTTGATTATGTCATGTTACTTTCAGTGCAAGGAAAGTATAAGCACCTATAACTTTGAATTGAGGGATAAAGTTTAAGCACTAAGTCAAAAGTGAGTGTTTTCAAACCTTATTGTAGCAGAGAAGTGAATGTTAATTGCTCTCTTTTTTTCCTGCCTGCTTTTTCAGCCATGTTGGAAGATGAACCAGAAGATGATGATCTGTTTGAAACTGAGTTTAGGCAATACAAAAGAACTTACTACATGACTAAAATGGGTGTAGAAGTAGTTTCTGAGTAAGTGTACACTTTTTCTTCTCTTTTTTTCTAAACCCTAAAGACAAGTCTTTGTAAATATCTATTAGAGAGGCTATTTACAAGGTATAATGGCTTCAAACTGAAAGGGTGTACGTTTCGATTAGATAATACGGAATAAATTCTTTACTGTGATGGTGGTGAGGCCCTGGCACAGGTTGCCCAGAGGAGCTGTGGATGCCCCATCCCTGGAAGAGTTCAAGGCCAGGCTGGATGGAGCTCTGAGCAACCTGGTCTAGTGGAAGGTGTCCCTGCCTATGGCAGGGGTGTTGAAACAAGATGATCTCTAATATTCCTTCCAACCCAAACCATTCTATAATTCTAGTGCAGGACAGAATATTGTTCCATGTTGAAAGCAGGGAACATGTGGCAGTGGTAATATTTTTGCCCAGTACAACAAGAGCTGCAAGTCAAATTTTCTTGTAATAAGTATTTGAGGATCAAAGAGAAGAAGTCCATTAGGATTAAATGAATCCAGAAAATCATGGTCTTATTAGGTTCCCAAAATGGTCTATCTTCAGTCCTATATACAAGGTGCTAAGTGTTTTTTATATACCAGTGAAAATTAGTATCTTCCCTTTTTCTTTTAAGTGACTTCTTGGCTGATCAAGCTGAATGTTATGTCCAGGCAATACAATGGATTTTGCATTATTATTACCATGGAGTTCAATCATGGAGCTGGTAAGAAAAAAATGTCAAATGAGAAACTGCAGAAGGATAGAGGGATATGTAACCCTGTATGCTGGGAACATTTAATGTGATTTGGTTTGGTTCTGATCTGTAAACACTGTTCTGTTTTAATTTAGTCAAGTAACTTAGGAGGCTTTTTTCCCTGCAGGTATTATCCCTATCATTATGCACCTTACCTGTCAGATATTCGCAACATCAGTGAACTGAAAATAGAATTTGATCTGGGAAAACCTTTCATGCCATTTGAACAGCTTCTTGCTGTACTTCCAGCAGCTAGCAAAGATCTGCTACCTAAATGCTACCAGGTGGGGTATAGAATTAAATTGCGTTATCTACCTATTGCTTACTGGTTGTCTGCTTTTATTTATTTTACTCTTTTCTTGATGTTTTTGCATGTCTTATTAATTATATTCTATCTCTAAATTTTAAGTATGTGGTTACTATTCTTTAGTAATATAAGTAGTACATTGTAAAGTTAGTAATAAATAGAAAATTTTGCATTTGCTAAGCAATTTCTGACTAGGACAGCTAAGTGTTGAATTCCTGTACAGGCTTGAATTGGTTTTAATAACCAGCTTTCCTCTGTCGCTTCCTACAATTAGTGCTAAATTGTCTCTGATATCATCTTACTGTATTTTTCTAGCATTTGATGATTAGTCAAGACTCTCCTATTATAGAATATTATCCACCTGATTTTAAAACTGACCTAAATGGAAAACAGCAGGAATGGGAAGCTGTAGTATTAATCCCATTTATTGATGAGGTAAGTTCTTTCAGCATCTGCTGTTTATAAAAGCTTCATAACAAATCTGCTAAATTTCTTAATTAATCAACAGTTAGACAAGGAATTAAGTGGAAGTTTAGATTTACACTTGATAAGATCACAGAAATGTTTGCTGCCTGGGGAGTAAGTCTAGATTAAGTTACCACAAGCAAAGTTAGCTTCAGGTGGAAGAAGTGCTAAGTAAGGGCTGTGGACTTTGTGTTGTTTGTTAATGTTTTTAATCAGTTATTGAAATAATTTAGTTTCAGGTTCTTTGAGAAAAAAGCTCTATTCCTATATATATAGAAAATGTCTGGAGGTAAAATAAAAGAAACACTTGCAAAAAAAGGAAGTGTATTTTTACAGGAAACCTCTTCACATGAACACCAGTAACAGAGAAGCATTAGTAGAAAGGAATAAAGTAATAATTTTCCTTTTGCACATAAGGTAACAATACTAGATAAGGCTACACTTTGGCAACTGTTTTGCATAAAGGTCATCTTTATTCTCCAGAGCTGTTCCATGGTAACTGCCCTATTTTTATCACAGCTGGGACTTGAGGAAGGGTGAGGCTGTGGTTGGAAAATGTTAACCAGCAAGTGCAGATACCCACTTTGCCACTGTAGACCTTTCCATAGTAATTTTTGTTGCCAGTTTCACATGTGCTAATTTCTCTAAAATTTAGAAACGACTGCTGCAGGCCATGGAGTCCTGTAATAAGGGCCTAAAAGAAGAGGAGAAACGAAGAAACACTCACAGTCCTTGCCTGATGTATTGGTACGAGAAGGATGTGGAGTTTCAGTACATGTCACCATGGCCAGAGAAATTCCCTGCAATAGAACGATGTCATACGAGGTAACACTGACACAACTAGTTTACAGGAGCCTAAAAGTAGTTGGAATACTTTTATTAACATTTAAACAAAGCTTGCATATGCCAGTATATACACTGAAAAATGTAAAGTGTTGAATTAGGTGTTACCTGTTTTGGATGGCACAGTAAAACTATTTGTCCCTTCAAATATTGCTTTGCAAAACAGGAGAACCAATGCTAAGTCATTGAGAACAATCTCAAGAATTACTGAACTTGGTATGACACAGAGGGTGAAAGACTGGTACAAGTATCTGATAAATAGTGATGATTTATGGGTATGCTGATTCCAGAGTGGTTTTTTTGAAAATATAAGTATTTGGATCCACGGCCGAGAGTGGAACACAAATGTATTTTTCACCTTTTTCTCACTGAAAGTAGCCAGCTTTAGTTCACACAGGCTGAGCTTTCAAGATGAGATGGAAACATAAGCTTAACGGTAGTCAAGCTTGAAGCAGAATAGAGGAGGATTGCCTGTTGCTGGATTACAGTCAGTGAAGAATGAATAATTGTCAAGACGAATGATACCACTGAGACCCTATGGAACCAATGGTAGTTTAGAATTTGGTAATAGCAATTATTTAAAATAGAGAGTTTGGAATGTATGTTGAAGTTTTGTCTTTTTCTTAATGAATAGCCTCTTCGTAGTAATGGCATGGGGGTTTTTTATAGTCTTTCCCATAGATTCCAAGTGACTTAAATCAACTGCTGGAAAGTCAAAGGGTTGGTCAATTAATGAGTGTTTGAATGAGTAATGAGATTTCTACAGCTGAAGGTCAATCCGTATGAGCAAATCTGCAACTTATTTTTCAGGTATAAAACAATACCTTTGGATGCTTGGCATGTAGAAATAACCCAGAATAAGATAACCAAAATCAACAAGGGTGCATTATATTTTTGTGGATTTCCTACTTTAAAGCACATTAAGCATAAGGTAAAAGATATCCCTCTTCTGACATTTCACTTCTATTTAATGAGATAACTAGGTGAGAGTTCAAGTTTTATGTGCTGTTTTGTTTTTACCCAGTTCTGTCTTAGAAAAAGTGGTGTACAGGTGTTTCAGCAAAGCAGCCATGGAGAGAACATGATGTTAGAAATCATAGTGGATGAGAACTCAAAAGACCAGGTAAGCATTCAGCTCCTAACAAAAGACCAAAACCAAACAAAACCCAAAAACAGGCAGACAAACAAAAGACAAAAAATTTGTCATAAAATGACTGAATTTGTTAAATAGTCAGATTTGAAATGCTGGTTATTTAGAGTCAATAGTATAGTATTTATAGTAAATAGCATATTATAGAAGGAAAAAAGCTTATAGAACAGTAATTTAAAAAGTTTAAAAAAATTTAAAACCCAAGAACTTTTTTAAAAAGAGTGGTTAAACGTATTGAATTTTAAAGCATCACTTTAGATTTTTTTAAAAAAGCTTTATTTAACTAGTAATGTTTGATTTCAAACCAACTGTATGTATGAGTTGTTAAAATTGTCGTTTTGATTTTTGTGTCCCAGAGACACAAATAGTTCCAAGTGATTTAACAAGAGAAGTGCTCAGCCTGTGTCAGAAATATGAATCAGTCCAGGTCTTACACATAACACATGGACCATGCAAAGAGCAACAGTTCTTACCAGGGATTGTGTAATATATTTTAATAAGATAAAATGAACTTTTTTATTCTGCAAGAAACCTGTTAGTTTAACTAGAGTAGTTTTTTATGGCTAAAACAGTTTGAAAATACTGTAACAAAAATCTTTCAATATTTTAAACAATTAGTAATAGGAACTTCTGGGTTTTTTTCAGATGGTAGAAAATGTTGCCAGTTTGGTACTTGGGAAGCGAGTTTTTGTTAACTGGCCCCACCTTGAAGAAGCCAGAGTTGTTGCAGTATCAGATGGAGAAACTAAGTAAGAGCTGTCTGATGCAGACTTATTTGGTGTCTTTATTGGTTTTCAAATTAAGTTCCTCGGGCTGTACAAAAATTCTGGTTTTATTGTATTCCTAAGAGCAAATTAGTCCAGATGTTGCAAAGGCTGTTTGGTGGGAGAACCTTTGTTTAACACTGTGCTGAGGATTGTTGTCTCTGTAGCAGTCTAGTCCTTCACTGTTTTGCTGTAGTTGTAGAGATTTGGGAGAGCTCATTCTTAATTTTGAGGGGAAAATTCATGCACAGAAATTCACACAGAGAATGTTTCTATATATATTCTTTCAGCATATGTACTGGTATTCTTTATAAATAAATATGCTGTGTGGCCTGCTAGGGATGGAGAAAACGATGCTGTGAGTTTTCTACATCCTTAAGTAATTTCTAACTATTTGAAGTTTTTCTCACAGTTAGCTATGTCTACATTAATCTTACTTGGTTAAATACATACCTGTCATAATATTCTCCAGGTTTTATTTGGAAGAACCACATGGCACACAGAAGCTTTACATGGGAAATGCAGTGCCCCCAACTAAAGTGGCTTATGTTGGAGATAAGGAGCAAAGCATGTGGGTAAAAGAAGTTCAAGGCATTTCAGAGCAGTAAGTAATTTGGAAAATTAAAGGTAACTGTGCATTTTATATCTTAGCTGTGTTTTGTTGCTGTATTACAGACTTAAGTAGCCTAGAAGAGCTGCTGCATACTTGATAAAGGTTAATTTAGTCTGCTGGAATTTAAAAAAAAACAAAAACAAAACAAAAAAAACCCAAACCAAACAAAAAACAACAACAACATGACAATAACAAAAAAAACCCACAACATAAAAGAGGTTACGCTGAAATTTCAGAATATATAGAGTTAGTCCCTAGGTAATTAAAGTTAGATACTGTCACAAAAGAGCTCTCAAATGAATGAGTTTCAGTATTTACTGTCCCTCTCAATTTCCTGTTCTGGTGTTAGTACTCTTCAGTTGTAGGAAGTATAGAATGAAGTCATACACTATCAGTTGGCAACTCAAATAGCTTAGCATTTGAATGCAGCTCTAGGGTGTGGGTGCTCAGTGGAACAGAACTGAGTTACAGTAGTGTGGCATTTTCTTATCTGTCATTTGATTAAATGCCTTAATTAAACCTAACCCTTCCAGTGTAAAGATAAAATGTGCTCAAATGAATACACTTAGCTGTGTAGTGGTGGCTGTGCAACAGGGGTAAGTAGTTGGCTAAGCCATTTATTCTGGGTGTTTCTTGTAAAATAGGAAGCTAACTATTCAAATCCTTTTTTAAAGAGGGGTTTTTATTTTGTTTATTTTTGCTTCAGTAAATTAATTCTACACTCTTGATTCAGTTCTGTTTATTGTAATCAAACTAAATGTTCTGCCTTGTATTCAGCTACCAGAGAAGAAAAGGAATAATTATCCATGAAACATCAGTAGTTGTATATGCTCAGTTACTCACTGGTAATAGATACCAACTAAACCAAAATGGAGAAGTTTATTTGGAGAAGCAGTGGTCTAAACAAGTCCTTCCTTTTGTTTACCAAACGGTTGTCAAGGTAAATATGCAAGTTCAGTATCTTTCAATTACTTCAGATTCAGATAATGTTTTAGAAATAAGTGTTTGTTTGTATGAACTTCTTAATTCTATTGGAACTGAATGATCTTTAAGATTACAAATTTTGTCTTTTTCATGTAGGATATCAAAGCCTTTGACTCTCGTTTTTCAAATATCAAAACTTTGGATGATTTGTTTCCTCCTGGAAGTACAGCCTTCATGCTGGGATCTCCTTACTATGGCTGCATGGGAGAAGTTAGTGCCATTAATTCCATATTTTTTCCCCATAGATTTCTTTATTTGTAAATCTAAAATAATCTAAAATGTTGTGTGCCTGTAGTGGTCATTTGCTAGCTAAAATTTTAGATCTAAGATTCCCTGGTGGTTTAGTCAGAGGAAGAGAGGGTTCTTCTGTTTTCTCTGTCATTGTTGCTAGCATAAATGTAAAAAGCATAACTGGAATGCAGGATTATTTTTATTAATTCTTTGGGATAATTTGCAATACATTTTGTACTGTTTTCAGTCCTGGATTCCTTTGGTTTAATGCTGACTGGTTGCCTCTCTGAGGAGGCAATGTTCAGGTCAGGGCAGTGTGGTGAATCCCAAAGTGTTCTCTGTGCCTACTGCAGCAAACTGTGGCTCAAGTAGCCTACGAGGTCCAGTCTCCAAAGAGAGCTGGTTTTAAATAGCACTTTGAATGTGTTGTGTTTCTCTGCAAGGTTCACGATTCACAGGACGTGATCAGAGAAGGCAGAATCCGGGTGGTGTTTAACATTCCGTGTGAGCCCCAGCTCGATCCTCTCATACAGAACCAGCATGTAAGTGCTTCTGGTGTTCTAAGCCAAAGCTTAAACAATGTGTCAGATTTTGCAGTGGTAATGTCTTTAAGGGATGTTTCCGTATTATTTATCAGCCCTTTGTGTAAAAATCCTCATCCTTCAGGAATTGCCAATATTCTTTATTTGTTTGTTTTAAAGAAATATTCTGTGAAATACAATCCTGCATATGTTTTGGCCAGCCGTCTTGGAATAAGTGGATATCTTGTCTCCAGATTTACAGGGAGTATCTTTATTGGAAGAGGATCGAAGAAGAAGTGAGTTCTCTTTGTGAATTTTGACAACTCTACAGAATTTCTGCAGTGTTTAAGTGCTGTTCTTATCAAGAGTATGCTATTTTATGATGTGAAGCTTTCTTTAGATTTGCTGTGAACTAAATAGATATGCAGTGCTTTTCTCTCCTATCATAAACATGTTTTTACTTTGTTTACTGGAGAGTTCTGTTTGCTTTAGTATTATAGACAAACATAAAATTGATTTTCTTGGTTGGCTATTTGCACAATTGAACTGGGAGTTTAAACTGACTTTGCCACACTGAAAATAAAAATGTGGAATTGGGGTCTGATTTATTGTCCTTATTACTGCTAGTATAAAGGGATATAAACTGTACCTGTAACTGCTTTTAAGAACTAGTTGAGACTGCTTAAAATATATAAGGGAGGCAATCCGTGTAGTCCTCTGAATGTCAATTGTGGTTTCCTAGGACAGATCTCTAAAGGTGTGGTTGATGCATGAGCATCTTCTTATGACCTAATGTGTACATTTATTCCTTACTGATTGTTCAAGGATATCCTTCTACAACTTGGTAAATGCCAGGTAGATTGTGCTTGATTAGATCTCAATTAAAGCAGAGTCAGATATTTCCTACTCCTCTGCAGTAAGGGGTGGGCATACAGGTGGACAGCTAGCACAGCACAGCTTTTGGCCTGGAACATTTACAGCTGACACAGTGCTAACAAGTAAACAATACAATGGATTTAATTTTTCTGTGGTTTAAGGCTGAAAATATTTCTTTATGTGGCGTTTTTAACGTATGTACATACACATATATGATTGCAAGTTAGTGAACTCTTTCTTGTTTCCAGTCCTCATGGAGATCACAAAGCAAATGTGGGGCTAAACCTGAAGTTCAATAAGAAAAATGAAGAAGTTCCTGGCTATACTAAGAAAGTTGGAAATGAATGGATGTATTCTTCTGCAGTAGAACAACTACTTGCTGAGTATTTAGAAAGGTAAATAATGGATATGAACTTGATCAAATTATCCACCTTCGTCTCAATCTTTGGATTTTGTGCCCTGGTCACAGTTCTTCTTAGAACTGCTGAGTTTGTTTTTGGAGATTCCTTGGTGGAATTTCTTCTATTCCAATGTTCTCCTAACAGTCTCTTTTTCCAAGGAGAGTCATCTTTTGGGATAGAGTAATTTTGTTAACAGCTTACCTTTGATAAGTGAACAGTAAGGCTCCAAATTAAGTAAAAAATAATTCATCTGGGCTCCACAAATTTTGAAGCCCATCAGATCTTGTTTTAATGAGGCTTTTTTGTGGTCTTTGTTATCCTCCATTCATTTGTTTTTTTCAGAGTGCCTGAACTGTTTAATTATGTAGCCAAAAATGGCCAGGAGGATATCTGCTATGAGGATGACATTTGGCCTGGAGAGGATGAGAATGGGTAAGCCATCTTTCTCCTTTTATATCTAGAATAAGGAGAAAAAAGACTGACAATTGTGAGATTGGTAGTGATTGTGTAGCGGCTGCTTTGTAACTGAAGTTTTGCTGTTCCTCAAGCAGCATGATTGTTCAGTGATGACTGAAAAAACCAGCTGAATGCTGGACATTTCAGTTGTGCAGTCCAAGTTTCTGTTTCAGACCCCAGCCTCAAGTCCAGTCAACCTAATTTTTGATGGCTACATCATAATTCTTGCTTTTAATATAACCTTCAGTAAGCATAGCTATGGCTAGTCATAAAGATATTTTTTGAAAAAATAACCAGTAATTTTTGCAGTTGTCTAAAGTCACTTTGAGTTTGAGAAATAACTCTTACTAAATTTAAAAGTCTTTGCACGTTTTCAGTATCCATTTAGTCAGTTTCATGTAGCAGCTTTGGCTCCGGGTACAGTGTGGTAACATGAAAAGATTTCCTACTCAGCTAGTGAGGCCTATTCACAGGCTCCAGCTAGTGAGTCTGTGTGACACTGCACCCCACAGGACTCCTGCCACTGGATGTGCCACTGTGGGACTCTTCTCTTGGAGGAATCTTAGGTTTGTGCTCCATTTTACCAGAGAGGCTTGCCCTGTCAGTTCTTTCTTACTGTGTTGTGAGAAACAGCTGGTCACAGAACCTGTAATCACAGCTGGACATGGTTTGTTGATTAGATACAAAAATAGTTTGCTGAATGCTTTTCATTAATTTCATAATTTAATTTTTTTTCCTGAAATGTGATTTTAGGTTATGGTTTAGAAGCAGGATTACATGATTCAGACTTTTTTTTAAAATTCCTATTGTAAACTGATACAGAATTCTTAGATTCTGTTACTTTATGAATATACACAAGCATTGTGCCTGCATCATAATACTTGGCTGATTAAATTAGGGAACATAGTAAAATGCCTAGTTTATGCAGTTCAAAGCTTTAATTCATGTCATTTTTTTTATTCAGAGCTGAAAAAGTGCAAGAAATTGTTGCCTGGCTAAAAGCACATCCTGTGTCTGCTTTGTCTCGCTCATCTTGTGACTTGCAAATTTTGGATGCAGCCATTGTTGAGAAAATTGAAGAAGAAATAGAGAAATGCAAGGTATGCAGCTTGGTATTGTTGTGAGCAGGGGTGAACCTAAAAGCAGCTGCTCATTATTTTCCAAGATCTTGAATTAGAATAAGATGATTGAAGATTACTTCTCATTCCAAAGAAGAAGGATACAGAATGAAATGTAGAATCTGAACTTGTAATGTGAATTATCCCAGAAATTCAGAAGAGCTCATTGTTCATCTTTGTAATTGACTCACTCTTTTGGAGGTGATTTAGCAGCAGTAGGCCATTCTCTGAACTGTGCCTTCTGGTGGTTTCATAAAGGAACAGGTATCAGTGTATATTCAGGAATACTCAAGTGCTCTTCCTAAGTGCCATCCCAGCTGTTCTTTCCCTGCAGTTTCTCTTTGGTCTGTAGAAAAGTAGAAAGTTGTTTTTTGAAGGCCACAGTTGAAAAAAGTGGCCAAAGAAATTACTAAAGGAAAAGCTAAGGGCAAAACCACATGAAATAATGGGCTAATCTTTTTGAAATAACTTGCAAGGACATCTTAATAAAATTGGTGTGAAATTGGGAATTAGACAACTGATGCTTCGGTAAGAAATCCACCATGTTTTAAAAACTGGACTTACTTTAAGGACTTCATGAAAGCTGTATACTGTTATTTAAAAGAAACTAAAGAATTCTACATGATCTTTTCAGGTGTTTTGTTTTACCTCTTCCAGTGTTGCTTCCTACAGTGGTTTGTACTGACTTTCTGTTCCTTTCCTTTAGCAAAGAAAGAGCAACAAGAAGGTGCGAGTGACCGTGAAACCCCATTTGCTGTACAGAGTAAGTGATGGGAAGGGTTGGGTTTGTTTTTTTGAAGAAAGTTTGCCTTATAGTTTGTCTCAGATATTTTTATAAATGCGTTTTAATTGTAATCCTTATTCTTTTGCATACATTAACATGGTCTTTTGGTTACTGTCAGCCGCTGGAGCAGCAGAAGGGGGTGGTTCCAGATCGAGATGCAGAGTACAGGCTGTTTGACCGGGTGGTCAACGTGAGAGAGAACTTTTCTGTTCCAGTTGGTCTTCGAGGTACCATTATAGGAATTAAAGGAGGTAATATTTTCTTCAGGCCTCACAAGAGTGTTTTGTAGAATGGTTGTGAACACAGACAGGTTTCTCACTGTGAAGCAGACACAACTTGAAGCCATTAATGACATGTTTACTGTTTTGAATTAAACCTCTACAAGTACTCTGTTTTAATTTCATGTGTTACACAGCTGTTCTTTGAATAAGAAATTAATTTACCCTTTGTTTCTTCTTAATATGAATAAGAAATTACCCTTTGTTCCCTCTTACTATGAAGAGGGCAGATCAAAAAAGGAACAAAATGAAGTTATGGGCAAAATTAAGAGAAGTAGACATACAAAAAACTGTTAGCCTTAATACTTATATTGAAGATAGAACTTTATCAAATATGATTTGTCTTAAATTGTTCTATTTTGAATTTGGGTTTTTATTCTGTGATACTCCATTTTCATTAATTGACTTGGATTTATACCTTCTTTGATAAGAAGATTAACCATAAATTTCTTTCAAGTAAATAAAAGGATTTATCGAGTTCCACTGAGTGTACAGTTTGAGATCTAGTAATGCAAATTCTCTCTCATTCAGTTTGCATCTAACAGAATCTCGAATAGACTAGACTTGGGTAGAGCTTTTTTCTCCATAATTATTATATACTAATATAATTATCAGTCTGTCATTATTCAGGAAGTTAATATTAAAGCTGTTAGTTTCTGACTACCTGAGTGTAAAAGTGGTTTGCATCTCTTTTGTGGCAGTTTCTGACAGCTGTGACATACTGCTATAAATTACAGTCCTGTTAATGCACACTGGTAAGATGTTACGTATGGTACATTTCTGTTGAAACTGTATCTTAAAGGGCAGACATACATGACTGAGAAGCATTTTCAAATTCCTGTTAACGAAATTACTCAGGAATAAATGGGGGTTTTCTTGTTAGTTTTTGTTCTTTTCATTATTTATTGCATAACTAATATAGGTATTTCTATAATTTAGATGGAAGTAACTAATGTAGCCTATATAACGTGACATTTTACTTTGTTTTCTGTAGCTACTAGAGAAACAGATGTGCTCTTTGAAGTTTTGTTTGATGAAGAATTCCTTGGAGGCCTCACTATAAGGTTTGTGCATGGAGGTTCATAGTCATTTCATGCTTTTGGTATAGATGACATGAAATTACTGCCTTTCGTTTGATTGAGTATTTTTAATGCCTCCTCTTAAAACTTTCTCCAGTGTTGGTCAGTTTTTATTTCTTTTGTGTTTCTTTATTCTCTTTGAGTAGGGATAATTTTTATGAAGCAGATTATATTGTGGAAATGCTCTTTAGGCTCTTCTTAGTGTATTTAAAAACTGATTTGTAGAAAGCAAATATGAACCAGCAGAATAAAGCACTAGACCCAAATGTCTTTATAAAACAAGTATGTAAAAAGTGGGTTATTATCAGTATGTCTTCAACACAGAGGTTAAAAACCAGTCAGCAGGCATCTGTTCTTCCGAAGGAGGGGCTCTGAACCATCAATAATTGATACTTAGGCACTAAATTCCAACTGCCATTAAACACATAAACTGTTCTTCAGGATATGGAAGTGCTTTGGTTTTACAAAGTGTGATAACTCCTCTGTGTTTAAGTAAACAGCTAAACCTCTAGGTGCATAAGCTGATGCAGCAGGCTTCACTTTACCATTGTTCTTAGATAAATTAAGGTTTTAATGACAGGACGTAGGGTGGATTCTTGCCTATTCCTTGCCAGAGGCCGAAGGGGGATGCGCAGTGGGATTAAGGTTGTGTGTAATGCTACTGGATTTCAATAGTGGATACACTTTTCAGCCTCTGTTGTTCAAATTTGAGTCATTACCTTTTGGCAACAATTAAACTGTATGAAACAATTATGTAATCCACTTTTCTTCAGGTGCTCACCTGCCAGAGGTTACCGTCTGCCATCAAGTGCCTTAATTAACCTGTCTCATGGTAGTCGCTCGGAAATGGGAAATCAAAAACTGATGGCCATTGTTAAACCTCAGCCAGCAGTGAATAACTACAACTCATATGCATCTGATCCGTCATCGGTGTGCTCACAAAAAGTGCATCTGGGAGGCCTCAACCATTCTCCTCGCTCCCTCTTCGTTCCTACTCAGGTAAGACTTCTCTTGCATTTGTCCAGAAATGTTTTTGCCTAGAAGCTGAATTATTGACGTGGTTATCTTCATTGCTCCAACCAAAATTTAATTTTTATGTCAGCGTATTAGAAGTAGAATAATGCTTATATTGGAGAAATTAATTAATCCCATAATGAAGGGGGCTAAAATTTCCTATTGACAGCTGTTTTGCTTTGAGTGACTTGAGTTGCATTTCTGAAAGACAAATCCTTAGTCGTGAGCAGTGACACCACATTTGGTGTCAACAAATAGTGTTTGGGCAGAAATACAATTATTTCCTTAAAGCTCTGTTCCAATTAATGCTTCCTATAGGCTAAGTTTGTGCATGCTCAGAAAAAGAAGACATGATTTCCCTATCAGTTTTACTTCTTGGTTACAATTTACTTTGAAACTACAATAAAGGAGGAAGAATTAACAGGTGAATTGGGGTTCTCAGTGGTTTAATGAAACTTTATTTTTAATAAGTGACTTCTTTAAGGAAAATCATCTTAATAACTTCATGTTGTTGAGAAAAATTGTGTCATGCTTTTTAAATCTATACAAGAGAAACTACTTTCCAAAAGCAAACTTAAGACAATGAAACACTTCTGATTTTTTTTCTTCTCTCAATAATTTAGCAACTGAATGGAAGACAGCATTACAATCTCAGGGCTGAAAATCAGGGCAACTCACCCCAGAAAGGATCATTTTTGAGTGGCAATCAGAAGAATAAAGTGAGTATTCTAGTTCATTTAGTATTGGATTCAAGTGTGTCTATTTTGGCCCTCTGTTTAGAGTGGGTGTCTTTTTCTCATGATTAGTAACTGGCTTTGGTTTAGTGCATCAGATGTTTTAGTCCATATACAGACTGGAGCAGAACTGATCTCCGCTCTTGAATGAGTATAATATCCTGTGTTATCCTTGTTTAGATATTAGATTTTCAAAAGTGGTTTTTGCATATCTGAGCTTCAGTTCTGTGGTGACATGCCTGTAATGTAACGAAGCAGTTGAGCCTGATTGGTAATGCCTTACAAAGTAAGCAATGAATAATAAAATCCAAGAACAGTACCAGCATGAAAGCATGCTTTTGAAACCATTCTGAATTTTTATCTGAGTTTAATTATACCTGTTTTCTTTCCTGTGTTCATAACTCCAGTTAAAACAACACCACTTTCAGAAGTGATTCTTGGTAAAAAATGTTGTGCAAATGCAACTCACCACAACAGTTTATTTCATAATCTAATTACCTCCAACTTGTACTAGTGTCAGTGTGAAAATCTCTCACCTGAGCACTGTTAAATTTGGACCGTACAATTTCAGAATGTCCTGGTATATGCTTAGCTGTTCAAAAGATGAATTTATAGCTGCTGAGTTTGTTGCAGGTCTTGTTTCTTATTTTGTCAGGCACAGAGTAAGCAAGATGATGAATTCTGCAGCATATGGCAGTCGTTGCAGAGTTCTGGGAAGTCTCATCACATTCAGCAAAACATGCATGAGAAGGTTAGTTAATAAATTTGAAACAGATCTCTGGGTTCAAAATATAAAGGTACTTAATTTCATACATCAGTTCATTAGATCAGGAAACTTCCTAGTTTGTTACAAATAAATGCTCTGGATGAAAGTGTTGTCACACTGGGTATGCATAGCTCTGGACAGAGGTGGTCATAGGGGACTACTTTGGGAAGGAGAGATACAGTTTTCTGGTTAAGCTTTGATGTTTGAAATCCTAGAATGCAGTTCTACCTCAGGAAATCAAGCTGGGAACTGGCCATCAGTTTTATAAGCCAGGATTCAACGACAGCAGCTTTAAATGTCAGCAAAGAAAACAGGAGCCGTATAAAAAATGTGAGTACTATAATTAGAAACTTGGTTTAGGAGTACTACTTGTTTTATCTGATCTTCATTGAAACGTCTATTGAGCTTTTTCTGGTAGCTGAGAGGAAATAGTTTATTACAGTTTTATAAACACTACGTTGCACTTGTTATTGTCAAGAATGTCCTGGTGTGCATATTAAACTGTTCCACACTTAATCCTGAACCTTTTAGGCAAGCTGTGCTGCGTTCTGCTGACTTGCCACCCATCTGATAGATAAACAAAACAAAAAATCACACCATGTGTTTTTGAAAATTTGCTTTTGATGATATTTGTAGAATACAAAATTGGACGTGTTATTGCATATGCTTAGTTTTATTTTATCTTAGAGGAAAAATATATACCACATGCCCTATAAAGTATGAATTAAACATTTGATAAAACCATTCAAATTAATGCAACTCAGTGTGCTTGTGTGGGCTTTCTAATTTTTTTGAGTCTTGATTATTATGATGATTTTTAAGAGTGTTTCAAAAGAATATGTTCTTTTGTAGTTAAAGAAGATTCCAAAGTTACAAGAGGTGAAAATCAGCCACATAATAAAATATCAAACCAACAGGTAATTTTGTCTATACTGAGTAAATGCATTCTCTTCATTTTACTCTGATCTGTCATTTTACAGATTTGTCTTTAACTGGCATCTTAGTTGATTCTTTTAGTAGGTAAACTTTATTTTGGAGATTTTTTTTTCATTAGAGATGTTATAGACAGACTATGAAAGAAAGTGTGCAAGATATATGATGATATGAAACCATTTTCCTATTCCTCTTACACTGTAAAGCTGTGGTGTAATGGGAAAACACAAGTGCTGGGTCTTCAGTAAACTGAAATCCTCTAAGGATATTAGCTTGTAAAGCTATTTGTCTAATATGATTGTGTTATAGTGAGTACTAGAGTATTCAATAATAATTGCTGCAGTTTATTTCAGAATTTTGCAGGTGTGAATAAGTACAATGTCAAACTTTTGAAAAGAAATGAAAGTCCCAACATGCCTGTGATTCAGAAGGCTGCAGTTGATGGTCCCTGTACAGGTGGAAAGGTAGGATAGTTGATTCTCCTGTGCTCTTTGAATAACTTCAGTTTCCAGTCCATTCTGTTCCAATTGTTCCTGGTCACTTGTGTGCAAATTCATGTTTATAATAGACGGCAAACCTGTATAACCTTGATCATTCTTTAAATTAATTCTCTGTTGGTCAGTAGTTGCATGTTTTTAATATGCAAAGCTTGATACATTCTCTGGGTATCTGTTCACACTCTGAGCAGACATGACTGACCTGCCTAAGCTCAGAGAAAAAAAAATCTGAATGAGAATAAAATGCACTGCAAATTTATATACCCTTTCTTTTGCATCTACTTGTAAATATCCTAAGTTGATATACCTTTTTTCTTTTTTTATTTAAGAAGGACAATGAACTGGAAAGCCTTCTAGCTTCTTTGAAAATTCCCAAAGGAAATGATGTGCAGCCTTATTCCAAGGAAGCAAGAGCTACAAATGAAGAGCATCTGTCACCACAGTCATTTGCTATGGTCTGTATACTGCAGGAATCATTACCTTGCAGTTTAGCATCTGCCGTCTTAGCATCAATGCTTCTATTTAAAGAAACTCCATGAGACCCCATACTGCTTTTTTAAACATATTAATGAGGATTTAATTAGCTATTGTCAAAGAAAATTAGCAAACATATTTGTTTATGCTGGAATGCCGTTATCTGTGCTTTGATAAAATGTAACTGATTGCAAAAAACAATTCAGATTCTGTTCCCAATTACAATATTCGGTGTTAAGAAGGTCATGATATCCAAATGCCAGCATGTCCCTGAGGGTTTTATTTTATTTTTAAAGAAAGGAACACGGATGCTCAAAGAGATTTTGAAGATAGATGGCTCTGATCTGGAAACAAGGAATGAAGTGAAAACCCAAGTTAATGATGTCCCTGCTCCCTCTAGTAGACAGGACTGCCACGGAGCTGCTGTGCAATACAGACCAACAAAAAAGATAGGTATGTTTCGCCATCAGCTCATAGTTCAGAGCTCCACCTTGTAGTGACATTTTAGAACACAGCTTACAGCAGAGTACTGTTTTTCAAAATGTGGAAATAAAATGTCCATCTTTTTTCAGTTCTAGTTCATTATTCAGATCCAAAATTCTCTTCATATATAGTCTCCTGGTGATACAGATTTTTGGTTTTTTCCTTTTGTCAGCTGCTTATATGAACAAGCCTCATAGCCCTGGAGGCCCTCAGAACACACCAGCAGTGGAAAGTGGAGGTCACCCTTTTGCTTGTCCACAGCCTGCACTGTCCACTGTTTCTGAACTTTCTCGGATTTGTTCTCTTCTTGGAATGTCACAACCAGATTTCTCTTTCCTGAAAACACCACAGGTAAAAGCTTTTCCTGCAAAACTTCAACTTCTCAACTTTGTGTCGACTGTCCTGTATTAAATATGTGGACTGACCACTGAAACACATCAGAAAATAAGCCTTAGCTCCCATTGTTCCCTCTCTTAAAAATAAACAAGCAAATCCTCTGTTTCTGTCTCACAGTTTGTCAGCAGTACAAATTCCCTCAAAAATCTCATGTCATTTTTCTAGACCTTGACAGTTTGCCACATAAAGCTGTCGAATGGTTTGTTGGTTCATGGGCCACAGTGTCATTCCGAAGCTGAAGCAAAGGAGAAAGCTGCATTTTTTGCTTTACAGCGTTTGGTGAGGATGTAAAGAATCTTTTAAAGTCTTTGTCTCCCTTGCATTGCCTTTGTTTGTAATCCTCTGGTTCCTTCTTCATAGAGTTCTATAGGAGTAAACTTTGCTTCACCTCCACCTCCACCGGTGTTTCCAAATTATCAGCCTCTTGGAGTTCCTGTACCACCTGGATCAATTCCTCCAGTGTTTGCACAACCTCCTGGTAAGTGTTTAACTAGTACACATTCAAATAATAAAATGATACCATGTAATTGCAGTGGTCCTTCATATGAAAATCAATGTCTTCCAGAAATCCCCATTTTTTTGGTCTTCACGTATGTACTTGTATGTCTGAATGGTTTTGAAAACAGTTCATGACCCTGTTCTCATCAATATGCAGAATAATTGAATACAAAGAATCGTGTTTCTCCCGATAATTTCTTTTCCAAAAGAATATATTTATTCATTCAGTCTTTATGCTTTTTCCATTTTGGCACTTTTTTTCCCTTCAAAACAACAGAAATAGTTCAAAGCTGGTAGTCCTAGTCCAGAATTTGTAAGGAGCATCTTCCTTGATTTTTCTACATGGATCTCCCTCCCCCACTCTATAGTTAATGTTTATCCATGCATTAGTGTTTTTATTTGTTTATAACCAACTTTTACTGAAGTGTTACATCACAGTCCTGTTGTACAGGGCCAAACATGACCATGGTGAGTAACGCCCCAAAAACTGCTAAAAGTCCTGGGGGTGTTTCTGGCTCCTGGCTGTTTGTATGCTACTGAAGCTCACATTCACAGCTAGTAATTATTGAGTCAGCACTGCTGTGGCATCCTAGAAACCCACACGGCAGCTGCTACATCCCTTTTCCCCAGGGTTTCTCTGTTGCTGGCGTGTTTCAAAGGATGACCTGAGCTTGCAGCCTCCCGCCAACAATGCAGTTGTCTCAGCTGAGGCTGCAGAGATCCTGTTCTGTGCACTCTGGAGTGCAGATCCCACATCTTAGTGCTCTTAATTGTGTTGCCATCTCGGTGTAGTTGTAAAAGCAGAGCTGTTTGTTTGGAGGGTGGTGATAATGAATAAGTACTTAGGTATTTTCAAGTTAATATAAAGAATCATGAGGCTGTATTGGAAAGCTAAACAACATGCAGACAAATGTAGTTGGGTTACTTCTGGGCTCTTGGGCAGTTTGTACCCTATGTTGTGGGAAAGTGAGCTAAAAATGCCTTATTTTTGTAGCTAATATGATGCCTCCATCATCTCACATGTTTGGTCCAGTGTCCTGGGGAACTCCAGTGCCTAAGCATTATTATCCTGGCTCCTATCCAGGAAATGTGTCTCTTGCAGGAACTATACCAGTTGGTTCTCACAACCAGTTTATACCTCTGCAGGTAAGACCAGCAGGTTTGTCTTAATACTGTATTTTTGTAAAAAATATGCTCACATGATGAATGCAGTAACAGCCCGACTGTGAAGTACTATTTGGTATTAGAAAATTATTGTAAAAAATTGTATGCATGTTTTCTGAAAGTGGAATATTTGCAGTTTTTTGAGAATGCATTCTGTTAAATAATATTTATTTAATTTAAAGGTAACTAAAAAAAGGGCTGCTAGCAAGAAAAACTTTGAACTCAAGGAGTTTCAGAGTTCCCCTCAAGCTGCACCACTAAAGAATGAACAGCCAGTGTCTTCTGACCACATTCAGCAAGATAGTTCTTCAGCTC
Source organism: Sclerurus mexicanus (assembly GCA_013396755.1). Lineage (NCBI taxonomy): Eukaryota > Metazoa > Chordata > Aves > Passeriformes > Furnariidae > Sclerurus > Sclerurus mexicanus. The sequence continues at coordinate 813,028 of VWZF01000181.1, read as the reverse complement.
CTTTAAAATCTCCTCAAGCTGCTCAATCCACTGTTTCATTTCAAGACAATGTGGCTACTCCAAGTGTTCCTCATAACAAATCAACACCAAACACTTCCAGCAAGCGAAAGCCAAGAAAACTGGCTGTCAATTTTGGCGCACCAAAATCTTCAGAATAAATATGGTAGCTAGGTGTATTTTATCTTTAACTCTTCCCCCACTGTTATGTTCTCTCATTTAAAAAAATCAGAAATCTCTATTAAAAAGACCAGCCACCTTAAGTATAATATAGAAGGAAATACATTTTATTTGTTATGATTTTCAGATTGTCATGAAAACTCTATAAAATATGTTAAAACTTATTTTTATTTTCACTTAAATTAGCAAAAGCCGGGAAATGCTGAGTTGAGGTTGCCATGCCATCCCTTGTGCCTAGGTTTCTAACAGTGGCTTACAGACTCTGTCCATGGGTAAGCAGCAATAACAGTGGCAGCCTTCACTCAGGATTCCCCTGCTCTTTGGGAGGGATACGGAGCGGTAATAAGTTGGGCATCTAACACTGTTTAGTGTGACATTTTGTACTCTAGCTGATTTTTAAATAGTGTAATAAGACAGAAAGGAAAAATCATTTAAATGCAGCTTTTATATTGGCTCTCCAGGTCCATCTGAGTTGAATCAATGTGACTCAAAGCTAACTACAGTGAAACTGCCAAATTTGCTCCAAGTATGAGCTGCTCGGGTTTGTACTGCAGGGCAACAGCTTTACAGCTTTCAGAACATAGGTATTATAACTGTGTGTCTGGTGTTCCAGTGGCAAAGTGATTGCTGATGCACAATCTGTTCCAGGAGATTAATTTATAGGATGTATTCAATAACAAAAATATATTTGCAAAGTAGGGACCTCTTTAATAAAGTACATTTAATTTTTTTACATCTATCAATTTCATTTTCTCATGATAAAATAACATAGTTATCTACTACACATATGCATAGCTTCCTAAATGCTAATGATATCCTGATTTTTTTCTGAACTATAAAAATGGCCAGAGTTTAAAGACATCCATTTGTGCCGGATGGCTGTCAAAGCTACATTTATTTAGAGTCTATTTTTTCCTCTCATAGTCTATGCCCTGAAACCTTCCCTATAATAGGTTATTTTTTGTTAAGTAGTGACTTCTAGTATTTTTGTTTTAATTCTGTGATAGGAGTTCTGGATTGCAAAATTAAATTATCAGAAACTGTTACTATTGGTTCCATAAGAATATGCAGACAAAAAGTTGACTTGTATTTTCGGATAGAACTGTCATTAGTTCATATAGGAAAAAAAGAAGGCCCAAAGTTCCTTGTAGTGTTTTTAACTCGTATATACCATTCTTATTGACATTGATGTGAAATCTTCAGTCTAGGAAAAAATTTGAAGTTCTGGTGCTGCTTACTGACATGGATTAATTTCATTTTTTTTCTTAATTCTAATCTGTTCTAGACAAAAAATATTTTTCCTCTAAGGCCCAGGAAACAGAAATAAAGCATATTTGAGTGATTCATTTTGTTGCTTCCAAACAGGTTTCATGCTGGATCTGCAAGTCTATAGACTTTCTTTCATTTGTTCTTTGCCTCCATTTCTAGTGTAGTATCAACTTTCCATTGTTACTGTGTTATAGGATTTTTTAATTTTCATTTCTCCGAAACAGCAGTGTCTGTAGAATAGCAGCAAGCCCTGTAAAAAGGACCACAGAGGTAAAAACAAGGTTAAGAAACTTTAGTTCTTTTTACTTAGTATCACGGAACCATAAAGTCTATATGTAGTGTTGTATTACATCGATTTTGTTGTTCTCTTTGTAGTCATCTAGTCTCAAGAGGTTTGGAAGGGAAAGTTGTACTTTTGGTGATTTACTGTCATTAGCAACATGAGACTGACATGATGCTGCCATGGCAATATTTTAGAAGTGGTTATGTGAAATCTAGTTCTGAGATGCAGGTGTGAGTGCCTCATATCCTGTATGAATTATCTGACCAAAAGAGCAGACACCTGTTTGGAAATTCCCATGATGGAGATGAGGCTGTGTTAGGTTCTTGCATCACAGAATTTGATGTATCTGGATAGCCAATTTACACAGATGTTTTAGAAACAAAGTTATGAAGGACACTATACTCATACCAGTGAACACAGCAATTTTTATTAATTATGCTGCTTCAGACTAAGATTTCTGCTCCCTCTTCAAGTGGAATTGCTGTATGTAGTATATATAGAGGTTAAACACTTTATTCTGTAGCTGCTGCGTATTGTGTTGGTCCCTGATTTTTAGTTTCTCTCTTCTCTGATAGCTCCTGCCTGGTGCCCAGTTAATTACAGTTCCACATGTCCTGGTAGATGTGACATCTGCGTTGATCTCTGCCATGTCCCCCATGATTTCATTTTTATATTTTAATGAGGTTGTTATGTTTCATTCATACAGATATAAATTTGAGCATTTCTTTTTCTCATAGATAAAAAGTATTTTGTAAGCACTGGAGTTTTTCATTAGATCTTATACAGAGCAGTATTTTACTAAAAATCCAAAAGGGAAGACTTTTATGTGCGCGTTTTTGTAGTTTCTGATTTTTTTAAAATAACTTTTCATTGTTTATCTGCCAAGTGAAATGTTTAAAATTTGCATATAAATGGATACAGAATGTATTTTTTGTGCTGTTTAGTGTTAAGTGTGCATTTGCAGATTTTTAGCATGTAGTCGCACAAAGGACTGTGCAAAGATATTTTGAAATATGAATATATGCTACACTGAAGGAAAAACATTCATAAAAGTTAAATGCTATATAGAACTCTAATGCAATAGAGTAATTTTATAAACTGTGTCTGTGTCTGCTTGGATTAAATATTGAAACAAGAAACTTTACCTATTTTCACTGTTTTATTTCCAAATGCTATATGGGAACTGCTGTATGCTCTAAACCAAAAGTTTAAGATATAAATTAAGTCTCATGAAACCCAATTTCTGTGATTCTCAAAGCAGTGTTTGCCCTCCCGAGCTGCTTCTTGATGACTTTCAACTATAACTGAGATAAAAATACAGGGTTTTCTCAAAAGGCTGTTGGTCACGTTGCAATTAAAAGCACTTAACAAGATACTGATCTTCCAAAGTTTCTAGTTAGTAAGATTACTTTTCAGTAAGTTTAGTCCTAGGGATGTTGAACAAGGGGCAAAACCGGCTGATGGCTCAAAAGCAGGAGAAGCCATGGTTATCTGGAAATACTTGACATCTATTTCTGTACCTGAAATAAAACACTGCTGAGACTTTTGCTAGTTGTTAGGATTTGTCTTTTGCCAATTGCAGCACCAGCTTTTTGTGTAGCGAGATGTTATTTTCTTTCCTGCTGACCATTGTGTGAATTAGCTTGTTAAAGCAACTCGCACAAAGCAGGGGCTGCACTCTGAGCTGCAGCTTTGTGTGCCTGTGAACACAGTGGTGGTTCTGGGTGCAGCAGGCTGCTTGGTGTGTCCGCTCAGGTCCTATTGCTCACTCTGAGGATACCAAGATACAATCTGGCATTTCTTAAGCTCTCTTTAAATTATTAGTCAAGGAACTTTTAAGTACTGCCATTACCCTGCATGGCGAGTTCTGCTCTCTTACTTTTCCCATCTTAATTTATAGCACTAAAGAAAATAAAAACAAGTAAAGGGAAAACTTAAAAATATACTGCTTAGTGCATAATAAAGCTTGCATGGACATTCCCATTCAAAAATTAAGGGACCTCTGCTCAATTTAATTTAGTTGATCTGAGAGATATATAGATGACCCCTGAGAGTGAGGAATCTCGAAGGAATTGTTTACTTACAATAAGGATGGTTTTTTATTCTTTTTATTTGCAATGTGATCTCCATATGTATTCCATAATCAGCCTTCCTTACTACTGAGAGACAGTTATGTTCTTCTCTTTCTGTCTCTGGAAAAGGGGACACAGTGTGACACCAAGGGCATAAGGGCAGTCTGAATACACACTCTTGGCCAAAAGAATTCAAATTCAGGTGCATGAGGACCCATGAATGTTGAGACTGTAACTGATAAATGTTTTGAAGAATCGGATCTCATGAGGTAAGTGGCTGTTGTTTATTAACAAAAGAATCCATGGTTCCAACAACAGTTCCTTATTGCTGCCAATTTTATTTTTTTACAATTTACAAATGTTCTATTTCTGCTCTGAAAGGCAACATGTATCAAAAGAGAACAGGAGGAGTTGCAATGCCATCCGGTGCAAACAGTAAACCTGATTCTGTTATGTGAAAGGACAGAGAGCATTTTTTTATTCAACCTTATTTTTTTCTGGTGAAACTTGGTCAGTAGCACCACTGCCCCAGCAGTGCTTTATGGAAGTCGAGGATCATACCTAGTCCTGTATTTTGTTTAATTGCAAGAAAAACAAATGATAAAATTCAAAGTCATCTTTTAGCGTGTTGAGGGTACATGACAAAGCAAGAACTGAGATTCCAATGCAACTAAGTGATCTATTTATGAGTAACTTATGCATATTTCAGATTTAGCACTAATTTGGGATAGAAGGTGACATTTATTCTTAGTTCCTGGTGTTTCTTCCAGGACCTATTTCTTTGAAACAGCTGAAATGTTTTGTCAGTCATTGAAACTCAGCAGGGTGAATGGAGGGCAGTTTAGGCTGCTGGAACCTATGAGTTTGCTGGGCCACCACTTTCTGGGTTTTTCTCAGTTTGATTTTTTTCCTTTTCATTCCCTTTGGTTTCTTTTTTAATTCTTTTTTTCTTTTTTTTTTTTATGACTGGATCTTATTGAAACAATAATTCTGAAGTGCTTTTTTATCCCTTTAGCCTCTAGTATATCCATTCTCTTTTTCTAAGCATTATTGATGGCCATTTTTCTGACTTTATTTTTTCATATTCTCCTGTGACTTTATAGATTTGAAATCAATATTCTTTTAAAGAGCTGTTGAGCCCTGAATTTTCTAGGTACAGATGACCATCATATGTATACACACATACACACACATTTATATAGGAAATCAATCTGTATAAGAAAATAAGTTCTTAGATACTCCATTTTCAGTCCATATAATAATTCCTTAAGAGACATTTAGAGGATGATGGACATTATCTTGTTAATACACGTTGCATGTAGATATTCCTTAGGTTGGGTAAAAGTAATGGGCAAATAATGAAACAGTAACAGAGTAAGTACACCAGTTTTCACTTCACTTGCTTTGGTAGATAAATTCTTGGCTTAAAACTTGATTGTCCTAAAGTCCACCTCATTTCCTGTTAAAAGTTACTTCTGTTGCTGAGGTGGCAGAAAGGAAGGACTGCTTGTGCCTCAGGCACAGACTTGATGCAATTCTCTATTAAAAATACAGGTTTAACCAGTCTCTTATTACTTGCTGCCATTGGATCATGCCAAACGGAATTGCCACATTATGAACCATATCAAGGAATTAGTCTGATTGGAACTCTTTCCCCCGTGTTATTTTTCAGATAGTTCATTGTGGAGCCCCAAGACCAGCTGTGTTGGTACAGTTTATAGAGTGAGGGTGGGGTGATTTATCAAGAATGGAACTGCTTAAGAAACATCCTGTGACTGCCTAAAGCTCCAAAGACCCACAGATCTAACATGATGTATTAAGTGATTTCATTTTATGTGGTTCTCTCTGTTGACTTTAAGGAGTCTGGTAAATTCTGGCAGGAGTTCAGGAGGCGCTGCCGAGAAAGGGTCATGGGGTAACTTATTGCAGCAACATTTGCCTGAAGATCCTCACTTTCATCTTGGGCTGTCTGTTAAGTGTCCAGGTGAGGCTTAATGAATGATGGATGTGGGTTGCACCAGTCAATGGAGCAACAGAATTTAGTGGGCTCTTTCTTATCTTAAGTGCAAAAGGGCTAAAGGCCCCAAGGTCAATACTTTCTTAATGTTAAAACTTCTTAAAAAGGTAGAGCTAAGGAAATGGGTAAAATGGTAAGTCAGTTTGATAAGACAGAAGAATAGATGCTAAGGAATTGAAGATAAAGAAAAAAATGCCCCCTGCATTACAAGTTTTGTGTCTTGCTCTCCCAGATTTCAGTAGCTGGAATTCTGTTAGCAGTGCCAGTGACAGGTTTGATTGATTCATACTGGAAGCCTGGGATGAATAAAGAAGTTTCTATCTATCAGTCACACAACAAATGCACCTGAGAATATGTTAAAGAAAAAATCAGTTTATTCAAAATACAATTTAATAATTTGGAAATTTTATTTAATAATCTAGTTCTAGAAAATGTCCAGACTGTCTCAGGATGGTGTTTTTTTCTGACAATTAGTTCTGCTTCGTCTGTATCAGTCCCATCTCTCAAGGTCTCTTTTAACCTGGGTAACTGGGTCAAACCCCTCTTGCTTGGCATCATTCTCTACAGTGTATTTCTTGCTGACTGAAACGTGCTGACTGTGCTAACCTTGCTTACAAATATCCAATATAAATTACTCTTGGTGGGGGTTTTGCTGTCCCTGCCAGCTATGTAGGATCTTCTTGACCCTGATGTTCTGCCATTTGATTGGTTTTCCTTAATAAAACTCTTTCCTTTGCTACAGCATTGGACAGGTCCTTGGAGTGCCTCCACTCCTTCATTTGGTTTGGTAGTCCAGTAAAAGATAAGACCAGTCACGCTTTCCAGAGATCAAAGAAACTGAGGATTTCAGCAGAGAAGATGCAGAAGTACGGGACACAGCTGCTGCAGTGCTTGGTATGTGCCCCTAGGTGTGTCAGCCCTCTGCCTTGGGAGCAGTGAGGTGGCATCTGCATGCTGTCACTCGAACAGGAGGGCTTAGGGTGGTGCTGGAGGTTACACAGGCTGGTTATCAGTGTGGCAGCACAGTATAAGAGGAAGGTGTCCATACATTTTCACTTCAAATTGAGTGTTTTTCATCTGTGCTAAGATGAACATGGGGCTTTTATAAGTATTGGCATTAGGATTTTTCTGTGAGGATGACAGAGGTTTTCGATAGTCAAAGAGTGCCTGTGTGGGAACGCTATTATTTATGACAAAACAACAGAAGCTAATGCCAGCTAGGTCATGTATGGACAAGCTTTACATGTCTGAAAGCCCATTGCCACCTCTATTGCGTTACTTTTATTACAGTACAATCAGAACAATAATATAAAATTTGTATTTCATAAGCCTCTCATAAATTAAGCAATTTTAATACTTGCCCCCAATAACTGAGATTATGTATGCACTGCAACCTTGCAAGTTGGTTCATGTTATCATTTTCCACCGTATACACATCTAAATTCTTTGTTAACATATTAAACAGAGTATAAGATCTGCAAGAAGAAATCTGCTTATGGTCAGTTCCATGCAATCAGAAGGTATGTATTTGTTACATTAACAGCTTGTAAAAGAAGAAAGTAACCTGCACCTCCATTTTCTTCTTGAAGTTTTGCTTAATCTCACAGTAAGACAGGCCCCACTTGTATTGATACTGTGAAAACAAGGGACGTCTAGATGCATTTTTCCACCTTTTCTTACGGCTTCTTAGTTTTTGAGTATTTGGAGAGGTTTTAGCCTCTTTTAACAGTTACACATGTTGAATCTTACTGAGGGAGCTTTCTTCAGGAGTATTAAATATTATTATGCTGTTTTGATAAATTAGTTTGAGAGAAAGTAGTCTTAATCAGGTAATTAAGTACTTGATATCTTTCTCTGACATACATCTATTAGCTGTATTAACTTGTCAAATTATAGGCAAAGAGAATATACAATTCAAAGGGACTGTGGCTTTTTAATGTTGTTCCTTAAGGAGGAGAGGTAAAGCAGTCATTCCTTGGCTTTCTCTTTCCTGTGCCTTCACTGCCCCATGATCCAAACCTTTGTCCCAGTGACCTCTGCAATGCCCATGTGAGGTGAGGAGCTGCCTCTTCATGTGGCTTTCACTGCCGTTCCTATTCCTGGTTTAAAGATCCAATAATGTCAGGCTGTCATCCCACATAATAATGCTGTTTTGTTGTTCCTAGTGGAGTTTTTTGTAAGAGGGGCCAAACCAGAAGTGCAAATGGGAAAATATTTTTAATGTATTTGCTTTTGCCTTTTCTGTTCTAATGAAATGAGTTTAAACAAATTGACTAATTCTTATAATTAAAATTGGCGTGGAACTAAATTCTACTGATACTAATTTGGGGTTGAGCATCCTGGGTTTTATTGGCTAACTGAGAATATTCCTGGTTTTCTCTTTCTAAAAGCCACAGCCCCATCCGAGGGCCATAGGGGAACACTTCTGTCACTGACTGTTCCAGCAGTGATTTCAAACGCGGTTCCCTCCGTGGACCAAGCTGATGGCACGGGGAATTGCCGCAGCTGGTGCCTTTGTGTAATTACGTGTTAATTAGTTCGCTGGTGCTCGCCGCCTTCAGTGCCAGACCCCGGGAGCGATCACAGCCCGCTGTTTGCTGCAAGGGGGAGTTCGGGGACTGGGCCCCGCGCCGGGGGCTCAGCGGAGCTGCCTGCGCACCCCGCGCCCGGCCCGGCCCCGGCCNGTCGATGACCCTTCTGTGAACAAGGCCCCTCTTGTTAGCAGGGCAGAGCCGAGGCCGGCGCAGGACTCGGCGGGCACACGCGTCCCGTCGTGGCACAGCGCCGCCTGAAAAAGCGGATTCCGGGCTGCCCTTGGTTCGCAGGGCTCGTGATTTCAGGGTCCGCGGAGGACAGTCTCCAGAATTAACTTTTTCGCTGTTGGCTGTTGCGGTGGAAAGCTTGCAGTGAGAAGTGCCAATGGTGGGGCGTGCCCCGAGGGGAAGGGGCCGCTCTCCCCTCCCTCCGTGGGTGATGCTGCTGTGAGCAGCGCTGAGCCGGCCGCGTCCGTGTCTCGGGTCCGCAGCGGGGCCAGCGCGCCCTCCCAGACACCCCTGTGCCGCTCTGAGGCTCTGGAAGGGCTTTGCAGGCTCCCACGTTCCTGGGCTTCGAGCTTTGTTCCCTGAGGAGGTCTTCGCACACCCATGTTCGATCACGTCTTAAAAGTTATGCTGTTGTTTCTTCTCTTACATTCAGAAAACTTGTTTGTGTTTCCTGGACAGGTGGAATCGCTTTATCCTCGGCCTGGATGGGTTGAATTAGATCCTGAAGTGCTGTGGAGTCAGTTTCTTGATGTAATAAAAGAGGCTGTACAAGGTAATGGTTTAAAGTTTGAGAAATTAATTATTATCAAAATCAGTAAAGTCAGTTACTCAGATAATAAGATTATTTTTACCTAGTACTGAAAATTCATCACTGAGCACAGGTCCGCAACATGCTTTAAGGCCTATTCAATCATTGTGTAAAATAGGGCACTTTAATTACCTTTTTCATTTCAGTGGGGCCAGATTAGGATTGAGGTAGAACCAGTGAATACTTGATTTACAGATCAGTGACAGCACCTTGTCGCTCCAGCTTTTTGTATATCCATCCTTGCCCAGTGTCCGGGTTCCTCCAGATGCCTCTGTGTATGAACAGAGAGTGGGCTTGTTCCCCTTCCAATGCCCCATTATTCGACTGCCACTTTGTATGTGTGACTGTGGGTGTATGAGAGAATGAGCACAGGATGCTGCAGGGTTGTGCTCGCTCCATTACAATCTGATGCTCCCGCTTTTCCCATTCCAAGTACAAATAGTTCTTACTATCCTGTATTATTGTTCTTTTCTGTTTGTACTTTAGCCTAAAATTCCTAGTACTCCACAAACTAAACGCACACAACTCCCTTTTTTGCCAAACTTCTGATGTGGGTTTTTCCCCCCTTTTCTGAATGCTGCTCTAACCTTGCTCTTACTCTCTCCAACTCCCATAGCTTTCACATTAATCCAGCTCCAGTGTTTTACGGTACAGCATGGATCACCTTCGTTGCCATGCTGATGCTGTGGATCTGTCAGCTGCACCCCAGCTTTCCCCCAGTGCCCCAGCCTCCTTGGTCTGTGTGTATACATCACACTCTTTGATCCAGTGCTTTAAGTTTGTCCCATCCAGCCCTTCTTGTAGTTTGGTGTCCAGGTGTTGCTCTCCCTCCAAGCCTGGCTCAAGCTGAAACTGTTCGTCTCTTCCTTTGGAAGGCTGCCTAGGGAAGAGGGAAAGTAACAAGCTTCAGGTGTCAGCTGATTATTTTGGGCTCTTGGTTTGTTTTCTCAGCAACCACAACTGCTCTGTCAGGAGAATAGCAATGCCACCTCAATCCCCAAAGACTGTACTATCTTCCTTCACTCCCGTTCTGTGAGGCAAATCAGGAAGCAAGATTTTTCAGCTGATTTTAAAAGGGGAAGCTTATCTTGTGGCCAAGCTATGTGCACTGTCAGCAAGGCATTTTTAAGTCATTTTTAAGTAGTTTTTGACCTCACACTGCTGTCAAAAGAAGTGGTCCCACCCTCCTTTTTACAGGGTTGTTTAAGTCCAGAGCAGCTTCCTGAGTCAAATCACTGTCCGGTTGTTTATGCCAGCAGAGCCTCACCAATGTTTGTGCTGGCGCAAGAGAGGGTGTGGTACCAGGGGATGACTGTGTGCAAGCAGAAGCAAGGCATAGCTACACTTGGGTGTGCAGGCCTTGTGGAGCTAAACATGTGATTCCATGGTGGATGAGCTGAGGTAGTTGAGTACTACCTAAAGGTGGAAACTGCATGCACTGTCCCACCCCTCTCTCCTACTCTGACACTCCATCCCAAAGACAGCTTTGCTGAAAAATACCCGCATTTGTCTTTTGGTTTGTTTTTCTCTTTAATGGAAGTTCACTCTGCTCATGTAGGCATCTAGAGAGCATTACAGCTGACACAGGGAAGGCGGGGGGAGCGTGCAGGTTGTGGAGATGGGGAGGAGTAACACATGCCACTTAATCTGAGTGTGGTAGTACTCCTGTGGCTTTGCCTGCAGAAGAAACACTGCTGTTCTCAAGCCACCCACTCCCAGGTCCTCCTTCCATCCACTTCTGCTACCAGCAGCAGCTGTGTGGGCAGGTGGAGCAGATTGCCTTAGGAAAGCACTGGGTTAATATTCAGCTGATTGAGGGCTTGATAGCACTGCCGGCAGGACCAGTGCAGGGGAAGGTGCTGACACGCACACGGGGAGAGTTGGCAGCGCAGATTTTGTAATTATATTGGAGAAGTTGTTTTTTTGTTTATTTGTTCAAATAAATGCTTTTTTCTTTTTCTGTCATTTGTTTTTGGTTTTTAGCTGCAGGACTTCACATGAGTCAAATTGCTGGTCTTGGCATCTCCACACAGAGAGGAACTTTCGTTACATGGCACAAGTATGTATAGTGTGTTGTTTCAAATGAATTTGTATTCATTGACATTCACGGACTGGATGGGAGCAGACTGTAGAAACACTGAACTCGGTCAGGTCACAACCTGAAAGTTAAAAATGTCAGTCACTCATGTTCTCTTGTGTTTGCACAGCCACACCTTACAGCTGTTCAGAACAGTTTGTAAGTGCATGGCCTTTTTGTTCTTAATGCTTTGCAAGAGATGAATATATACATATCTTATTTCTGGTGAGAAGTCTAACACTCCAGATGTCTGTTTGCCTATTTAGTAATGGCTCTCATCCACCAGGAGGCTATGCCTTATTTTAGGAATTGACTTAATGTCAATTATCATGATTGGAAATGATGAGTGAAGTTTCATTTTTTGGGCAGTCTGTGTTCTGTAGTTTTAAAGGGGTAATGTTCAAATACTGTTTTTCAGGAGGACAGGGAAACCATTTCATAATTTCATAAGTTGGCAAGACATAAGAAGTGCTGAACTTGTGGATTCCTGGAATAATTCCCTTATGCTGAAGGTAAAACTGCTAATCTAGATACTGCTTGGACTTATTAGAGCTGTTTCATTTTTATGGCAAATAAGGGCAGCATATGGAATACTGGAAGTGTCTTGTTCACATGGTAATGTAATGTGCTGTAGTCTAGAAACATTTAACTGAGCAATATTAGCATGTAAGACAGTGCCAAGAAACCAATGCAGTATTGATAGCCTGAAGGTAATTAATTATGGGAAAAGACACCTGTAGGTCTAATGTGTTGTTACTCTTCAGTCTCTTTGTTATATTAAACTCTTGCGTGTTAACACTGCTACAACATAGTTTCTGGATGTCGGTGGGTAGTTCTTGGTTGGCAGTGTTTTGAACTTTTTGTTTCTTGTTGGTTTTTCTTTTCACATACTCTTTGCTCAGATTATCTATAGAATGTATATTTTATGTTGCTCACGGCTTGTGCTTTGTACCTTTACAAGAGAAAGATTTGCTCCAAGTGGAAAAACAAGTTACTTTTTCTCTAGGTGGAAATTAACTGGCACACTCACAATATGAAATTAAATTCTTGGGTTTGCCACTTATTTCTTTTTTGAAAACGTGATTAATGTTTAGCTTTTGCTAAATCTATTAAGTCACGATTGAGCCTGTCAGCTGTAGAACTTTGACTGGAATAACAGTATGTGATACTGTCAGCCACGTCAGGCATTGTGCTCACATAGGTGACCAGTCTTGGTAGTGCAGAACAGTGTCTATAATTTTCCAGGAGCACTTGGAAAAAGAGACTTGCTGAGTGCAGTTGCCCTTCCCTGTGCTGTGTGTTTCAGGAAGGCTACCTGTTGATGTTAAGATCCTTAACTTAATCCTTCACAAAGACTCTCTTAACAGAGTTTTAGCCTTCTGAATCTGATCTTATATCAGCAGCTTTCACCTGTGTTATCATCCTTTAAAGATAATTGATAGAAACCCTTAAAGGGCGAGATTAAAAACCAAGTAACTGTTTTCTTTTGAAACAGGTAATCCATGTTGTTTTTACAGTGCTTCATTTCTTCACTGGGAATGATCGATATTTGGCACCAAGTTTTCTTTCTTTTTCAACACAACAGACTTCTATGAAGTTGTCATGGGTTTTTAAAAACATACGTGAGGTAAGCTGGAAGGGGATCAACAGCAGCTTTCTCAGGTGATAAAAATGGCAAGTGACTTGGAGGTGTGCAAGGCCAGGTTGGATGGGGCTTTGAGCAACCTGGTCTAGGGAAAGGTGTCCCTGCTGCTGGCAGGGAGTTGGAAAAGATGACCTTTAAGGTCCCTTCCAACCCAAACCATTCCATGATTGTGTGACCGTTGCCTGTAATTGCTTCAGATTTGTGGTTCTTCTCCTCAGAAGAATCAGACTTTATCTGTGTTAATGTTCAAAGCCTGTATTCCTGAATAGTGACTTGTATTCTTACAACTTTTTCCTATTCTGGAAGTGTGTAGTAGTGAAAGAGCTTTCTTCATACATAAGAAATATAATCAAATCACCTTATTTCAAGTGATATACAATTAGTACATTTGGTGTTGTACTTTGTTTTAAAGCTGTTTGCATGACAATTTTATTTTCAACGGGCACTCCTAACTTTCCACTCTGCATTATTCCACTGTTTTGCAGTTTCACAGATATTATCGTGTATTATTTACTTTGCATTTTGTTGTAGTGTGAATTGGAAACTGCACACAAAATAAGTTGTGCTGGAATAATCTAATAGACTAATGAACCCTGGGCAATTTGTTGCTATATTCATTGTTTTAATCTTTTCTGTTTTTCTTGTTTCTTCCTATAATATTTATAACTTTACTCATCATATTTTCATGATGGTAATTTTCAAGTCTTTTTCTGAAGAAAATTATCACCCATTTTCTATCCAGTGTAAGGAAACCCAAAGTCTTTTGAGTTTTGACTGGTGTTTTTTGTACCAAAGCTAACTATTGAGAAAGCAAAGCATAATTTTTCACTGGCCTGTTTTGGTTGGACCTGTTTAAAATGTGAGATGTGGATCTGGAGGATTATAGAATTGAAGGTCATGCAGCTGCTGAATTTTCCATGCGAGATGAACATTCTCCCACATTTTTTCAGGCACCGATCCTTAAAATAACCCAAAAAGCTCAGAAGGTCATGGCTCTTGATTAGAGAGCCATGCATTAGGTCATGTTTTGAGAGAATTAGCTTGTATGTTCTATTTATGAATTCTGTAGTTGTAAACATTATCAGTTTGTGGAAATTAGATTAAACCCAAGTTTCCCAATTTAAAGGGGAATAAGATCCCAAGGAAAATAAAATTTTGAACTCTTTACAGAAATCATAAACCAGAAAATTATTTTTTAGGACATTCTCATTAACCATGAAGAAAATGATAAAACAAATCAGAAAATTTGTTTCTCGTTATTGTACCCAGTTCTAAATACTTTTTTTTAATGTTTTTTTTTTCATAGGCTGAAGAAGCTGCCAAAAAAAACAACTGCTGCTTTGGAACAGTTGACACATGGTTACTGTATAGATTGACTAAAGGTGAATGCTGCAGTTTCTCTTAAATATCAGTAAAATGCACTCGAATGTAAGAAGTAATATTCATGACTTGTCATTTGTGTATCCTGGAATTCAAATAGGTTTTTTTAAATTTGTGCTTTTTTATAATTGATAAACATTTTAATGCATTTACTGTAAAAAAACAACCCCCCAAACAACTTCTGAATTGAATATTCATTGGGCCCTGCCAGGAAAGGAAATAATTATTCAGTGTAATCTACCTTTTAGGAATCTAAGATTTAAAGAGGACTAACAGAACTAATTGGTGTTGATTGAAGAAAAGTACCCGTGACAGCAAAAAGCCAAAGAGTTGTTCCAAATGTGGAAGAATTAGAAGTTTCTGTCCTGAGGGCTAATGCCTGAGCAGTCAGATTGTGCCTGAGAGCGATGCAGTTGGTGTGGTGTGTGTCGGCTCTTCCAGCCAGGTTCCTGAGGGGAAACTGGGTAATTGTTGCTCATTATAGTGAGTGGCAGGTGCAGTCTCTGCTCATGGTATCATGGTGGTTTTGCTCATCCACACTCAGTTTATATTTTATGGGAGCCAATGAGATGTTTAAAGGGAACTCTTAAATGTCTGGGTATCTGAAAGTCTTACTTTGTTCTGTTTTTTCATGGTAGGTTCTGTGTATGCTACAGATTACTCAAATGCCAGTTCTACAGGCATTTTTGAACCCTTCACGGTATGTGCTCTGCTGCAAAAGTGTTGCTGCTACTTACTGTGCTTCTGGGAGGATTGCTGATGTTTTTACTTTCTCCATTTCATTTCAGAAATGTTGGAGCCCCACTTTGTGTAATCTGCTTTCTATTCCAATGTCTATTTATCCACCAGTGAAAGACACAAGGTAACTATGAAGTCATAATTAAGAGAATATGATAACTGTCAAATTAACTGCCTTTATAAAAATACTACATAATCTGCACAGGCCGAGTAATATGCAGGTACACAAAAGTATTTGCATATGCAGTTATACTTTGTGTTGAAATACATGAACTCCAAAACTTTATTTTTACTATCAGTGTTTCTTAGTGATTGTTTAATGTTTTCTTTAAAATAAATCAGTAGCATCACCCTTCATGTCTGATGCAGACCCAGGCCTTATGTACCTAGACTTCATTTTAGCAAGAAGTTCAATTTAGTATTGTGATGTTTCTCCATAACATTTGTTTTAAGCTTCAACTTTGGATCAGTTGACCCTGAAATATTTGGGGTACCTATTCCAATAATGGCAATGGTGAGTGAAAATATTTTCTTCCTTAAATCTGTATATTTGTACCTATACTCTATTTATCTGGCTTTGATTTAGTACTTGCTTAAGTGTTCTCTATTCCTTCTCTATGGCTTAACTGCAGTAGAATTGGTTGTTGACTGTTTCTCAAAAAACTCAGTTTACACCCTTAGGGGAAAAGGAGAAGAGAGGAATGGGAAGAGGTTTTTAAAAGTTGAGGTCCATTAAAGCTGGGTGACCAAATGGTTAAGCACTGAATGTAGGACTCTGAGCTCTGGTGAAGTGTGTCTCTGGCTTAAGATCAGTTCTTCTATACTGAGTTGTGTAACAGAGTCCGTTCTGGCTTGACTTCAATCAGACTCTGCACAAATGTAAGAGTATTTGTTACTAGACCTGCTTGTGGTACCTTCTATCTCTCTTTTTCTTTTTTCTTCTTTCATTAAAAATAAGTGGTAAATAACATGTTCTTGCCTCAGTAGTTAGAATTTGGATAAGAAAAATCCATTATTTTTCGAAAGTTACACTTGCAGCAAAATCTGCTTGAATTGAGCTAAATGAGAAAACTGTCACCTAGCTAATTTGAATTTCTGCTATTTTTAAAGAACTGTAGACTAAATTTATCTGTAAATTTCCTGTTTCACCAAGGCAAAAGCATGAGTTAATACATTTAATAGACAACATCATTGTTGAAAAATTGGGCATAGAATAATTTGGTAGAGGACAAGTATCAGGGAAAAAGGAAGGCAAGACCTCAAAACTTCAGCGTTCTATTTGGAGAAAGAGAAATTCAAGCCAAGCTACTCTTTTGTGCTCCGTGGGATTGCAAAAGCCCCATTTATCCTTGTCAAATATTAAAACATAAAATATTTCTTTTGTTTCCATAACATTTTTCAGTGTTGCAAGCAGTGCTGTGGGCATTCCTGTTGTGTCCAAACTCGGTGTAATTTGAAGCTACCAATAAGTCTGACTGTTAGAATGGCCTGCAAATACTTAAAAAACTGTGTATGAATCCCCTCTGAATGCTCAGTTCCTTTTTGAGTGGTTACTTGTATACTTCAGAACTCTGAACCATTTGCAGTGATAATTTAAAGCCCAGCAGCATTGCAGGTTGGTGGTTGACAGCTAACTTGTCACATTGTTTTTGCTGGCCTGACAGGTAGCTGATCAGCAGGCAGCTATGTTTGGAGAATGCTGCTTCCACCCAGGAGATGTTAAACTGACAATGGGAACAGGTGGTTTCTGGAATGTGAATACGGGAGAGCATCTCTTTGCATCACAGAGAAGTAAGATAGTAAAGTTTTGGTTTTAGAGTATTTCATTCTTTCAGCTTGATAGCAGTCAATTATGAAAGTACACAAAGGAATAAAACAAGGCTATGCTTTTTCTTCTGTCTCTAGCTGTAGAAAACCAGCTTGGGACTGTTGTCATATTTTTAAAGTTACCAATTATGGGAAGTCTACAACTTAAAGTGGGATGGGTGGGGCTGGGAAGGAGGAGAGCAGTATGCTAAGAAGACTTTTGCCAGCTCAAGTCTTGAAGGACCTTGGCAAATACATGAGGTGTGTCAGAACTGAATAGCATAGACACTGAATTCCCTATAACACAAGTTATTTTTAGGCTAATTAATCATGCCATTAGGAAATCATACATATGCAGTCTGTGGAAGTGTAAGAGCAAAAAACATGCTGTAAGGTTTTTTCCATCCTGTTTTGTTTTAAGAGAATACTCAACTATTGTGTTCTGATAGGAGTTAAAATCTTCTAAGGCAGTGCTGTGAAACTTTTACGTCTTTAGGCTGTTACTTTTGCTACAGTGATTTTCCCTGTGTCTTTGGCTGTCATGGGGTATGGTTAGTAGGACAAGTTAAGTACCTGACTTTCTCAGTGCCCTGGGCATGAAATGTACTGTGTTCAATCTTTAAAGCTGACATATGTATTTAAGACTGCAAGATGAATCCCTACGTGTCCTTGTGCAAGCTGTTCATTAGCTGCTGATCTAGTTTCTGGTCTCTGTTTAGCTCCTATATGTGACAGTTTTTTTAAAAAAAAGAAATAAAGTAGTTCCTTCAAGAACAGCACTTCTCACAATTTGGTGATGGGGTCATGTTGTGTAGATATAAAAGCTGGCCCTCTGGCAGTCTGATAGTTCTTAGTAACTGATCATGCTGAGTGGATCCATTAGTAGAGGCAGGATTATCTTGCACTACTGGAGACTCTGGTGAGAGTGTCTCCAGAAAGGCCACCTGATGGTTGGACTTCTCTGTTCCTAAATAGCTGCCTTTCTTTAGGAGTTTTGGCTTTATTAATTTTTTGGTCTTTTTTCTTTGTGGCTTTACGTTCGGTGAAAAATAAAGATTGTAAGGCACCTGCACTGATGATGTGGAGATGTGAATGTTGCTTTTTCCCTTTCAAGAGACAAATACAAACTGTAATCTAAATAGGTGCTGCTGGTTGGTTTATACTGTAAGCACTAGAGTGCCTCCAGCACTAACCAGATTTCTGGAACTACGTTAGTACTGCCATGCAATTCTCTTGGACTCAGGCAAGCAAACTGGAGATGATTCTGTGAGGAACACATACGAAGCTGTTGTTGCAGTTGCCAGTGAATGGTTAGGCTCTTACTGAGTGACCTGGAAAGCCCCTTGTCCAGCTGCAGTGCTGGAGGACATCTACTGTCCAGCTGCAGCACCAAGTCTTTTTGTTTTAGCATTAAAAACAGGCCCCCTGTGCAATGTTCTTACTCCTACAGATACCAAATGAGAAGGTCTTTGTGTTCACAGTAGTTCTAAGTAGTCTTGATTTCATTGTTAAGGTTTCAAGATATCAGGTGAGTAGGAAAAGGAGAGCAAGTTGTCAGGTTTACCCTTATTATTGGCTGTTTGTTACTAATGTAATAGTCCCTTCCAGAGAGCTCTTTGAAAGGCACTGCACTGTGTTTTCAAGTAAACTGTCTGCCTGATGTATTTCTGCCCTTGTGAAAGGGGAAAAAAATTCCAAGCCATTGACATTTGAGTCTCTGCAGAGCCAAAACTCTTTGGTGGAAATCCCATCATGTAAACCATACAAGTGCTGACTTCTTTAGTTCTAGGCAAAGTGTGTCAGCAGGTATTTTTACTGAGTGTTTCTTTTGTTATTCATGTGAGGCAAACATACAGGTAAAATTGCAATAGTTACCTGACAGGAGCCTTTGTTGCTTACAAGAATGGGCAAATAGTGAAACTTGTTTTCTTTTTTTGCCTTCTGTGAGGAAGCATTACATATTAAAAAAGGGATTTAAAAGTATATCACTTTGATCTTCTCATGTGAATAAGATACATGCTCTAAGTTTATGTTGCTCTTTTTGTGTGTGTATATATATATATATCTGTTTCAGTTTGTGTTTCCCATCTGAAAGCCCAGCCTTCACATTTTATGTTGTGGGGAGGAAAAATAAATCTGACTTTAGAATCCCTTGGGGAAAATTGCGTGAACTTAAATAGGAAAACACTGATAAATTTTTAGGTATGCACAATCTCTTATCATATAGAAAATATAAATAAGTGCCAATAGCTTTTCAGTTTAAAGGGGGCTTTCTTGTAATTCAATAACAATTTCTTGGTTTTAGATTGAATTTGGTCTAACAACCTGTTGGTCAAGTCTCTAGTAATCCCATTGCTAAACTTTCAAACAATATACTTCACTTCCATTGGTGTTATAGTTTCAGAATTGCATTGGAAGGAATTCCTTCCAGAGCTTGGGTGAGATTCTGAAACTATAACAATTGGTGACTTTTTTAGCTTTAATTCTGCAAGGGAATTGAATAATTTTGTTGGGTTGTTTTTTGTTTGTTTGTTTTGGGGTTTTTTTTTTAGTTATTGTGGGGAATGCTTATATATGTTTTTCTGGAAACATTTAATTTAACTAAGCGGTTTTCTTTCATGGAAAATAATGAAGGTCTTTATCCACTGATTGGCTGGAAGATTGGGAAAGAAGTTGTTTACTTAACTGAAGGTGCTATATCCGACATTGGCACTGCCATAAAGTGGGCTCAGGATATAGGTAAGCTCTTTAATTATATAGAAACTAAAATATATAACTGCCTAAGAAGCTTTTTTAATGGGTTCATAGCTATATTAGTGGACTTGGTTTTATTATTATTTATTATTCCATGCTGTGGACAGCAGAAGTGCAGTGCCTTGTTAGTAGGTGCTGTGATGAATGTGGTTGCTGAAGGGGTTTGGGTTGTACTGTCATCTCCTCCTCAGTCTGCCTCAGAGCCTCCTGCCTGTGGAGGCTTTCATTTCCCTGAAACATTTTACTCCTCCCTGGCTTTCTCTTGAGCACGGCATTGCTGCAATGCTTTTGAGAGGTCTCCAGCTACACACCTCAGAGTTAATAACAGGCTGGATTTATAGAAAGATAACGTGGAGGACTTCTCAAGTAATGGTGCTGTCAGTGTTGCTTCACACAGAAGCAGTGTGCCTGTTGGCTGGCATTATTATGTAATGAAAGGTTTTGCATTCCAGTTTAATGAAAGACTGGGAAAATACTAGCTCTGTAGTAGCTGATGTTCAAAACCAGTGATTGTTTATAGGACAACTGTTCTGAGTGTTCTAATTAGAAATTTACTTGGCTTACTTAGAAATTTAGTACATTTTTACTAGGATGAAAAAAGGGTTGGCTGGCAAAGATTTTCCTGAATTGTAGCTCACCACAAAATTCCACGTTTCTTGAAGCTGTCAGCTTTTGGTGCCTGTGTGCCTGTATGTACTCTGGTGTGTGCCCTTAAGGGTTAAGTATGACTCAGCTTGGTCTTCAGCTCTTCATCATCCAACATTTGACTCAGCCCAGAGAGTTACAGCCATGAGACTTTTGAGGAAATAATTCAGTACACAGTTCAGTGCTGTAGACTCAGCTATCATTGGTACCTTTATAAGCTTGCTACTTCAGATTCCATAATTAAAATGGATACTTATCCATATCAAACTTATCATACTTAAAATGGATTTTATTGGTATATGCACAAATATGAAGAATTTTTAGCTAGTCAGTAGTAAAATGGTCATGACCTAGAGATGCTACCACAGGAAAAAAAAATAAAGGGAGGTTTTGGAGGGAGAGTGAAAAAAGGCCTGCTGCTTTAAACTCTGTAACAAGTAAGGCCTTTATTTTCTGAAAGTATTATTGCAGAGAAGCAGAATTCAGAAACTTTTATCAGCTTTAGAAAATGGTAAAACTTTTGCTCTACAGAAGGCATTGGGCCAAAACACAAGGTAAGCTAAATGGCCTCAATAAAGGTGGTGAGGCTCAGCATGGATGAAGATGAGACATAATAGTGGTAAAGTTTTGGAAATAGGAATTTCTGCAGCAAGGCAAACTTAGTTGAATGGACTTCTTTTAGTGGGATCATATCACTTGTAAGAATTTTGAAGAAGTAGTATGTGGAATTTCAACATGAAATCAGTCTTAATTTTTTGATTTTCTGTCCTGGTGTAGAACTACTATATATATAATTCAGTAATAGCAAAGACAATAAGAAGGAAAAGGTGTGATTTGGGTTTATTACTCTGAGCACAGTAGAATCCAAAGTTTTCAAACATATTCATGAAGGTTACAAGGGTAAATTGAAACTCCTCGTAAGTTACCAAGATTGATTTTTCAAAAGTAAATTGAGCTAGATTAACCTAATTTACCTTTAATAGGAGAATTCACTTTTTTAGACAAGAAAAAGCAATAGCTTTCATGTACAGGAGACCTCTGGTCTTGTGTAAAAACATGTGGCCACATAAAGACACTATTAGTTAAATTACAAAGATTGGTGTTGGTACAAGAATTGAATGTGGGTGAAGAACAAGCTAAAGGGGAATGTCTGCAGAGCTATAAAAGGAGACATCTGGCTGGACAGAGAATAAAAGTAGGTCTATCCAAGAGGTGATACTGTGATAAGAGGTGATGACCTTATTTATGTGTCAGTTACTTGTAAAGATACTAGAGGTACTGATAAAACATGGGTATTAAGGACTCTCTCTGTCAGTGTTTGGTAGTTGGGCTGACAATAAGAACGTCTTTTTCAGGAAAAAAACATATGAATTTAAGGTTTTATCTCTTAGGGTGCCATTGTTATCAATCTCAGTTCCCATTTATGTTTGTTCAGAAAAGTAATGACCTCTTAGAGCATGTGAAGATTAAAAGGCTACAGGCAAGAGATACGAGAGGATCCATTTGTGTTTAGCCTTCATCTGAATAGTTTAGGGTTTTTAATATCACCAGTGGACATGAAATAGAGAAGTGATCATTTCCCTTAGAACATGTAGTGAGAATATTACAAAAGACATTAGTTGAACTCTAGGGTTTTGTCTCTTAGTGAAACAAAATGAAGGAATTGAAGTCACTATGGTAAAAGCATGCAACTTATGCATCCTTACAGATCTTTTCACCAATGTGGATGAAACAGCCAAAATGGCACAGAGTGTTGTTGATTCTCAAGGCGTTTGTTTTGTTCCAGGTTTTCAGGTAAAATTATTTCGACTTGTTCATGTTTAAATGTAGTAATTTACATCCTGTCACAATATTTATTCTGTACTACTCAGGTTCTTACTGTGTGTCGCTCAGCACAATGCGTGAAGACCGTTGTCATATCAGAATGCTTAAACCCCATCCCACACCTGAGAAAAACCCTGCCAAATAGGGAAATTAGTGGAGGACATATAAACTACATTATTTGTCCCCAGTAACACAGGCAGTGCCTGCAGAGACAGAAACCGATTCCATCGCTTTGCTGCCTCCTGCAGAGCCTTTGCTGAAACAATACTTCTGAGCACTGTTCTAAAATAATTCATTTTATTCTGCCTTTTTGTCAAGATGTACATTGCAATTTATCAGAATATTTGCAAGTACTTCAGTGTCAGCAAGATTGTAAGTTATGGAAAACAAAGATAGTATCTAGACACTTCTCCTGGGAATGATCAAACTTGGCATGATAGACATCAGTAATTGATTGGTTTGAATGTATACGAGCTCATCTCTGTAGGTTTCTAAAAGTTTTCTGTTTTTTAAATCTTCATTTGTTTACCATACTCATTTTGATGATTCCCATGAGGAGTGTTTTTTTTCTGAAGAAACTCAACATCTTTAACCTTCCCTTTGTGTAAGTCCTGATGGAACAAAGCAAAGCGGAATTTCAAAAAGAATATTTTCTTTCAATGCAAAAGTTTCTTCTATTTAGGAATTTCTAAAAATGCCAGTTTTCTTTTTGGCCATGTGTACCTGTCTGTACACTGGTACACAGAGATTTTTTAGCATATGGTAGCATTTTTGTATATCTTTATAAATATGTGTGTATGTATTTTATAAGCATGAAAGTCAAAGGTCTGGTGTTGTCATAATTGATACTTAGCACAATACAACTGGATTGTTTCAGTTGAAAATTTACTGCCTACAGAAAAAATAAGGTTTAACATTGTCACAAGGCAGATACACATCAGCAAAATTATATTTTGTGATAAAGTTCTTCAGAGGAGTGGAGAGGTGGAAACTGAGATTCATAAATTAATCTTCTGGTTCTGTAAAAACAAGACAATTTAGAATTTGAGGTGGACTGTGTTTATCAGTGTCACTGATAACAGGCTGTAGTATACATTAATAAAAAGTATTATCATCCTTCTCAGTATTACTTTTAAAAGTCAATTCATCTTTCAGTAGTTCAGGAAGGGGCGTGTATGAAATCTTGTTAGAGAAGAGCAATATCAGAGTGTCTTCGACACTTAAAGTGGACACTGTGTTATGTATTTTGAAGAGAAATCATATGGATTAGTCTTGCTTAGTATGTCAGATTTGGATAAGTCACTTAAAACTTTTACTGTTGCACAAAGCTATTTAAACTGTTCACTGAGTTAGCTACAAGATTATATTCCTCTTACATGTTGTTTTCAATTTTCTTCTCTCTATGCTGCCTGTAATTGTCGTAAGTTATTTTTTTCTTACTCTTTGACTCCTTTCTCAAAAGCCTACAAATACAATTCACTGAACTCATGGTGACATCTTTTCTGCAGGCTTCTGTGGATGACCCATATTTATGTGCCTCTTTTGTGGGGCTGAAGCCTTCCACTACCAGAAACCATCTTGTACGAGCTATATTGGAATCTGTAGCTTTCAGGTACTGTGTGCTTGACTTTCTGGCTTATATTTTCTTATGTTTGCTTTTATTTAGATCAGCAGCCTTAAATGGGTACATGGAGTTCTGCAGTTTGTAAAATATAGATCATAGTGATCCATTACTGTTTTGCTGGAAAGGAGTTTCAGCTGCTTCCTTTTTTCTTAACACTTTACAATTACACGTGTGTGTATTTGCTAGGTCAGAGTTGTTGCTATTAAGTAACCATATAGAGATTGTTAAATTATATTGTTTTCTGTTTAGGTTTGTCCTTAGTCTCATGACAGTGTTTTGTCAGAAGCTGTAGCCCCCTCCAGCTGTGTTTAAAGTGCCCCTGAAGCTGGAAGTTTTCTATTATAGAGTCACAGAATATGCTGAGTTGGAAGAGACCCATCAGGATCATAGAGTCCAAGTCCTGGCCCTACACAGGACTCTCCAAGAATCACACAAATAACTAGAAAAGAGTAGATATCCTTTGTGTTTAGATTTTCTTCCATTAAATGAAATGTTTCAGAACAAGTCAGACTGGAAGCCTTCAGATACTCCCCTTAAAGAACAGCAGGCTAAACTCCAGTTCAGTCTGTTGGCCTGCTTTCCTTACTTGAAGCCACTTGTTACATCAGTGATTGCATCTTGTCTGTAGAAACTTACCAGCGGTTTTCAGTGGGAGAAATGAACCTTCCACAGTGGCTTGCTATAAAATGGGCTGTGATTTATCTGTACTTGTACCTTTGTAGTAATGCCAAAGATCAGTTTCAGTGGTTTTTGTTTTTTTATTTATGCATTCTAGAAACCCGTTGGCTGTTGCAGCAGTTCTGACAGAACTGAGGCCTTGTATTTTATTGCCTTGTATTCTGTTTTCTGACTATGTAGATACTGAAAACACTTTATGGAATATATAATGCTTAATTCAACTAAATATTTTTTTAAAGAAACAAACTGCTTTTTGATATCATTGTGAAGAAGGTGCACATTCCTCTTCAAACTATTCGGTAAGTTCTGTGTAACTTTAAAATTTGATATTGATTTTAAATAGGTGTGAACTTTATTATGCGTTTTATGTTACTGTAACATTCTGTTGTTGAGAAGTAGATGATTCCCAAGTCAAGCGTTAATGTAGCTTAGGCAGCAGTAGAGTCTCCCCACACCTATTGGCATTGGTGGTTGTCAGTAGGTGAGTAATGAATTGCTCTAATTATTAAAACCATAACTAAAAAGAAGGCAAATGCCTATTTTCAGGTAGCACTAGTGTGCATATAGCAATGCCTACTCCAAAGGTCATTCTACCCTTTGACATCATTCTTTCATACTGGTGTTTTTTTGCCAGGTCTTTCATGGACTATTTTTTGAAGACCTTGGTTAAAACTGGTTCTATTTGTGAGGGAAAGAGGGAGGACATTTTTACAATTCAGTTGTTAAGACATTGGTTTTGCTTTAATCGTTGAAAAGCAGATCAGATTTAGTGAGGTAACTGTGAATAGGCTTTCACAACACCTGAGGAAAATGTAATTGAATTATACATTGCTGTAAGATGATGTTTCACACTTTAGTAGGTACTTCCTTTGAACACACCATCTGTCAGAGCCTCCAGCCCTCTGAGGCTCAGAAAGCTCTCCAGCAAAATTGCTCCTTCGGGCAGCCAGGGGTCAGCATGGCACTGTGGTCAGGAACAGGCGAGCCTTCCTATCCCTCCTGTGCTGCTGCAAAGGAACAAACACTGGCAGGCCCGTACGCAGGAATCACTCTTAAGTGGTGCAGGAAAAGTGAGAGTACAACGTGGGAGGAGGTAAAAGTTTCTGTTTTCCATCATGTACTGGAACAGAGTAGGCAAAGGTGAAGAAACAGCCAGACTTGGGAGTTTAATGAAGATTAAAAGTATCAGAATTCTTGATTACTTAGGGAACTTTTTTACACAGAAAATTGCATCCAAAATTTGAGACGTCACATTATGAATGCAAACTGAAAACTGGGAAGTGTGGAAGTACAGCCTAGGGAACGTTAGAATTCTGATCTCATTTACATTGTGATGTTAACTTTCAGTTGTATGATCGTGTTCTTCTTCATTCACTGGTATGAAATTGCTCTTTCATATAGTGACTGTAATAGTTAACTAGCATCAGTAGCAATTCCACTTGTGGGCTAAGCATTAGAAGATAATAAGAGAAACTCCACGGGGTTTGCAGATGAATGGTAAACTGTTTTCCTATCCTTTTGTCTGCACAGTTTCAGTATTTGTCAATTACTTTTGATTTTTTTATGTTGCTTTTACCCCATAAATACTTTGATTCCCTTTTTGGCTGTTGTCCTGTATCCCTCATTCCTTCCCAGTCTCTGGCTCTTAAAAGCTCCTACCAAATTGTTGTTTTCATTAGTCCTCTGCTTTCCTGTTACTTTCCTCTGCTTGTCTCAACACCATCAAGGAAAGCACAGGGAAAGAACCCTCAGCATTAGTCCACATGTCCTGTGTTGTAACAGTCTGCAGGAGCCTTTACAAGGGTGATCCTGGTGGTCCCTGGAGTCCTGGAATGTCACCTATTTACTTGTTCTGTGCAATAGCACATCCCTGGTCAAACAGCACATAGGAACTTGGAACTAGCAGAAGTACAGATTGAATCTTCAAAATATCCAGCAGCAGAATTTAGCTAAATGTAAAACTGAGTATTCGGAAAATTTAATATTTTAATAGTATAGAAGATTTCACCTGGCATATTTGAATGGAAGATTTTTAAGCAATTAGTAAGTTTTATTCCCCAACACCTTCTGTAGCAATAAACAGGAGAGGTCTTTGCTGCACCAGATTTGATAGAGCAACAGCTCCATACCTGGTTCATATTGGAGTCCAACAGCATAATGAAGCAATCTGACACTTCAAAGATTGCCTCTTGTTACAGTTGTTTTTGTTTGCAAGTGTGATTACTTTGCACTCTCAGATGTTTAAAGATCAGCATGGATAAGTTCTAGTTTTCTCCGTTAAACTAGTCTCCAACGTGATGCAATTGGATGGATGGATGGATGCCTCATTCTGAACTTCCTCATAAAATGAAACAACTGTGAAGGCATTTTAGCTGTCTAGTACAAAGATTTGGTAGTAAGGAAAGGGGTGCTTTTCCAGATCTGAGAATACGTGAAAGGGTTTGTTTAGTGTAATGATTTTGACTACTGTCATATTGTGGTGGTAACTATGTAAAGGTTCTCTTACAAACCCTAACATTTCAGCCAGGATGATGTAAGGTTTTAAAAGATGGAGGTTTCAGAGCTTTTGATAGTGTCCTGTGTCCCTGTCTGTCTATCACTCTTCTCCCAGTTTAAACATTTCTTTTTTTTTCTTGGCACTTTGTTCTGGCCTCTAAATTTACCCACAAAGTGGAAATGTATTTGTGCATGAGTGACAGGAAGAATCATGCATGGGTGTGAAAAACCAAAAGCTAATAAGCATGTGAACTAACCACATTTTTCTCCCTTCTCCCTGTAGAGCTGATGGAGGTGTCAGTAATAATAGTTTTGTTATGCAGATGACTTCAGATTTAATCAATAAGAAAATAGAGAAACCTGCAAATGCAGATATGTCTAGTCTTGGTGCTGCTTTTCTGGCAGGCCTTGCTTCAGGTATGTAGACATTAAAAGGGTTTTTGCTTCTCCCTTTATAATGCAAGTTTGGAAATAAAAAGAGAAAAAAAATCAGACCGAAAAGGGTATAACTTCCAATAATTGTAAAAACTCCCCAAAGGATTACTTTACCCATTTTTGTGGAAATCCAAGGTAAGTAGTGTTTGTTTCACTGTACAGTACAATTAGAAGGATGTACTGCTGGAGGAGAAAGAGGTGAACCCTGTCTTTGCTGCCTCCTCTTTCCTGGCCCAGGCTGGGTGGGGGTGGACCACGTGGCAAGGGAGCCACTGCACTTACCTGCAGCCGTGTCACTGCTGCTGAACCTGTGCCCTGTCATCTGTGAGCTGAGCCTTTATTCTTGAAGGTTGTCACAGAAAAGGAAGTACAAAATTAACTATTAAAAGGAAAAACAGCTCTACTCTACAATTCTACTAGAATTGTTTTATATCATTAACCAGACTTAAAACTAAAGCTGTATGTCAATGGTTTTGCTGAATATGGACCTACAAAATATGTTTTCATTAAATTGCTGTGGTATGTAAATAACACAAATGGAAGATAAAAATTATATGCTTGGGTAAGACTTATTCAGCAACTGAAAGTGTAAGAAAGCTGGGGCCCTTGACAGGCAAGAATCATTTAATAACATAAATCAATCTGAATCTCTAAACCCAGCTGTTTTCTGCCATTTATGCAAATTTTAAGACAGTAGGAAAGCAGCTAAATCTTGCTTTTTGTGGCCCTTCTTCATTGAGAAGGACCTGCAGCCAAAAGCACTTTGTGGATGAAACCTCAGGGAACTTCAGTGTACCAGAGCTGTTCCTTGGAAACTGTCCCAGTTAAGCAGATGTGTTGTCAGGATTCCAAACAAGTGGATCCTATTGGAAAGGATTTTCACAATCTTAAAAATATGCTTCCCTCTGAGAAACTTGTTGGTTGAGTAAAGAAAAGCTGTAATGATTTCTTACTGTGTTTCTGCTTTGGATCTCTTGGAAATACATTAAAACAACTCAAAAATAACATCTTTGCAGTTGAGCTAGGCAATGAATTTTCTGTTTATAGGGTTTTGGACAGACAAAGAACAACTAAAGAAGCTAAGGAGAATAGAAGCAGTGTTTGAGCCCCAAAAGGACTCAGAGGAATACAGACCTGCTATGGATACCTGGCTACAAGCAATGGAATGCTCTCTGCACCAGTAGAAATTGGCATTTTAATTACAGAAGAATTAAGATGTTTTAATTCATATTTATAACATCTTGACACTAACAGGACAGTGAAAACTGTAACTGAAATCTGTAATGGTATATATATATATGAGTTAAGTGGTACTTCAGTACCAGTCCCTGCTGCTGGATTACTTACCACGCTGTAATGACCCTTCCCATCATCCCTGTGACAGCTGTGGTCCAGCTGCAGCATTTGTGTCCCTTCCGTGACCTCCTCCGGGTGGCCCAGCTGCTGGAATCCTACCATGTACTGCACAGGGGGTGTTCTTCCTATGAAGGGCTTTCTACTGAGGAACTCACCTCCCTTTGGATCTTTAAAATCTTTGGTATGCTAATCATCAAGGAAGGGTAAAAGGCTCATACACTCCCCTAGGCATTGCTAAGAAACTTAAAACGATTGTTGGGGGTGGGTTGTGATGAACTCTGTTGTGTACAAAGACATTTTATTGGGAATAGCCTGTTACCAACTTTCGGTTGACTTTCTGAGAAAAAATTTGGCCCACCTCTGTGATGACACTCCTGTGCACTGAATTAAGATGAAATACAAAAGCAAATAGGCTTTCAGCACTCCATTTAAAAAAATCCAGAATTTTTGTAGCTGATGGTTCCTATCTAGCTTTTAAATTTTAAAAAATTTTATAATGACCAAAAGGAATCTTATCTAACATGGCAACACAAATACATTAAAAGTAGTTCCAGGTATGCTATCTAATTTGTAAAAATCTGTACTATTAGTATTTTCAAGCTCATTCTTAAATACTATTATTAATAGCCAAAAGGGAGTCAAAAGTCTATTTTTAAGCTATAAATTACTTTTGTAGTTTTTAAATAAATACATTATAATTAAAGAAATGTGTAGTTAATTATTACATGTTTGCTTATCACCACTCTTAAATTATTGCAATTTTCTCAGGAGTATGTGTAAATCACCTCCAGAAGTTTAAATTTATTAAACATTTTCATTTCAGAATAATATCTAGTTCAGGCTGTGGATGTTTGTATTCCACAGGCACTGGAGACAAGAAATGTTTATGGATTTAACATATATGTGGGGATTGTGTGGCATGAAAAACACCTGTGATGCTGGAGGGATCTCACTAGTACTGGTTTAATTGTTGCTTATCAAGAGAACAGGCTTACAGGGCAGTCTTCAGAGAGTTAACATGTTGAGCAGAATTGAATTTCCTTATATAACTAAGAAAAAAATCGTTAGCTGTGTTTAAGATCTCGCTGTAATGAACTTGGCCAAGATTTTTGAGCGCCATTTTATTTTAAGCACTATTTTCTGCTTTCTTACAACAGCTGATTTTATGTAAAAGTAATTCAGTTGCTCTCATCTGTTTTTGACAAGAGCATTCAGCCTTGCTTTCCTGTCAGGAGAAAGTAAAAAAGGGAGACGCTGAGTTGCTCTTGCAGCCTGCTCGCCTCAATTGGCACAATCCCCGTAGCGAGAACCCACGGCGGTGCCCAGGAGCGGCTCAGAGTGGAACAGAGCCTGTGGAAGGGCAAGGACAGAGGCTGTGGAAGGGTAAGGACAGAGGCTGTGGAAGGGCAAGGACAGAGGCTGTGGAAGGGCAAGGACAGTCCTGTGGA
>VWZF01000181.1:730309-781618 GCA_013396755.1 Sclerurus mexicanus | reverse complement strand
TGCGGGCTGTGCGGGGCCCGGTACCCGCACCGCGAGGGACCGGCCCGGCCCGCCGTGCTGGAGGCGGGGCCGGGGCGGTCTGACCCGCCGGTGTGGCCGGGAGAGGGTCGGTCCGGCACAACAACAACAACAACAAAACTTCCCTGCCTGCCGCTTGCTGGGAGTTGCAGGCCTGCCCTGGCGCCCGGCTGGAAAGGGCTCCACGGCAGAGGTGAACCGGTGTAAGCACCGCCTGCTGGGACTGCGAACACAAACAATAGGAGGAAAATATGGAATAAGCAAACTTCCTTGAAATGTGGGAGAAAACCGCAGAGGAGAGCGCGCTCCCTCGCTGAGCAAGGGGGATGCCGGGCTGTGTCACAGCCTGCGCTGTTCTCCGGGCAAAGGGTTTCATTTTCTCTGTAAATTCTTGATTTGGCAGAGAAAATGAAGAGTTTAAATTAGTATGATTTATAATGCTGCGTATTTTTTTTTAAATTATTGTTTGGTCAGTTTTCATAATTTGGAAATCAGTTATTTGTTTGACTCTCCATTAATGTTTCCAATAGCTGACTTCTTTTTTTCAGTTACTTTCACTGGTGTAACTTAATTATGCTGACAACAAATAGCAAAAAATTGGAGGGTGTGTGGTGTAACAAATTGCTACTTGATGCAATCCTTGATTAAAAAATAATTTTATGCGTGTAAAAATGGAAACAAAGGAGAAATGGGTACATTTTTCTCAGTTTCTTTACCCTTCCCAAATTAACTTCAGTTAATTTGATTTTATGTATCCTTTTATACTTGATTATATATATCCTGTTATGCACAAAAACTGCATGATCTGTATATGTGGGGCAAAGGCTTATGAGGTGACCAGTGCTACTGTACAAATGCTGAGCTGTATTTCAAGGTCTGCATGTGTACTAAGAGATGTTTTGTGTGCAGTAAAGTGCTGAATTTCAGGAACTCCTGTTCAAAATAACCTGTAGGGTGCTAACTACAGCACTTTGGGAAAAAACATGGAGGAGTAAGGAGGTAAAGAAAAGACTTGGCAGGAGAGGTGGTCATAAGAGCAGGGGGAAAAGACAAATTCTCCTCCTTTGAAAAGTTTCTTGTTGTGAAGTGAGTCTAATGCCTCTAGAAGGGGAAAGAGTAACAGAAGGAGTAAATGATTTAGTTCTGTACTAGGTAAAAAATGAAAATTATTAAATATTAACAAGATTGTCTCATGGGTGAATTTAAGAGTGATCTTATTTCACTGTCAAATTATTGGGCTTTCTTTTAACCACTTCCTCTTCGTACAAAAATCATTATTACAGCCCAACAAAAAGAACCATTTGACTTGTACTACATTGATGTAATTAATTTTACAGAGAACACACCAGTGGTAAGAATGCTCTTCATTGCTGCAGTGTTCTCACTTTACAGCGATCAGGTACAGTTTTCAGGACAGGATCTTGCCAGCAGCTCTCCAGTGTAAAGGGGATAGGCCAAACAATCCAGCTGGGTGGGTGACGGGCTCAGTGCTGTTGGTAGAGGGGGTCAGGAGGATTCTTTATATTTGTCTGCTCTTGTCTGTGTTGGACACTGCAGGGCCTCTGGATGTATTCCTGATCGGTTGTGAGCACCCTCCCAAGGAAGATTTGTCACTGGCTTTGCCTAAACTCGTTAGAGATTTAGCAAAAAAATAGGAACCAAAATTCCAGCATTACATCCCCTTCAAGGGTTTATTATTTTACTTGGTTTAAATGTGCAGACCTTGTCACTGTGCCTTTGAAAGCTGAGTGTGACTCTCTAAAAGCAGTAGAAGAATAGCGACTTGTCATGGCAAGGACAGCTGCTGCAGCCAGACTGTGTAGATGGTAATATTTAAACATCTGCGTCCTAGTGTGGAGCAGAATGAGTTCTAGCTATAGCCAGCCTAAGTCACTTCTTGGAATTGCATTTCTTCTGATGTACTACCTTAAAATAGCATTCTTAGGGTTGTCTTTATTAAGTGACTATTTCTTAAATTGTTTGCTTTTTCTATGTGCTTTTGGGTATAATGGTTAAGACTTTCTCCTCTACCTTTTCCAGTACATTCACAGGACATGACTCCTAATGAAGCAACAGTGAATCTTAAACTTGGTAAAATAAAACATCTAGTCTGGTGCAAGGAAATACACCGTTGGATTTTGCGTGTGCAAAGCCAAGAAGCCGTGGAATCAGACAGGTTTATCCCAAAACTTTAGGTATTAGGCAAAAAACAATCCCCAAGTCCTGGTGTGGTAGTAATACATATACTATATCAGAACTGAAAGCATAAATGCCTTTTGTGTGATCTGAGAAACTTGGCGTATGCAGGGAAACACTATAAAAGGTGCAGGTGTGGTAGGGAGTGACAGTTCTGTAACAACTTCCTGGACTGATTCGTTATGTGTGCTTTGTAACATCCAGTAGTAGAATGAAATTAATTCTTTTTTCCCCCTGTTATTTGAACTATAGACTACAGCTCTTTTGCAAGAAGCTGAGGTGGTAGTAAGGGATCTTACTTTCATAGTTTCATTACAGGAACTTCCTTGCTCCGTGGTTGATTTCCTGTGTGCAGTGATAGTTTTAAAGGTCTTTACAGACTGTTCAACTTTACTTTTGTACTTTTCAATATTTATAGCATAAAAATCAATCTAAGAAAATCAAACTGCAGGCCTATGATAATTCAGTTTGCAAGACTACTATGTATGTTAATGTATGCTAATAATGTATATACTCATATATTTGCATTAGTAGAATTGCAACAACAGCACAGCTTTTTAGCATATCATACTTCTAGTGAAATACAGAATAGTAATTAAATGAAAAAGGATGATGTTTGGAAATAATTCTAGATCCAGCTATTCATTTAGTTGAAGAAACTTTGCCTTTCAGAACACAGTTTGCAAAATCCACAACCTACTGAAACCACTTTTGAAAATATTTGTCTCTACTGAAACCTGTAGAAACTTTTAGACTTTTGCAGCACTAACTTGGTGATAAAATAATGCTTTATGCAGCTCACATCTGGTGTTGGCTGTCACAACGGCATCTGGAACTAAGCTGGGAAAAGATGAGTGAGCTTGTTAGTATGCTTGGTTGAGAACTGCAGCTATTCAGGTGTTGGCACAGTTTCATTCTTTCTGACTTGATGATAATCTTTAAAAGAGAAGTAGAAGGCAACTTGATATTGTGAACTTCCCAAATCAGTTAAGCATGAATTCTTCAGAGGTATCTTTGAAGGCACTGTACAGGATTGTCATGGCACTGTGATCTTCCTGTTTTACAGTCCTTAGGATATTTGATAGACATTGAACTGGCAAGTTTTTCACAGAAGTTCTGAACATGCTGTTAGTTAACGTAGCTTCTAGAAATAATGCACTTTATAAAGGTGATGTTCCTTTTCTTTTGACTGGTTTCACACTAATTCAGTCAGTGAGGTGTGCCCTGACCATCGGGTTTTACACAAACAGTGGTAAGAGGACACAGTGACAGTAGTTGAGACTGTACTTCTGTTCCTAGATTTTTTTCTAACAGTGAATGAAGTGCCTGTGTCCAAACCATGGAATTTTTGTTAACTTCTATAGTCAGAAATCCATTTGCAAATGTAATTCTGGTCTTGCAGCTTAATTTACTTTTTCCTGTGGGGGGTAGGATATGCTCTTCTGTTTGGCAAGTCAGGTTTCTCCTGTTTCATCAGGTTCCTGTTGCTGCCTGATTTGTCTTGGTTTGGGCGGGAAAACAGATCATTCAGCTCTGTCTTACAATCTCTTCAGTGCTTTTCTTCTGCAGTCCCTCACTAACCTCTGTTGGATGACTGTAACACCTGGCAGGGTGTATGGGAAGGTTGCTTTAGTAGGAACTCATAATCCATTTCTCAGTGGGTGGTGTTCTGTGAGAGGAGGGGAACATTTTCACTTACTGTTCTGTTATTGCAAATTTCAGATGGAGATGTAAGTGAAAAAAAAGTAAATATGGTCATCTGTTGAGAAAGAAATTAGCAGGTTGTGACTGGTACTCGCTGTCTTGAAGGCTGTGAACTTTTAGTGACGTACAGAGGAATTCTTCAGCTTGGTAGCAGCTGTTATAATATTTGTGGGCAATAAAATCTTCAAATGTATCAGTGTTTGCTCACTAAGGCTTGTGAATGCCAATGCCTCAACCTATTAAAAGTCACTTGTGAACTGCAGTGGTCATCCAGGTGTCACGGTCGTACCATGACCAATAATTGGGGGGGGAGATGAGAAACTGCAAATGAAAGTGAGCCCATGTCCTCAGAGTGCAATTAAAAAACTCTGCATGTGTGGGCTCTCCCATTTCTTGCATGACAGGGGTTAGGTAACTTTGCCTTTTGTTATAAACTTGACCTTGAGACTTGAGAAACATGAGCAATATATTGCTCTTCTCTTAAATGCGCAGTCAAATTGTCATAAACTTCAGTTTATTTCAAATTCAGCTTTCTATTCCAAATGCATTTAAACAATTTTTTTCAGTCAATAACTTCATACATACTACTGATAAAGTTTCAAGCTGTGTATTGATTTGGTATAGCAGGAGGCTTCTACTCTCTGTCAGAAGCAAATGATTCATTCTGTTTCTTGCTGTATAAGAAACTGGGAAAGCATTGATCTGAAGACGTAATTCCCCCTTCTTCCTAGTAGAGTTTTGAAGCATGCACACACTCCAGTGAACTCTGCATGGAGTAATCTTGATTTAAACAAACCATATCCAACCTTTTGTCACATTTCAACCCATCAGCAGATTTTGAGGAGATCATGAATGCTTTTTTTTTTTTTTTAATGTGGTTCTGAAAACCAGACTGAACTGGTCAATCAACTTGTTCATTCTAAGGGTTAGTCCTGTCCTGTGCACAGGCCTGGGTGACCCTCAGAGCTGTCAGTGGGTTGCAGCATATGGGAAACTTTCTTTTACCCTCTTTCAGCCCCGTTGTTGGAATTCTGACCATATTAAAACGGAACTGGCTTGCTGAGAGGTCAGGTAGGAACTGGAGTTGTTGAGACCACATAGCCTGGGGAAGGAATGGAAAGTGGAAGAAGCGGGTGAAGGTGGAAGATCCCTTTTAGCAATGTTAGCAAGGGTGGGATCTTAGAGCAGTGCAACATGTTTCATGAAATTGTACCCTTCAGGTGTTTTGTGTGCTGTAATCCGTATTTGTGAGCTTGTGCATCACTGGAAAAATCCCTTTTTGCCTTTGGAATTACAACTACAGAAATATGAAGTTTTTTGTAACTATTACCCTTCAGTGAATACTGTCCTAATCTTCAATCCATGTAAGAGTAGAGTTATATGAGTTATATAGAGTTATAATGGCTTTAAACTAGAACAATGCTTCTAGCAAATTAGAAGGAAAATGTAAGAAATAGCTACTAAGTCTCTTCATCATCAAGTTTTTTATCACTATATAACTTGGTGATCTTTAATTAAATGCAAATGTAAAATTATTTTCAGTTCATTGGATGTTGAGATCCCTCTAGCTGCGGGCTGTAGACAAAAGTGTATCTCAGCAGGGAGGTTCCACTGTTCCATGTATTTGTCAAGGTACTGGTAACTCTGGAAATGTTAAAATCTCAAAGCTCATTAGAAGACCAGATTAGTATCTAGAGTATTGTCTGATGTATCGTACAGTACATCAGCTGGTGGTAGCAAGAAGCTTGTGTGAAGTCTCAGTAGTCAAAAAGCTGCTCTTTTCAGCTAAGCTTAGTTGAAAGACAAGCCAGTGTATTACTGGCAATGCGCAAACCTTCTTACCAAGGTATTTCACAGTCATTCATTATAGATCACTGAATTTTTTTCAAATGTCAATCCATTGCAAAACTGAAATTTCTTGAGATAAAAATGTGTTAAAATACAGTGTGCTCTTTACTCTGAAAGGAAGTTGTACCTGCCTCTTACCACTGAAGCAGCAGAGTCCCAAATGTTGTGCCCTGTATAGTAGTCGGTTATGGACTAGAACCCTAGTGAGAGAACAAAAGATGACCTTAGAGAGTAGATTGGCTGCTTAAAAAAACCCAGCAGCTAAATTTCTGGTAATTCCAAATGTATCTACACTGATAATAGTTGTATATAGAACTCAAAAAGATATTTTAGATCATCTTGGTTTAAGTGCTGCATGAATGTTGCCCACTTTTCTGATATCAGGCCCTATATACTTTATCTGGAATGACAGTGAGCTGGTTTGGGGAATTAAAAGAGCCTTCAGATGTTCAAGTACTTGGAAATTATTCCATATCTTTAGTGTAATGTTCTCCTTATTTGGGCAATAAGGAACATGCTTTACCTCATTGATTTTGAAATAAGCCATGAGTACTGCTCCTATTCTTAGACATATGGTTTACTGCTAGTATTAGCATGACGCTGAGCATGTCTAAGAACATGCCTAAGAAACTGAGTCCCCTGAGGGAAGGAGGATCCACTTCGAGGTTGCTGGATCTGGGACTCGGCACTGTTAGGACTGGGCAGGCAGCAGAACCTGAGGCTCAGCAGTGCAGTTGAGTGCATGGAGACTTTGGGCGCTTTCAGCCAGGGGAGAGTTTGAATCCAGCTTTGGATTTGATTCCTGTGTCATGTGTTCTCATGACTTGTACATCCACTCAGACCTGTCTTCATCCCTGGGATTCAAGATACTCAGTAGCCTTCGTCAGTGGTGCTTTTGCTAGTCACATATATATATATACACAACATATATAGTCATCTAATATGTACGTGTAATGTGTACATTACTAGTCATGTAATAAGTCCAGTGGTGAGAGTAAATACAGCGAGCAGTGGCAGCGATGGGGCTGTAGCATTTGGGATCGAGTCTGGGGGTACTGCCCGAGGCACAGTGCTTTGGTGCCTCAGTATGTGCTGCATGAAGTCCTTGAAAGGGGCATTTCCCCAGGCCTGCTTCTGGCAAACCACTCTGCTTGGTGGCTGTTCATTATACAACTCAAGTGCTACAGTTTGTACTCATTGAACTTGTGTTAGGCCTTGTCTGCTTTTCCAAGTTCTTTGTACTGTGTAAACTTGAGTCATAATTACTGCTGTTGTCAGGAGGTGTCAGTTAATTTGTTCCGATGACACACTGGCATTTTGCTCAATCACAACTACAGGGTGAGATCTTCACTTTCAAATTAGATTCAGGTAGTTTTATCTTCTATGTGCATCTTGGTTTAAAGCAGTCATCCTCATTTTGGTTTTGTGTCATGTAGCAGAGAAAACTTCCATAATTTGGATTCATAAGCTACAGCCTTTAAATCAAATAAAAGTGATTAAACAAAGCTTTTAAACTCACTACTCTTCTCAAACGATTTTATTTTGTTAAGAACTTCTGATATCATTTATTGGTCGAGTCCCTTAGTTTTCCTTTGTTCAGTCTCTTCGGTCACCTTGTCTGTTACCTACTAGGACTTTCTTGAAGGCATACAGTGGCTCACAGTAATAGCTGGGAAAAGAAGTTGTACCTGCAAGACCCTCATCATACACATTCTAGTGGGAGTTCTTACTTTCTAACATTATTTTCAAAATAAAAATTATTGTGTGATGGCTGAAGATGACTTACTGCCCACTCTATGTATGTGACTTGATGAATACACTCCTCAACTGGCTTTTTGAAGTGCTTCATTAATTGACAAGCTGGATGTTACATGGTATTCCTGCCTTTTGCAGTTTGTAGGCTAAGTTTATTTCTTGTATACATATATGAAGGATAAAACTGGGACTGTCATCTGAAGAGGACTCAAAAGAGAGTTGACAAATCAATGGAATCTTCTTCTACGGCTGCGAAATCTGTAATTTAAGTTTCAGAAATTTGCTAACAAAGTTGCATTTCAGTTTCGTGGGATACCAAGAAATTACTCTGACTTGTACATACAGATATTTTCACTAAAATAGGTCTTTTTTATCTCAATTTCTTCAAAAAGAAGTTAGATATTGAAAATTTTTTTAGGAACAAGACGGGGAGATGCTTCCTGGGAGCAGTTGGAGTTCTGATAAGTACTTCATAATTTTGAAATTTTACTGGTCTGAAAACTGAGACACAGTGAAGCAGCATATGTGCAACAGGTGGTCTAAACCATGGAGATGCTGTGCATGAATTAGTGGTTTAAAACTGAGCCTGCACTGATTAATAAGGAATCTTTTTGTTACTGCTGTCTTCTGAAATCAGCCTTGTAGTACCATAGCTTGAAAGTTAGTACTATGGAGAGCGGTGTGAAGAATATAAATTAATTTCTAGTGGAAAGACTCATGTTATAAAGGTTTCTTTTTCTTGAAATTGATCACACTTTCCCCTTAGCTGACCCAGTTACTTGGAATAATTTTCATTTTGTAATGCTCTTGATCAAGTAAATGGGAAAAAGCACTCCTTGGTGATGATAAAAATCATTCTAGGATACTAAAGTATCTCTTTTTTTTTTCTATGTTCCATGGAGACTTTATATCATAAAAATTTAGGTAATTATCAGATAGTTGTCTTTATTTGTATATGTTAATCTGGATGTAATACTTACATAAATGACACTTTATGTTGTGAACTGGCCTCTGGCACTAAGGAGTGTCTTGGTGTGGTGCTGGTCTGTGTGAAGGTCTGATTGTGAAGTCATGATAATTTGAGAAGGGAAGTTGGGCTAAGTTTGGTAAATCTTAATTTTCAGGGTCAGAAGACAGACTGTTCTGTTACAGAACTTTATTCTTTTCTATTGTTAGGTTTTACCCAGTATGTATATCTTACAGGGATAATTGAAAAATAAGACTGGGGACCATAGGAAATAAACATAAGAAGGACCGTAATGTTCTTCTGCAGATAATTGTTTTCTGTTTTGCATTGTTTCTTGCACTGGGATTCCGCTTCAGTATCACAGAAACTTTGCAACAGATCTGGCTTTTAACTTGTAATGAGAATAGGTACAAATAAACAAACAGTTTTGTTGTAGCTAGAGCTTGATTATCTGGGCTTTTGTAAATTTGATGCTCAAACTGACTTCATGATGTCATTGGCATAAGTGATTAGGAAACATATGTTCTAGAAGAAGCTACAACTCAAAGTTTACAAAGTCAGACAGTTTGATTGGCTCCTTTTACAATATATGACCAAAAGGCAGAATTATGGATTATAAATCAGGGCTTAGATTATGAAGGGACAGTCTTATTTCAGATAAAGCAATCTTTGTGTCTCACGTGCTTTGGACTCTGAACCTGTCTTTATGCAGCTTCATTTCAGTAGGAACCAGCTAAAGAACAAAAAGGTCGAGTTTTATGTTTATCTGTTTCTGTGGTGCAAGCACAGGCAGCAACTGGGGATGAAGAGAATCTCCATTTTGAGGCCATCTGTGTTGGTTCTTTTGTCTGAACCCGACAAGAGGTCATGGCAGATGGTGGGGTCACAAAGTCTGGCTTCTCGAGCTTGACAAAATGTGTTCATAAAGCTGGAAGAATACCAACTGTTCATACTGGCTGAAGAGCATTGTGGCAAAGGACTGTAATAGTTTATGGACAATACCTTCTGGATCACTAAGCTTGACAGCAAATAACTTGTCCAAGATGAACCTAGTTTGCTTATCTGTAAACGGGCTAAAACTGCTTAGCAAATGTGTTCTTAACTATGTTTTATTTGAGTAAATTACTTGTAAAGCCTCTTAAAGAACGAGGGGTCAAAATGCATCATGAATTTTGTCCAGAGCTCCAGATGATGTATTTGGAGGGTTTGTGTGGAAGGTTGAGAAAGGTGGAAAAAGAACAAGCACAAAGGTCATAATACCTCAATGTAAGCTGGGCCTTTGTGTGTAGGATTTCATCTCTGCCGGTTCCAAGCAATGTACATTTCTAGTATCCATGCAGAACCTGACTATTGTGGTGATGGATTTTATCATAAAGCAGAGTTTCAGCTAAGATATTTCATTAACTTTCTTACAGGATGTTCCTTTTAAAGATTCTGTGAAGATGAAACGGGATATCTTATGGTTTTACAAAATATAAAGCAATACTGTCTGACATGACGGCTAAAAATGTAAGTATAACTCTGCAACGTGTATCTTTTTGTATTGGCATGCTGGCAGTCGCTTCTGGCTTTCAGAACTGCATGGACAAATATAAGAAATCAAACACAAAGGCCTTCAAATTCAAAAATCTTGTCTGATTTTTGTCTACCACAAACCTTCTGCAGTATTTTGATAAATTTAAACTGGTTAGATGCTCTTTAGGATTGTGGAGTTTACTCAGCTGTAGGTCAGGTTGATAAGTGAGGCAATGATTTTTACTGTTTCCTTATCTGTTCCCTTACTGGGTCCCTTCCAACTTGAGATATTCTGTGAGTCTGTGATTCTTCTGGCCTTGCTCCAAACTCACCTGAGAGCTGCTCATTTTGTTGAATCCTCTCACCTTTGCACCACTGCAAAATCCTTCTACTACTCAAAGTCTCAATACTCAAGAAAGAACGGAAAGATTGTGTATTTCTATACTAATGTTAGTACACTTTTGGTTTCTAGAAGACTGAAGGTGTTCGTGTTTCTTGCTTGCTGCATTAAGCAAGCTTGTAGTGGGATGTCAGGAGGCTCTGTTTGAGTTCTGAGGATGCTTATGAAGTGTCTAACATCCTGACCTTAATTTTCTGCCTAATTAGCTGTGCTTCCTGAGGTACACCATTTGTATAGAGAACAGTTCTGATTAAGCTCGGTGATCAGTGAGTTGAGCATGACTTTGGGCCCTGGGCAGTTTGCCTGTTGGCTGCCTTTGCCAGGGCATCCTGCAGTCTGGTTATGTCTGAACAGGTTTAGGGGCAAGCACTGCTGAAGAAGCACCCCATGATAAAAGTACAGGTAGCCTTGGGTGGGGCTCTGTTCCATAACTGCAAAAGCTTTTGTGCATATTGGGTTACATTGGTGTCAGGGGCACAGTTTGAATAAATTAATTCTGAATTATCAGAAGTTTCTGTTGGGTTTATTAATAGCTTCATTTGGTGTGTAGTCCCATGCTTTCAGGTGTCTTATGTCTCACTTGTTGATTCAGGCTTACCAAGACAGAAAATAACTTGATGTGTATATGCAAAGCCCTTGGACTTATTATTTTATAGGTCATATTCAGCTCTAGTATAAATAAGTAATGCTACTGATGTATGTGGAACAGCTGCTTACAAATCCAGATCATTTGTGAGTTTGGCCTTTTGTTTGATGCAGTCAAAGGGTAAATACCAATCCCAATAAAATCCCTGGAGTGTTGTGTGATAGAGTCAGGGTGGCATAGTTTGGAAGGGATCTCAGGAGGCCATCCACTGTGGTGCTTTGTTTAAAGGTGTTTGACACTGGAAACCAGTTGCTTGGTGCTTTGTTCAGGGCTCCATCAGGGCTCTGGGTTTTGGAAGTCTCCAAGGACAGACATGAACCTTCAGTCTGGGCAACCTGTTCTTGTGCTGAATATAGAAATACGGTTTTGCAAGGGTATGATTACTTTATGGAAGAGATGTTTTATTGGTAAGAATACTTTGAAATTTTGCATATGTCCTAGTTACAGGGGCTGGGACCACTTTATCACTATGTGGGTGTAATCAAAACTGTATATTCTACACCCTTTGTGTCGTTTCTGATTAACTGTTAATAATGGATTGTTTGCAGCTGCCCAGGGCACACCTGACACCTCAGGCTACAGGCTGTGTGTTAAAGAACCCCATGAGACAAGGGAGTGTTTCTGTCTGCACACAGGTGACTCAGGTGTGATAACTCCCCTCTGGGGAGCCATCAGCATCCCCACACCTGAGGGGCCATGTCTGCTAATGGGCCATTAGGGACTGGGACAATGGGCAGGTGCAACGACTTAGACCATCAAAGATTCCAACACTGTCCCATGACTCACAGAGTTCCATCACCCATTGTGCAACTCCACCCCGGGGGAGGTACTGGGCATTCCCACCTGAACCTGATCATATATAATCTTCGGGGTTGGGGACTTCTGGTACCACTTGTGGGACGCAGAGAAGGACCAGAACTTAAACAGGACTCTGCCACTCTTGGCCAGACTGTGCTCATTATTTTGACAGAACTGTGGCCGTCATCCTCGCCAACAGGTTTCCTTTCCTCTTACTTTGTACTTAGAGGGACCATGTGGGCTCAGCACAGGGGCTAATGTTCTGTTCTTGTCCCAGAGTGCTGGCTTATACATCTGTCTGTGTGGGTTAAAACCAGTTTTCTCTGAGTCATTGTATTTATTGCAATCCTTTCAGTAAATTTTCCAGTAAATTTTAACTCTGGCTTGTAATCTCTCTTGGGTCAGGTTCATTTCTCCTGCTGGTTTACTTTTAAAGCAGCACAACATATCAAACTTAGGCAAACCTAGTTATGTACCTAATGTTTACGGATTTATTTCGAAAATAATCACTGTGGTGCAGATGAATGTAGGACTCAGTTTTCATGTTTACCTGTAAAAATGGTATGCTTTCTCTCCTTATTTGTAAAACTTCTTCAGGTTTTCCCAACCTTAGTTACTTAGAATTGCACACTCAGGGTAAAAGTGTCAGCCCTAGTGTTTTCTGATGTTGTTAGAAGGCCCAAGAACACTTCTAAATTTTCAGAGTAGTGGGATTTACCGTATGTCTGTGGGTTTCTGCAGCTCAAAACCTGTTTCAAGTGTAAGGTTAGTGTTTATCTGCTATATTGTCAGAAATGGTTTAATGATCTTCAGAGTGAGGTGAGGGAGAGAGCTTTTCTGTGAAAGTATTTGCATCTTTTTTTTCTTTTATGTTGAAGCATCAAGGAAAGGGAACTTTAAAGTACTGGTATTTGGCATCTTCCTGAAAGCTCTTAAAGGGCACATATCTTTCATCAAACCTGTACACACTGGAAGCTGCCACCTCTGTGTTCTGAAGTCACTGTGCCCCAGCTGGGTCACAGAGTCTGGGGGTGTTTGTGCTCCTGCATCACAGCCAAGTGCAGTGAGCTTAGGCTAAGATGTCCTTTCATCTCATGCAGTAAGCTGTGGTGAAGAGCCTTCTCTCCAAGGAAGCTTGCGCTTCAAACACATGCCAGAATGTTTCCATAGATTGAATGTGTATGTAAGATGAATAACATTCCCCATCACTGTTTTTCCTTCCTAACTTTTTAAGTACATGATTGGAAAATTATCAAGACAGGCTCCCGTTTGCTTTCTTTAAATGCAGGACACTTTCTACTATCTGCTTGTGGAAAATTGATTATGGGTAATTTGGCCTTCTGTAGAAAATTAATCCAACCAAAGCACCTACAAATAATAAAATGTTAAGTAAAAGTTACAGATTCTCTTGGAGATGAGATGTTTATGTCCTTACATATATATTGTACCCAGATGTAATTCTAATCACCCTGTCCAATTGGGTTATTTCAGTCTTTGCTTGTATCATAAAACGTGTTTTTCTTGCCTGTTTTGTATTTCCATTCCCATCTGTTCTTCAGGTAAGGAAGCACCAAAACAGTATGGAGAAATGGAGAAAACAATGAGCAAATACTCATGATAAACTTAATTTTAGGACCAGATAAATAATACGACTCAAGTAGATTTTTTGAAGAAGGCTGTTAGTTTTGACTGTTGGATCTGAATTTTTATACTTGTGAAGTTATTTGTCACTGCTTCTCAGAGGGTGGTTGTCATGTCGTAGAAGAGGTCAGTTAAATGGCTGTGATAGTTCTCCTTTCATGTGTCAGCATGGAAGAAAGTTTAATGCTGAAGTTGGCCAAGGAGACTTGCCCTGAACAGTGTGTCAAGCAGTAGAGAAGGCTGGTAAGCTACAAGAGCTTATTGTGATTCTTCTTTCCTTTCCCCTCATCCCATTTGAACACTTATTTGCCTGATAGGAAAGGTGAAAAAAAACCTCAATGATGATCTTTAATAGTAGGCAAAGACCTGCCAAGTGCCTTCTTCATCTTAGTTCATCATGCTGCAGATAGACATGCTGCCATTCCCAGTAATCCAGACACTCTGGGGCACTGTTATAAACCAGAAATATCACATGAGCCATGCAAAAAGTAACAAACGATACAACTAAGCCTGGGATTGTTTGCTGGTTTCAGCTTAGGAGTGGTTAAATTACAAGATCCCGAAAGAACTGGGTGGTACAGACACGAGATAGCAGCATGGCTTGGGATCTCTGAGATGGATTACTATAAAGGTCTTGTTCTGTGCACTGTTGTAATGTTGCACCACACATTGCTACTTCCGAGGGCTTAGTTATGATCATTGTTCTGTAGGAGAAGCAAATTCCTTTACATTTGCCACATTTCTCACTTAAGTTCTCAAAAAATTTAAGTTTCTTTTCAAGCTCTTCTAAACTTAGGTACAAAGATTCTAAAATTGAGAAAAGTGCTGCTGTGTATTGGGTGCTCTTTATAAATGTGCTATTAGGACAATTATAATGAAAATAATATACTTCTATGCTAACTGAAATTCTGCTGTAATTTTATATCATTTGGATCACTGAAGTACAACATACACACAAAAATACCCCTCAAGTATTTTGTTGTATTTCCTTAAATATTGATTCAGTTTAAATAATCTAAGTCTTTCGGAGAATTAAATGTAAATGTTGG
This sequence comes from Sclerurus mexicanus, assembly GCA_013396755.1. NCBI lineage: Eukaryota > Metazoa > Chordata > Aves > Passeriformes > Furnariidae > Sclerurus > Sclerurus mexicanus. Next base: position 767,081 of record VWZF01000181.1, on the reverse strand, counting down.
AATTTTTATTCTGATACTGCATGTGTACATCATCTTCAGTGTTTAATTGAAGCACTGATATGGATCAGTAGGCAGATGTACAGCTGTAAATCTAGAGCTGAGTGTTCAGTTGTGAACAAATTGCAGTGGTGTCTTTGAGGATGGTCATTGTAATTCTTATCCCTTCTCTTGGGGGGAATTGAGGCCCTTTTATCTAGCACGATATTTATCCCTGTGGACCCCTGTTCTTTCTCGGAATTTAAAATTTCTCCTGTTTGTGTTCCTCTGCTTCTTGCAGGGGCAGGGAGCCTGGGAATGTGGTCCTGTTTGTGCACAGGCAGCAGTAGCATGGGCCAGGGGTGCTGGCTCTTCCCCTGGGCACTGGAGGGGCCTTCCAGTGCTACACACACGCAATTGCCAGCCTTTCCAACCTCTAGGTTAAACATCTCCTCCAGAGCACATCTGCAGTGTAAGGAACCACAGTGGCCTCTTGCCGCAAGAGCTTTGCTCGTGCCCAAGCACCCGGGCGAAAAATACCAGAGTGCTTCAGTTTTCCGTGTGGATCTGCTACCAGCTCGTGACAGGAGAGCTTGTGCGTTTGTTTTCATGCCCTCCTTGCCCTGTCCCGCTCCAGTGTGGGCGCTCCCTCCGCAGCCCTGCTGCATTGCTGCTGCACCGCTGCCACCTGCCGGGAGACAGCCCGCGGCATGGGGACGGCGAACGGGACGCGCTGCTCCCTCTGGAAACAGCTGCTGGTGACACCGGCGCCTGCCACAGCCGCAGCACCTGGCTGCCCCTCGGAAACGGTGAGGAGAGCCCAGCTGGGTGTGCCAGGACACAGCAAGTCCAGTGCCAGCAGTGTTTGAGATGAACTGAGGAGCTGCACTGAGCGTCTCTGGGGGCTTGTTTGCTGAAGCACCTGGCCTGGCTCCTTTAGGCAGTGTTCTACAGTCCGAGCAGGGCAGAAACAGTTCATCTTCCTATGTGTCTCCTCATGATGAAAAACTCTTCCTAAAAGTTGTTTCAAGAGAGTCTGTCACACTGCTGTGAGCAGATTTTCCCCTGCAAAAATTATTTGCTGAATACGAGTTCTCTAGCGGAACTGAGCCACTGGATGCTTATAGTAGGGACTTCTTATTCTTGTGTAGTTTATTTTAGTTACTGTGTAATTTGCCTGAAATTAAATTATGTTCTAATTTGAGATTATTAAAATTCTACAAGTGGCCCTAGCGTAGGTTCCATTATAGCTATATACACCTATAAAATAAAGCCAATATTTGATCCTTGATCATATGGTTTTGTTCTTTTAACTTGGATACCAGAACCCTTTGTCCCAATTATTTACAGAAGTACTCAGATTATATAGTGTTTTAAAAACAGATTTTGTACTATTTAGTTTAATTGCCTACTGCTCCAGCGGAGCTCAGTGCCTCAGTGCTTCTCACAGCTCGGAAGCAAAGGAATAATCTTGGACAGAGGTTACTAAGGTGGTGTGAGCATAATGTGCTGAAACTGCAAAATGCCTTAGCGTTACTTGCTGCTGCTGGGCCCATCCCTTGTTAGCTGGGATATGAGGGACTTTCCATCTCTTCCCTCCCTCCTCCAGGAGCTGTGCTCGTGCATTTTTCTGTACAAACTGCACCTTTCTGTGCTTTGTGTACATGCCAGAATCTGAGATGGCACCATTCTGTGTATGGTTTATATTCTCCACGTGTCTGGTAACTTACCCTCAGGGTAAGTCAGTTTATCTCTGAAGGGTGGATAATGTTTCTGAAGGCATCAAGAGTCACATCTCAGACCTGTAGACCATGCAGACCTTAATACTGAGGATTCTGAACATCAGACAGATTTGTGCTGTGTTGTTGGTGGCAACTGCTTCCTTTGACTTGGAGGGGACAGTGACTTACACCATAACAGCCAGAGTGGGCTGCTTGGGTCATGTGTAGTGCAGTATCAGAATATTTAGGGTTTTTTTAGGTAAGATCTTAGCTAAAAATAGAATTTCTCTTCATAGACACACAGTAAATGTCTTGAATTCTTTGCCTTGAATCTCATGTTCTTGTTAGACTCTACTGTCCCATAGCACTGTGATGGTTCATAATGCAGAACAGATTACTTTCATAATATTGTTAGTTGCATATTAGAAAATACAGAAAGGTTTATCATATTTTAAGACTTCAAAAATGTTTTGTTCAGGTTGGTGTGACTTCCACAAATGGAGACTTGAAGGGATTTATAGATCAGAACCAGAGTCCATCAAAAGGTAAGAGAATTCTGTTTGTATACATAGAAAAGAAGTATACATTAAAACTTTTCACTGTGTATGGCTGATTCACATTTGTGAGACTCAGAATTTAAATGGTAGATGTTTTAATACTGACATGTGTCAGTAGAAAAGATTGGAAGATCTTCAGATTTTCAGAGGGGAAAAAAGGGTGTAGTGGAAGTAATTGGAGGATAAAATAAACACTTTTTTATTCCTTGATGGTGAATAATATGCTGAATTTCCTGATTCCTACTCCACCCTTAAAGTCTCTTTCTCCACTAGTTTTCCCCTTGGACCCTCTGAAGCAGTTTCTCTGTTACTGCTGTTGCAGTGTGAGTTTGATCAGGCTCTCTTTATCTTTCCCACCATTACCTTTAGTGTCCATGCGCAACCTCTGGGTGTTTTCCTGGTTGGTTTTGCTACAGGAGAAGTTAATGCTCACAGACTGCTTAGGTTTTGCAATCTAATCTCTAAGTCTTAGAGTACTGCTGTGTCACTTCTGCTGATTTTTAAATCTGAATTAATGTTCCCAAATAGGTTGACAGGTTAGTTGGTTTATTTGGGGGTTCAGTTTTTTGTTGTTTCCTGTGGTTTTTTAGTGAATACTGTTGTCTTCTTACTGCAGCCTTTTTTGCTTAAGGATTTTTAGAGTACTTTCAGTACTTTTTTTATTCCTTGAATAGATGATGTCTGTGAAAAAGAAGCATTTCTAGTACCCAGTGATCTAAATACAATACAGATTTACTAAGGAAATTGATGTTTTAAATGTAATAATTGCAGAGTCAAAGCACATACATCCAAATTCGTAATCCTCGTAAAAAGACTTGCTGCCTAATTCTGAAGGGAACCAGATTTCTTTTCCTTAGGTGTACCTAGGAGAAATATCACAGTGCTAAACAGAGCGTTAACTCAAATGTTGTTCACTTTGTTTAGTGAACAATTCCTGTTCAACAGACAATTTACTTCCCTACATTTGTTGCCTTTAATTCCTAGGCAACAGGCTCTTTTGGCTAAAAGCCCTCCATTTGGAGCTTGTTTCCTCAGCTTGAAATGAATACTCACTGGGTCTGAGGGAATGCCACACGTGGATGGTGTTTGACTAGTGGCCAGGGACTGCCTGTGCAAGGACCACCATGGGAAGAAATATTTTAGGCAGTCCATGCAGCACAGGCAGGATATTTCCTTTCACCTCATCTTTGATGTAGTACATTCTTATTGTTACAGTCAGCATTGTTCAGCTGTGGCAGGCTGGGCTGACCGGGTTTCATATCCTTACCTGAAATTATCCAGCAGACTAGTGATTAAAATTAGTCCTGTAGGAGACCTGCATTTTAGTTCTCCCAGACAGAAAAAAAATGGTTCTGGTTCTCATTCTTTAATGAATGAATAGTCTTGGGTTGCTGAATGCAAAAGGGACGCTTCCTCTCAAGTTTTGAAGAACAGAGATGTCTGTTGCTGTTCCTGGCTGTGGGGATAGATCTGTGTGTATGTGCCAGGTATTCTAGTGTTTTATCATGGACTGTGCCTGTTGGGAGAAACTCCTGATGTGCTCCATGCTAACAAGACCATTGCACTCCTGGCTGTCGGCAGAACTTTGGTGCCCAGTGAAGTTAACAGGAATTAAGGTACTCCATCCATCATTCAGGCAAAATCCTCGTTTAAGTAGCAAGATGTCTTTGTGGAGTTTGCCCATTCTGTTAAAAAGATTAAGTATAATAGTTCTAGTTAGTCCTTTAACAGGTACCATTGGGATTGTGAGTTGGATTGTGACAGTTCTGTTGTGGTTTTGGAGTAATTGTTGCAAATTGGACTGTTAATCAGACATGTGCTAGAGTTCATGTTAAAAAGTTGCACATGTAACCAGAAGAGTTTAACATCTAATCTGTTTGGGAGACATTCCCAGTCAATAGTTTACACACTTGCAGTTTTGTAATCCTGCTCTAGTGTATTACAAAAATAGAAAATGGAATCTTTTTTCCAGCGTTCCCGAGCAGAGGGCATGTCTGTATTACCACTTGCCCCACAAAACCACCTCACCTGCCCTCTGTGCATCCACAGGGGTGTCTGCAGCTTTGAGGATGCCCTGCTGCTTTATGCAGTCCCAGGGCTGCCAGATTTGCTGAGTGTTGAAGTTGCCTGGGTGTGAAGCCCTGTCATAAAATCAAGGTTTGCAATCAGGTATTACTTGCCAAATCATTTTAGTGGTCAATGACTTCATCCACCCCTTCAGTTTCTGGGTGCCACCGGCTTGGCCGCACCTCAGTGTGTGACTGGCCAAATGGAACAGCCAGTTTGTATTTTGGGATAGCAGCGGAAGTGCCAGTGTCACACCTGCACATGTGGGGAAGGACAGGCCACCCTAAGGTGGGATGGGACTGGGCACAGCTCCCGCTGCTGGGGCTGCTGGCGGCACAGGATTCTTACCTTCACATCTATCATGGAGACTGACACAATGGTTTCAGTGAATAATACTGTGCTTAGTTCATGCTTGTTTGTTACTGTATTCCCAAATTCCATGAATTTACATGTTGTTCTCTGTTGCTGTGGAGGGAAAAAGGAGTCCAGCCTTGGACCACCAGTCTTGCAGTAGGCTTCAGGAGGGAGGATACGTTAACCATGATTGCAGAGAGATTGCTTTGGGTGGGAATCTTAACTTCTAATACAAGACCACACTGAACTGTGTTTCAATCCATCTTTTTATTATGCAGTGCCTGTTTCTTACTAAGTCTTGATAGGGCTGGTGTTTCAGAAACTTAGTGCACAGGGCTGCTCTAATGGAAGTAGTTCATGGTGTGCTTGAAGAGATCAGCTAAAATGACCAAGACATCAGAACTGGTCATCCACAGGCCTATGCCTGGTGCTTTTGGATTCATACAGCTGTTAATTCCAGTAAATTTGTCTCAAATTGAGCAGTAAAAGACTGAAAATGTGAAGTATAAGACTGAAGTGAACTGAAATATAATCTGCCCCATTTTGTTTTGTCTTTTCTATAGATCTCTTTGATTTCATGTATTTCTAGATATGTGTATACTTCTACAGATTATGGAATTTTTAAAAGTTAAGGTTGTAGCCCAGTAATTTTGTGCAATGAGCAAATGAAGAACTGGCCTAAGAAAATACTTGTGTACTAGTAGCATGATAATAATTCCATTTTTCTATATGCTGTTATAATACAGGATCCTGCTCTTGGAGATCAGTTTATGTTTTAGTGTAATAGAGAACCCTGAGGACACATAACTTACGTTATTGCAAAATATCCTAATGGACTGCTGATATTTCACAACTCTGAACTGTTTTTTTTTTTGCCACAGGCTGTATTAATTTAAATGGCTGTTCATTGAGACACTTTAAAAATGTGGACGTTTGTTTAGAGCTCTGAATATGAAATCCAAATTACCAACACCTCCCTGGTGTTTTGTCTGAAAATTCAAAGGCTTTTTTTGTTGATGTAGGCATTGTGTGTAACCCCAGCTGGTTGGGCTGTGCTTCCCATCAGCCATGGTTTCCTTCAAACTGGCTGTGACAGAGTCTATAGATTCTCCAGTTGATATTGTTTCTGATTATCTTTGCAACTAAACTGCAGACCTAAGAGATTTAGTTATATAGGAAAAAAAAAATCACTAAAATCCCTTTAGTTTCATATTTGTATAGGAATACATATTATTAGTGTGAAGTTAAGCTATTTAGGGTGCCACTTAACAATTTAAAGTGAGTCTTGTGGGATGGTTAGTGTGTGCATGTGAGTGCACATGTACATAAACATGAATAACTGTGACTAGTTGAGGCTGAAGATCATTTAAATTGAATTTTCCTTTGTGCGTGCAAGTAAAAATATTACACAAATGCCAGGAGGAATAATAGTTATGTAGTGATGATGGGTTTTTTTAAATATGAAGTAATAGCAATAGTGCTTTCTCTCCATGAGAAACAACAATAGTGGTGACTGAGGGATGGAAAAATAATTTATGTAGAAGGAAAGTGCTTTTCTTCTGAGAGAAACATACATATGTCCAGTGGCCGGTTTTTATTTTGAATTTGCATCAGTGGCGAGGCGGCCCAGTTTGGGGTGACTTTATGTACATTGTGGTTAAAGCCCTGCGATGAGAGTTTTATGTGCGTTTCTTTCCCATGTGCTCCCTTTTCCATAGGTAAATGGGAATAATGACACTGACCTCCTTTGTGCCTTGAAAGTACTGCTGGGAAACATTATATAAGAATTGGGTATTATTATACAAATCATTCTAGTTTGATCCATCTGTGCTGACCTTTTTCATCCACGCACTGAGATTACCGTGACTCGGAGGCTGATGGGTCTCATTGTGTTCAGCTTATCACTGTACTCACTGCTGTTGTGCCAGGGGACATAAATCAGTGTAATCTTTTTTGTTCCCAACTGATGGGTGTTATTAAGAGTTGGCATTTATTTAAAATCTGATCGTGTTTAAAGCCCTTACAGTTGCTTTGTGATAATATATATATAGTTACTTTGATGATATTTCTGCTTTCAGAATACAGAAATCTGTTGAACGTTCTGTGACATCTACTTCCTCCTACTTTTTCTGTGCTATTTTATAAATGAGACCTGAAGAGATTGTTCTTGGTGGTGGTTGCTGTTCTATAATACTACTTTGCCTCCAAAACCTCAGAAATGACCGACTCCTCAGCAAGCACAGGTGCACTAACCTCAAGAACTTGGTGTAAAATACAGCGAGTCATCTTAGCAAGCAGGCGCCTGTTCTCTGAGCCAGTTGTACTTGTGCTGGCAGTTCCCACTTTGTGGTGCTGCTTTTCCTGCCGTGGCCTGGCCCTGGCCAGCTGCAGGCCTGGCAGTGGCTGCTGTGTCCCCCAGAGCTGGGCTTCTGCGGCACGAGGGCTCTGGGCAGGACAGGATGCTCTTGGGAGCTGCATTTCCCTTGTAGAGAAGAGCAGTGACACTGGGGATGCAGCCTGCAAAATCTGTCCCTTCAGGCTGGGGTGCTGATGAGATCTGTTTGGAAGCACATTAACCTTTTGGAACAACAGCCTGAACCAGGTGTTGTGCTTGATGTGAAGGGACTTGGAGAGGTGGTGTTTCCACCAATAATATTCATTAAATATTTGTAGTGTTGGAGATAATGTGAGTATCTGGACCATGATGCTATTTTTGAAAAAAAAGAAAACAGTAGGGAGGGAATATTTTATTCATAAGTGATCAAATTTTGTTTACTTACTTTTCAACTGCCGACACACATCTTACTGTGAAAAATTTGGTTGTTCTTTCTTTCTGTCCACTGTTGATGAGAGACCTTACTCATAAAAAGAAGCTGATCCCTTTGCATCCTATCTATATTTAAAAATCTACACATTCACATATTTATATTTACCCATGAAGAAATTTAAAAGGAAGAACAGAGGCAGGGAAACAGTTCTTTGAACACTTGATCAACTCTTAAGATCATTTTGACAGTGCTGCTGCCAAATGGGGGATTTGTGTAGGGATTAGAAGATGAAAATTTTTTTACTGACAGCAACTCTAACCAAAGAGACATCTAAAAACACGCCACATGTAAGTAACTGTCTTTTAAAAATCAAGATCAAGTAATCTGAATGACCCTTGTATTTCCTGAAGTTGCCCTAATGGTGACCATGTGTGTTTGTCTAGGGAGCCTTGTCAGTGAAGGCACAGTGCTAATTGTGCTGCTGTGCTGATTGTACAGGTCTGTAAGTGTGACACATCCCACTCTTCCTCTGTGAAACATGACATTCCAGTGCCCTTGCAGGCCAGGAAGTGTTGCTGGAGACAGCTCTGATGGAGCCCTGTGGTAGAGCTGAAAGGCAGACTTGACATTTCAGAATTTTACTGCACTTTGCCATGTGACCTTATGCTGTTGGCACCAGAGAAAGTAATTTATTTCTTTTCCCTAGTAAGAAGAGAGACAAGGAGAAATAATCTGAGAGCTGATCTTTGAGATAACAGGGTCATAAGTTTCAACTGCTGCAGAAAAGAGGAAAATTCCTACAGCAGTACTGGGAAGTGACACATCATTGATGGCAACAGCCTGCAGTGAGGGGGGAGACTGGGTTTTGATTAGAATACGCTGGCACAACTTGGGAAATCCCAGGCAAAATCCTCTAGCAAAACTAAAACTGACAAGAGAACTATTCTGAGCTCAAAATGGGAACACAGTGTATGTAAATCATGAATTACTGTTGTCTTGTGCACTCTGGCTCTACCTCACAAAAGATGTTTATAATACATCAAGGGTTTACTGGGGGGGTGGCTTTCTGAGTGTGGGGAGTGTGTAAATTTGTTTTTCTAGGTGAGTTAGGTGACTGAATAATTTATTCTTTTTACTGAATAGAGAAACAAGCTGTTTCTGAAGGTATTTTCAGATTTGGATCTGCCTTTTGGAAAGTTAATATTAAGTAGCAGTGTTGCTCCAGATGCCAGAGGAATTTGCACAGAACATTAGAACATCCTGATCTCAAGTCATATGTATTCCCCATATCTCTGCTGAATATTTTTACAAAGAGATGTCTGACATCAGCTTGGGAGCATGTGAGCTAAGCTGGGTGTTGGCTGGCTCCTGTGGGAGGAGGGCAGGTGTCTCTGCTGTTCTGAGGGAACCTGTCACCTCAGATGCCCTCAGGTGCTGTCTGTAGTGCCAGAGAGTGTAAGTAGCTCTCCAGGAGCCAATCCTTGTCCTCAAGACCCCAGCTAGACCCAGGCTGGCTCTGGATTATGAGGCAGTGGCAGCTCTTCCTTATCTTTGGTTCAGCTGGCAGACCCTGCGCTGCCCCTGCCCATTTTGAACAGGGCTGTGTGTAGGAGTGGGGGCCGGTATTTGAGTGATTGACTCCCAGCTCCCTTGCTTGGAAGATGGCACCAAGGTGGAGCTGCTGCTGCCGTGGTGCCCAGGCTCAGGGCTTTGGGTGGCTGGTGCACAGCAGTGGAACACTCCTGGGCTGTAACACATGGTAGTGCTGCACGACCATTTTGGTTAGAACGGTGGGTCCAACTAATCAAGGCACAAGATACAATTTGGGATAGAGGACAAGCAGCAGTATTTTGAGGCTCTCAGCATAGAGTTGCATTTCTCTTTGTAAAGGCAGGATGGATTAGATCCATAAGCAGTCCAGGATCACAAAGATGATAAACATCTTGTGATGAGAACACACTGGGTTAGAGATGGTGTGGTTGGCTTTATCTTGACATCCAGCTGCCTGCTCTGTTACTTTAGGTGGGTTGTAAAGGCATCGCTTACTCTATCTATACAGTGGCAGGCTGTGATTTGCTCACTTCATTGATATTTACAGAACACTCTAGTGTAGACAGATGAGGAATGGTTAAGGCTAGGAAGGTTTATGGATGCATATTTTGTATGTGTGCTTATGATTATAAATAGGATTTGTATGCTGGCTTTTTTAGAAGTATTCTCAGTCATTTTCACTCCTAATGCTGAGGTATGGCAGACTGTGTACTCTCTAACTTAGGCAAGAATAAATTGTTTCTGTAAATAAAATGCATGTAATTGTAAAGGTTAAATAGTCAAGGTGTCATTTTGTGAGGCGTCCTTGTGACACCTGCTGAAAGGTCTGGAGGCTGTTGTGTGAGGGGGTGTTTGCAGTGAATGAGACAACAAAGCTAATCTGATTCCAGAATATTAAAGTGATGTGAGAATTTGTCAAAGTGTTTTTCACAGGTTACTAAGGAAGTAATTTAAACCTCTCTTTTTACTACCCTTTTTAGGTAATATTTCAGTGATTACATTGCCAGTTTCCAGCACCAACTCTCCGACTAAGATTTTGCCAAAAACCTTAGGACCAATCAATGTGAATGTTGGACCCCAAATGGTAAGTGGTGCAACCCCGGTAATGCCAACATGTGTAACTGCCTGTGTGACTTCCTGTTGGTGTCACACAGAAACACAAAAACCAAAGATGGGAACAGTGCGAGGAACGCGCTGCTTCCTGCCTCAGCCACAAGTGCCCCACCTGGATGGGAGGGTGGGGGTGTGGGGTCACAGCAGGCTCCGCACCCCGGAATTGCCACCCCAACAGCACTCCTGGGTGTGCCCTTGGGGGATACCCATCTTCCTGGCTTTGAGTGGAAATTGAAACAGCTTTACCAGCTGACGTTATTGCTCAAAAGTGTATTAAGGAAAAAAATCATCTCAAGAATGTTGCTGATACTCTTTGAAGGTTTTTAGTCATTTTCTCACCAGTAAATCTGCAGCACTGCCAGAGAGTGCCTCAGATGTGCTGCCTGAGATTTAACTTGTTGAAGCTAGTCGTCTTAAACTCTCTTCCTGTCAGTGGTAACTGTATATGGCCATACACTGATGTTTCAGGGATTTAGGGTCTAGTTTTGAGGAAAAACAAATTAGGTTTTCTGGTGGCCAGAGAGCTAAATAGGCAATACCTAGAAACATGGACAGTTTCTAGTAGCCTGATGCCCACTTGCCAAGCCTTTAGCCTGAGTACAAAACCATTTGTTTTGTTTTATAAATGATTGTGTTGGACCTTTTTCCCATCAGCATTTACTACTGCTCTTTGGTGGGGTATATCCCAGTTGGACAGAGGGGCACATGCACTACAGCCGCCCTGCACAGCACTCCCCACTGTGTGGAGCTCTCCCTCTGGAGCAGTGGCCACAGACTAGCAGGGAACAGCCTGGGAACAGCCCTCCTCGGTGCGTCAGTGCTGATGCACATCTTGCTGGAGCATGTGCCCTGTAGCATTGCACTGGAATAGTCTGCCACAGAAGATGTTCTGTGAGTGCAATAAATAGCCAGGAACAGAGGAGAGAACTCAGTTAATGCAGTTCCTACTCTTACAAGTGACTTCTCAAGGCCTTGCTTTTGGTTTAAGTGAGCATAGTTGCAGTTTAAGTTCCATAGCAGATGAAAGTTGAAAAAGCTACTGTGTGGTGTGAGACACGCTGTTTTTATTATTATTTTCATTTTAGAATTCTTTTATTCTGCTGCTTTGCAAAGCTAGATCTATATTCAGAAAACTTTCTTATTAATTAACCATTAATGCAGGCTTTCTGACACTGGTGTACAGCTGTGTTGTGCCAGGCCCTTTGAAGCAGAATGCCCAGGAGCTCTCACAGTGCCAATGTTAGTGCTGCCTTGGCCTCTCGCTGTGTTAGCAACACCCTGCTGCTGCGAGGGGCTTCGGGCTTTCCTCGCCCACTGCCCCAGGTCCTCCAAAGCTGCCCCAGGGTCAGTTCAGTGGGTTCTTGGCTGAATGGGGACCGCTGGTCGGAATCCCCGGGATATGGTTGTGCCAGTGGTGAACAGGGCACTGTTTGCTGGCTGGATTCTTGAGGTGGAGTTTCTTTAGACTCAGTCCGTAGGTGTAAGTTTAACAGCAGAAGTGTTATTGATCAGATGTTAGTGGTTAATCACAGGGGGTTAAGGCATCCTACGGATGCTGTTTGCTGAACTCGGGCAAGGGTTGTTTCTCTGCCTGTGCTGTGCAGTGCATTTATGTCATCACTCCGGGCACGCTGGGGGGTTGTTCCGTACTGAGATAGGAATAGCCCTCGGAAAAGGGACAGTGTCGGGAAGGGGCCCGTTCCCTGGACACTGCGGGCCGAGCCGAGCCGCCAGGGGGCTGCGGGCCGGGCGGGGGCGGCCCTGCACACGGGGGGCACATGGGGACAGGCCCCGCACACGGAGGGGCCTGCAGGGTCACTGTGGGTATTGCAGCCAGACAGTTCTCCAGAATCAAGCAGGATATACATCCCTTGTATCACTGGTTTGGTTTCTCTGAATTTCCGTTTTCACTTGGTTCGGTCAAGCTGAGATAAATTGATGTCTTTAAGACAAAAAAATATATTTATGTAATCACAATGGGGTCAGGAGGGATGTGAAGTAATGCTCAATGTGCTAAAGAAATGGAAAATTCTTCATGTATCATTTTTTTCTACTTGTTTAAACAATATTGATGGATACCAAACAAATGCCATATACTTATTTATTGTTTTCATATACATACGTACATGCATACATATATATATATATGGTGTATATCTTCAAGGGTGTTGGATAAGTTAAATAGTAAAGGAAACTGCAATCTTTAGTACAATCAGTACTCAAAATGTCACTAACAAATGGAGTAAAGTAAAATAATGTTTTAAAAAATGAGATAAGGTATATGAGTAAAAAGGCACTGTCCAAGAAACCTTGATATGACTCTTACCATACTGAAATCAAAATAATTAAATGTGTTTTAAGGATTAAGTATTTAATACTGTTTCATTTTTAAATACTGTCTAAATTCTTCTGGTGACCTACTTTGAAGAATTAACTTAGATATGATTTAAAAGCTGAGACCAGGTGATTTGGTGTTAACCACTGTACATACACCAGGTTTGTATAAACATCCATTCTGTCTATACTGCAGACTGTACATTGAATTCTGTTGGTGCCATGCTGTATTATTAGCTGGCCAGAATGCCCTGGGATGTTGTGATTGCCAGAAACTGCAGGGAACGCTTTGCCTGGAGCTCAGATTGTCTTCGGTACCAAAGACAACTACAAGAGACAAATCCATTGGAAAGAAAGAAGGCTTTAGTGATTAGTGATCAAGAGATTGCCTACATGTACTCGTGGAGAAACAACTGAATATCTGTAGGTCCAGATCCTATCTGCCATACCTAGGAATTCTTCTATTTGTCTAGCTCTTGACCATATGAATAATGCAGTAATATGGTGCAATTAGAAAATTAACAGTGTTGTAACTGCTTTACTGCATGAAGATCTTCTGAGGACATCTCTTCTGTATATTTTGACTGCAACTTGCTTCTGGTATAGAATTATTACTACTTTTCTTAGTGCAATGCTTAGTATGAATTTTGGGCTGTGGTAACCTCTTTTCTTAAGACAGCTGTTTTTTTTATTCCCAAATTTTACAGATCATAAGCACACCACAAAGACTGGCCAATTCAGGGAGTGTTCTGATAGGGAGTCCATATAACCCAGCGCCCACAATGGTCACACAGACACACATCACAGAAGCTTCTGGCTGGGTCCCAGGGTAAGACTTTTGTTGTATTTAAAGATGTCTGAGGGTCTGTTCTGATCTTTTCTGCTATTTATACTGTTGTATCTATATGTTGGCTTATAGTTTCTAGTTCTTGCACAACTAAAAGGAGTAAGGAGTGTGCTGTTCAGTTGGTATGCACATCTGGTGTCTGGAGCATATGGACACGAACTACAAGCACTGGTCACTTCACTGGCTGTTCAAAATGTGATTTATGGCAGTGTCTGTTTCTCTGTGAAAATGGAGAGTCACAAATTCAGGAGTTCTGTTAATAACAGGCCTTTATTTTTTTCATGAATTCATGGTCTATTCAAGTAGCGCTGCTATTGAGTGTAGCAGTGGGTACCTACAGGGGGAGAGACTATCAAAATCACTTCAAAAGGCATTTAAGGATAAACTCTAGTGGAAAATTTTGAATGTAATCAGTGTGGTATTTTTATTACTATTTACAATAGCAACAAGTTCCATGGGTTTCTGAGGTACTCCAGAGTAGCATGACATTCTTGATCTCTTCAATCTGGTCTTTACAGTATTTCTTGGTATTTTGTTTTAATACTGCTGAGCTTAGCTGTCTCAAAATAGAGATGTAGTGCTTAGCCTCTGAAAAAGTAATTTATTTCTGCATCTAGGTTAATTTTTGTAATCAGTGATGAATGTCAGCAGTACCTTTTCAGCCTCAGATGTGGGAAATGGAGCATCTTAGGAAGAGCAGAAACAAGAGTGTGATGTTTGTACCCTGACTTTCTCCATTTTACTCTGTAAGCAAGGACTGTCACAGGCCTGTTCTCCCCAGTCAATCGCTGTATTCCCACCATAGTCCATAAACTGCAGGCCCAGCTGAGCAAGTTTTTTCTACGTATGTGTTCATGTCCTGAAATCCCTTTTGAATGCACGTAGTTCTAATTTTATTTGAAAAAGGAGTTGTAAAAGATTACTTTGTTTCTGCGAATTTTGTGAAATGTGGAGGTGAGGCAGATGTTCTTTCAGTACCCAGAGGAGGGACAAGCTCTTCTGTCTGGTCACAACTTGCTAAAGAGAATCAACACCCGTGGCTTTCAGAGGCTTCATGCAAACGCAGTGATGGGATTCCCAGAGCAGCTGCAGCGCATCAACCACCACCACCAAGGAGAAGCACCATCCTTCTGTTTGTGGACTGTCAGAGTCGAGACACAGGATTTCCCAAGAGCCTGACTCCGGTTTCACCCATACAATGGTGACTCCAGACAGACCAATCAATATTGATCATGCAGAAATCTATACGATAGGTCATTTTTTCATCTGAGGAACAGAGGTGAGGAAGGGCCTGTGGTGTTGCTGAATGGAGGTGATGAGCCCTGGCTGAAGACAGTTCCAGAAGACTGCAAGTCCAGACTGCTTGCTTTGCCCATCGTTTGCTCCACAGATTCCAAATGATTTCCAAAACGAAGTGAGACGAGCATATTCGCTCCCAGGGCTCCACACAGCCTGGTGCCCAGGCCAGGGGACAGCTCTCCTCTCCCACGGCTCCAGGTGCCCGCCCGCGCCCCAGCTGCACTGAGCCCCCGGGTAAGCACCATGGACAGGGATCGTCGGGGACACAAATGGCGCTGCTGCCGCCGCCCAGGGACAGGCCTGCTGTGTTCGGGATCACACGGCCCAGTATGTGCTGGCTTTCAAGGCACAGCTCTTCAAATCCATCCGGTTTGTTCAGCTTCCCTCACAGCGGTGCCAGGTGTTCAGCGGTGCAAGTCTCTGCTGTGAGCCCGCTCTGGAAATGCAGGGAAACGAGGGGATGTGACTCCCCGCCAGCTGTGGGGCCACAGGTGCTGTGGGAGCTGCAGGAATCCGTGTGTCCGGAATGCAGCTCCTGCTGCCTGTTCGCTGTGGGCAATAAACGGGACGATAAGGAAGCGCCAGTGACTGCGGCCTGCCAGTCCTGTGCCAAACTCCTGCCAGCTGCTGCTTCAGCCTCTGCAGCTCCGTCTGCATCAGCCCTAATGTGAGCGTGTTTAGTGTTTTACCTTGGGCTTTGTTTAAAGATTTCAGAACATTCAGTGGCCTGAAGATACACGATATATCTTATGCACTGTTTAAAGATATTTTTCTTCCACATGGAGGAACTTTAAATAGGAGTTTTCAAAGGAGCCCAGTTTCTCCTTTTTGATGGACTTTGATTATCTAGCTCAACATCAGTACTTCCTGTAGTTCCATGTGAAGTGACTTACCTACATTCATATGAGCAAAGCATGGTAAAATTGTGAATAGAACTTGTCTGACAGTGAGCTCAGACAGCCTCCTCCAAAAGCCCTAACCACCTTCTCTCAGATTTTGTCGATCTCCATGTTATCTTAGTTTTCCCTTTTGGGAAACACCTAACAGCAAACGTCAGAACCAGCGAGGCCCTGCACACTGTGGATTTTGTGGTCTGTAGATATGTTGTTATTTTCATCTTAAGTTTGAATTGTCTTTTTTTAGGGAGCGAAAACGGACTCAAGAAATTATAGAGTCAGATTTTTCAGAAAGGTGAGTATTACTGAACATATATTTTATGTACACAGTCAAACCTGTTTTACTTCAGATCTGCCCTGCAGAGATGGGTGTCCAGTTCCCACTTTCAGCAGTTTTCACATAAAAACTGTGCTAATGCTGTTCCTTGTAGTTATAATTAATTCCTTTTAGCTTTATCACTTCCTTTTAAATACATTTGCTGTTAAGAGATGGTACTGAGAGTTGTGAAGAACAAACAGATCTCCAGAAACACATTGTTCTAGTTTTCAATGTGGCAAATACTTGCTTTTGAAACTTTTTTGAAAGCATTCAAGGTGGTTTTATTTGTTTACTTCTTGGGGTGTTCAAACCAAATATCTCTGTAGGGATTGGAAGTGTTGGGGTTTCTTCTTAACCGTCTGGTGTTCCTTTCTACTGTATTTTTTGTTCTTCTGCCTGTGTTCTGTTTGGTTTTTTTTAAACCATTCTTGTATTTTAATATTTTCTATAGCTTGTTACTTGCTGACAGAACTAGGCTTTTTTTCTGTAAAATAACAGATATCCCTAAAACATATTATCAAATGAACTCATACAACTGTAGTTAAACAAAAAAACAAACCCCCAAAACAACACAGATGAACTTTTTGAAGGCTTTTGTTGAAATACACATGCAAGTCCAGCTTGTGTGAGAAAACCAACTGCTGGTTTTTTCTATTACCATTTTCTAAGCTGTTGCTTTTCTGAAAGAAGGTGAATGGAAAGCAACCCTGACAGTTGCTGGTTGTCAATTTGGCACAAAACCCCCAATGAATATGTACTTACTCTCCACAAAACAGATTCTTAACTGTGATGGCGCATAGTTTAATTGCTCTTTAGTCCTGCTGTATTTTAAATAGGAATGTCTGAGCCTTTCTATTTTAGGCACACACATCAGAGATCCCCTTAACTCTGGGTTCCAGGCGCATAAACACCCTGTGAGATTTTTCTCCCTTTTTTTTAGGTTGTTCTTTTGTGAAACTATCCGGAGATGAATTCCAAATCCATTTTTAAGCATCTTCCCAGGAGCATGTGTTCAAATACTATCAATGTAGAAGTAGCCAAGGAAGGGGAAAGGGCTCCAGTGCACTTTTTTTGCCAATTTGTAAGAAACAGTTCTGTTTCTCATTTGGACAGGCCAGATTCCTGTTCCAAAAGGTAGACCCTTTGCTGTGTAACAAAGTAGCTTATTAACATTCAATGTATTAAAATAATATTTTTCTCTTTCCAGTAAGAGAAGCAAAAAAGGAGATAAAAATGGGAAGGGTCTGAGGCATTTTTCAATGAAAGTTTGTGAAAAAGTTCAGCGTAAAGGAACAACCTCATACAACGAAGTGGCTGATGAGCTGGTGTCAGAGTTCACCAATTCCAACAGCCACTTAGCTGCAGACTCGGTAAGCAAAGAGGTGTGGAGATGGTTACACCAGTACAGGTTTGGCTTGTTTGTCCTGGGCTTCTGTCCCTTCTGTTTCTGCACGGTCCTGCCACAGTCCATACTTTCCCTCACTTACCTAACTGCTTCTCGAATATAAAGACCCTCTGAAATCACAAAATACAGAATTAAAATGAAGAATTGAACTCTCTCTAAATTATAAATAGAGGATTCCGCCAAAATAATTAAGAAAAGGCTACTCTTGTATCCATCATGTGTGGTCTTGTCAGGCCTTTCAAGTGTGACAGACTTGCCATGATGGGAATTCCCTGCTTCCAGTGGGCCTGAAGCGAAGGGTCATGTTTTAACACCACTCTGACTTGAACTGCTATTTATCTGCTACATATCTATGAAGGATGTGTTCGGTTATAATTAATGCTGTATTGTTTTCTTAGCAGGCTTATGATCAGAAGAATATTAGACGGAGAGTTTATGATGCCCTTAATGTCCTGATGGCAATGAACATCATTTCAAAGGAGAAGAAGGAAATCAGATGGATCGGCCTTCCTACAAACTCAGCTCAGGAATGTCAGAATCTAGAGGTAAGGGGAGTACATGGGAATGCTCTTTAGTTCATGGGTTGTGATAATGGAGTTGCTCTTTTTTAGGAGGTTTCTTTTCTCAATTTGGAACTGATTGGTTTTGATTCTTGCACACTATGAAAATGCAAATTTTGGTACTGGAATGAACCAAGAGGATATGTTTGTGTATGCTTAGTTCAGTTTTAGTTAGTATACATTGCATGACGCTTTTTAAAAACCCCAAGCTGTTTACCTTACAAAAATGGGTGTAATAGCTTGAATTAACCAGAAGAAAGTCAAAGGAATAGGAGACCAATTCTCCATTAATGTCTGTACTTGGAAAGTTCAAAGGAAATGGAATTGAGAAGTAATTCCTGCTGGGATGTCAAATACTGGTTATGAACTGCCAGAGTTATTTCCCTTATTTTTCCAGCAGAGTAAGAGTTACAGTGGTTTTTTGCAGGGATGCCAGAATTTATATGCACAAATGTTGCTTGTCCTTCAGGCCAAATGTGCTATAAATAAAAACACAAGTCACTGTATTTACTGCAGCGTGCTGTAATGGATGTCTGCAAATACATCTTACTATGTATTAAGATTTGTGATACTTGGCTTTAGGTATCTTAAAAGGTGGGTGGTGCCTCTCCAGTACAGAACAGTTCTTTTTGTGCAGAGACATTTACATCAATTGTCTTTCTAGATGTAGTAATAGAAAAGCTTTTACTGTTCTTGTCCATTACAGTAACTTGGAAAATACATCCACCCAAGGAGAATGCATGTGCTCAATCATTATAAATGAGGATGTGTTTTTTTAATTATGGATAATCTACATTTTGCATGCATTCATGTGAATTCATTGTCTTCAGTATAGGTTACTGTTACAAACATGGAACTTGAATTTCATTGTGTCATCTTCAATGATCATACGTGATTCCCTGTTTCAGGCTTTAATTACATATGCACAAAATGGAAGCCAGGCATATTTTTTTTAAAAACATTGCTTCCTCTGTCATAATAGAAGAGGAATGGGTGGGGAGATAGTAGTCTCCTGTAATAATTGATTCCTTTCTGGAGTTAAAATTGTTGACAAAGAAATTACAGTTTGACAGACCTGGAGAAACTCCTGACTGTGCAATTGGCCCCCATTTACAAAAAGGGCTGTTCAGTTTGGCACAGTGGAACAGACAAGGTAACTAAGGAAATACCTTGATGCATTTCCATTTATCTTTTAAGATAGAAAAACAGAAGCGGATTGAAAGGATAAAACAGAAGCGAGCCCAACTGCAAGAGCTGCTGCTGCAGGTATATTTGATTCTATTTTTTTTTCTGTAAATGAAAATATATTTTCTAAACCCACACGTCTCCATACAGATGCAGTCAGACATAAGAAATCAGTAGACAGCAAGTGGTATCACAAACAGCACCGCTTTAATAACTTCCAGAGGAGAATTTCAAAACTAATTCTTTTCAGGGAGACAAGAGGGTGATAAATGAGAGGGAAAAGAGAATACAGATCACGGGACAGGGGGCAGTTTTTGTTATCTTTTGTTTCAGTGTAAGGAGCTGCTTGTCTGAGGTAATTCTGCTTAAAAAGTAACAGGGAAGCCCTGTGACTCCAGTGGCTTTTCAAAAGGAGGGGGGAGGCATTCTCCAGCAAGCTTTAGTGCTCCTTTCTTGTTTCTTCTCCAGGGAGTGTCAGGGAGACACAGTCAGTAGGACAGGCGTGAAAAATCTGTATTTAACTTCTGTTCCTGATAACTTCACTAGTGCAAAGAGAAAGTCAGGCCACAACTTACCTTTTGACAAAGTTATGAAGGTATTGAGAGTTGGTAAATAAGACCTATGCCCTTTCATTTCCTGGAAACACTGATGTCTGCTTTTTTATTGCAAGTGATCATTTTTATTTTCTTTTTTTCTTGTTTTTACAGCAAATAGCATTTAAAAACTTGGTACAAAGAAACCAGCAAAATGAACAGCAAAATCAAGGCCCTCCATCTTTGAACTCCACAATACAGCTGCCTTTCTTAATAGTCAACACTAGCAAAAGAACAATTATAGACTGCAGCATATCAAGTGATAAGTGAGTGTTTATGAAATCCATTTTTATAATTTTATTTTCTTTGTGGACTGAAATTTTTGTTAAATGAGGGAAATTTTTCTAGTTTACTAAAAGTAATTATTGTATTTACATTTGCAACTGGCACTTCAGGGGGTTGCTTGTTGTTTTGGTTTGTTTTTTGTTTTTTTTACTATTTAATGCAACTGCAGTAGTAATAGGAATGATTTTATCAACACAGCTTTACAACCACCTTAAAAAGGGTTAACTTTCACTGTTGTAAAAGGCACTTCAGGCTGATATTTCAAAGAGCATTTGCTGCACAGAAAAAAATGAGTGAATTAAACTATATGCTAGGACAGCACTACCTTTTCATGAAGCCATGGGGGTAGTGCTTCTGAATATTTCCTCTTCATGGGCCACAAAAGTGTATACAGTCAGGAACACAGGGTGATCCATGTGACACAAGGTAACGTCCCAGAGGTGAGGATAAAGTTTTGAAAGTGTCTTTTAGCAGCAAAAAGGTGGCACCTAGTTCTTTGGAGGAGATTACAAAGAAATTTGAAATACTGTGTGTAAGCAAACTGCTGTAGTTGCATTCATATTAACTTGAAAATCTTCCAGTTATGTAATTTGGGGGGCCGTGCATCCTGTGAAAATATGGCTGGAAGTATGAGGAGCTGTTACGTTAACTGCTAATCGGATCACAACTAGTTTATTAGCTGAAAATAGCTGGCTTTGCTTTAATACTGTAGATTACAGATTTCACTCTGTGGTATGCAAATCCTGGACTGAACTTCAAGTCAATCAGACAGCAAAAATAGACAGGCTCTAGTAACCTAAGCACCAACATGCAAAACAGCAATCCTATTAAAAGTTGGATTTCTTTTTGATAATTGGACTCAAGTCCACTACATTTTGTAACAAAACTTCTGGAATACTTCCATCAGCACTGCAGTTCACCAAACTGGGAATTTTAGGATCAATTTTGATTTAGTATAATTATACCCTTATTTTATAGTCACACTGTACAGGTTTTTCTGCATTGGTAAACAGTGTTCTACATTTAGGTTTGAAGTCGTTAAAAAATTGAACAATTTCATACTGAAAATACAGCATTAACTACTCAAAATTGAGTTTACAGAAGATCTTCTAAAGGAAAGTAATTGTTTGGAAAAGTCGTACATACAGGGGTGATTTGGTATCATTAGGAACAGAAGTTTGTGTCCTCTAAGCTTTTTCTTCTGCAAGAGCAGGCTTTATCCAGGCAAAACAGAATGCAATTTCTCCCAAATAAAAATGAGAGGTTATCGGGCAGGTTTTGTTTAGAGTTTGAGGGGTAGACAGATGGGTGCCAAGCAGTACTGGGAATGGCATTTCAGAGGTTGGAGCAGGAAAAAAAAGTCCTCAGATAAAGAGGAAGTAGTTGAAAATTATGTTGAAAAGGCACCTGAACAAGTCCCATTTAAACAGGAAAAATGTATTTCATGTAGTATGTGGTCCTTCTATATAAATGCTGTTGGTCCTAGGAAAAAGAAGGAACAAAAAGGAACCAGAATATCCAGTTTTAAACAAGCATTCAGAGACAGAAGATGAATCAGAAACATGGAAAATTAGAACATCTCTAAGAGGAAATGCAGAAGATGTTGCCATTGGAGATTCAGTGCTGTTCATTAGAGGAAATGTGTAGGAAGTGGGTGGGCTCTTGTACCCTTTTTCTGCAAGAACAGAAAAATCCAGATTAAAATCACAGGTGATCAACTTTGCACTTACCATGGGAAAGGGACAGGAAGTGTACCCAAAGTTGGTATTATTGGCCTCTGGACCTATTGGTAATAAGATGGCAGACCAGTAGATCATTCTGTGAGAACAAAAGTTGATTTCTAAGTAACAACTGAAATAAAGCTGAGAATTACTAGGAAAGACAGTAAAGAATACAATGTAAAACTAGACACCTATAGTTCTTCTCTGTTTGGAATACTGTGCACTCTCTTTTTCTTGGAAAAAGTCTAGCATAACCAGGAGAGAGACATGAGAGGGCAGAAGGAAGGAAGCTTTGGAAAGGCTGTGACAAAGGAACAGATGGGCTCTTTGGCCTGGAAAAGAGAGGACAGTGGATTCACAGGTGTCTCTAAAATCACAGGTGAAATGGAGGGTGTGCATAGAGAACATGTCAAGTTGCCTAAGGAAAACCCTCAAATAGCTGTTGGCAGCAAGAAGTGCAGGGACTTCCTGTAGCAGTGACTGCAGGTCGCTGAAGCTACACTGGAGAAATAACAGTGTAAATTCCTTTGGTTGGACACCTGTGGGGAGAGAAAAGATGTTATTCTCCTTTCCAACACCCAGGATTTGACCAGAGCACATGGGAGGAGAAATGCAGAGCTACAATAAATGCAGCCTTTAATCCTGTGCCATAAAAGCAGAATTCAGTTAGTTCTTAGTAATTCCACTGCTTGCTGGTGCTACCTGGGTATGGCACTGGTCTCCTCCCTGCTTGTGTACACGCAGTTCTGTGACTTGAGCTGTGCCAGCCTAGGGAGCAGGAATGCAATTGTACCACTTAAAGGTACAGTGACACATCTTATTTTCCCTCTTAATGTGGTTATGCTTAAATAAATACAGGTGCATCAACAAGAGATTTTGCAAGTAATAAGGTATGAGTCTCAAAAGAAACTGTGCCTGGAACTGACCATTACACTCAGCACAAAGCATTATATTACCAAATGAAAATTCTGTGTACAGACACAAAAGCTGTAACATTTCCAAGCTTATTGGCTCCAGGTATAAGAAAACAAGTATTAGAAAAAAAACTATCAAGAAAATCGGCACATGGCATGAGCTTGGACAGCAAAGACCCACTAGTGAGTTATCTTTTCAGAGATTTTCCAGGGATAAAGGTTTTGTCAGCAGAAAATGAGACACTGGGAACCAGCCTTATGTTGTAATGCCTGGACCAGGCTTTTAGTAGTCTGTGATCGTAGCTTAAGGCCAATCCGGAAGCCCCTGCTTTTCTTAAAGCTGTCAAAGTTTATATCACAATTTCCACTTCTATATGCAATGAAAAACATTTTGAGAATCCTCTAGCAGAAATGGTGGGTTGTGAACACATGGGACTCTGAACAGACTGCTTTGCTAGCTGCATCCAAAAAACCAAAATTAAACCAAAGTAAATAGGTCAGTTCACAGGAGGAGTGTTGCACATTAGAACAGAAAGTGAAATGTAAAAGAAGCAAAACCAAAACAGTTATTTTGGTGACAGGGCTGCAGGTGACCTTATTGGCTTTCGTGCAAGGGAAGGTTCATGTTTAATAAGGCCTCCCTCTTCCCCTTTGAAGCTACTTAATGAGGATGAAAATTTTGGACTTTCTTCCTGCAGTGGTGAAGTTACTTCAACTGAGGAAGTGCCGTTTTAAACCCTGAAGGCAGGCCAGTCACAGAGGCAGGAGAGAGAAAGCATTTTCTGCACTTCTCTCCCTAAGGACCCTTTACAGAAAATGAAGAATCTAGACACTTACCTTTGTGCATACTAAAAAAATCAGAGAAAGAACAGTCAAGAAAAGCACAGCTTTGCTCTTTCAAAGTCATCTCACTTTTTTTCCCATGCAGATTTGAATACCTCTTCAATTTCGATAACACTTTCGAGATCCACGATGACAGTGAGGTGCTGAAGAGAATGGGAATGTCCTTTGGGCTCGAAGCAGGCAAATGCTCAGCTGAGGACCTAAGAACTGCAAAATCTCTGGTGCCAAAAGCTTTAGAAGGCTACATCACAGGTAAGTTAGATGGGACTTTTAAGTGTTGTCCCTGGTCAAATCCATAACCGTACATAACTGAAGAAAATGTAATTACATTAACCTAAAAATGTATGTAGCATTTGACATTTTATGGGACTGAGTAGGGTTGGTATAAACCTTTTACTTTATTGTTAATTTTGGAAGGTTTGTCATAGCTGTCCTGTAAATTTAATTAACACTGATTTATAACAACAATCCTCTGAGCCCACTGGAAAATAGAATTTAGAAATATAAAGGCAATGAAAATACAAGGTAGGGGTATGCATCTGTGAACCACCTTTCTGCCATGTGTAAAATCCACCCTTTCTTCTACTTTGTTCTTCAGAAAGAAAAGCTAGCCAGGTATTATCCAAAAATGTTAATAAACCACAGGATTACTAGCAGTGTCTTGTTACTCTTCTGGAATATTAAGCATGTACACACAGGTACACTCCTGCAAAATACCGGGAAACAACACTGTGGTGTATCTCTTCATCTACATACAATGCAGTCATTCCAAATGGTTTAGCCTCCTGACAGGGAGCTGTCAGAACATGTCCTCTGTAACATCAAACCTACATTTAGGGCAATCTTAGTGAAAGCCATCCAGCTATGTCCACAGTGAACTATTCTCATCTATTCTGTCCTCACAGATCACCCTAAAGCTGCCAGGTACTAATGTTGCTGTCACAGTCCAAGGACTGCTGGCAGGAACACCACCCTTGCTAGCCTTGCTTTGTGACATGCCACTTAAATACCTGGCTGCTAAGAGGTTTCCACAGTACAAGGCAGCCTGTGGCTCCATCCCCGTGGATGGTGAGCCAGTTTACATGGCTGTGTCTGCCTGCTTAAAACAGTCCCTGTGCCAGCCAGCACAGTGCCAAGTCCCAAAGAACCAAAGCTTAACAAGAACACAGAAGGACACCAGAGAACATGTAGGTAATAAACACATTTAGTTATTCCTCTCACCTGCTCTTAGATAAATATGAGTAGTACAATCCCACTTTACTGTACTGTACAGAACAGACATTCACTTAGGAACAGAACTTCAGAGTAAGGACTGATTGACTCCTGGCTTAAGGCATCCAGCTGAACCACATGCAAGCATCATGGAAATGAACTAGACAGTCTTGGTAACTTTGTTTTCAATGTTATCTTTGTGTCAAGATGGAATTTGGGTAGGTCAACAGAAATACCTTATCTAAGAAACAAATTAAAAACAACACCCCCAAGAAAAGGGCCCACAGGTGTAATTGGGTCAATGGACTTGTTTTGCTGATTCTCTTGGCAGGAATGTGCGTAACTGGAACAATTGACAGGCATTACTTGTTAGGGAATTTGAAAACAAGTTCTATGAGAGTTGTAAGTAACCTGTTCATGGCCCTCAGCAGGCTTTTAACAAATTACCTAAAGAAATTCAGCATTATTGCAAGACCATTTTAATGGTCTTAACTGTAACATTTCCAGTGCCCAGGGAGGAGGCTGCCTTACATGTCACACATACAGTGTACAACAGGCTTTCCCTTCCACACTCTTGGCACCAGCCCTTGGCCATGGTCTCTGCATGTCCACAGCCAGCCCTGGCTGGTGGCAGAGTGGATGAGGAGGCTGCAGCACAGCCAGCCCTGAGAGCACCAGGATGGAACTGCCTTTGGCCCCAGAGCACACATAGCTCACACACAGCCCACTCTCATCGCAATAAATACAGTTCATTTGTACCTTCACCCAGCAGAGCAGGAGCGGGTGGGGCATTCCATAGGGTCAGTCTGTAGCAGGAAGTTTCCAGGAAGGACTCCAGAACTCTCATTTCAGATACCTGTGACTCCATATGGTTGCCAGCAGCTGAATCTTCTTCAGACAGGGAGAAAAGCTGCAGAGAAATAAGCATAACTGAGGGGGGAGAGCAAGGCTTGAGTGCATCCACAAGCAAGGGGTGTAACTTCATCTTGATTAAATAGGACACATCTATGGTATTAAATCAACTTGAACTACTGGTACCTTCTAAACTAAACATGGAATCCTAACTGCACAGTTTAAGACTGTAAAAGGAAGAAAAAAATTTAAGTAACTATCATAAATACAGCTATGCTTTCTTCTAGATATGTCTGCCGGATTTTCATGGATAAACCAAGGGTTACTTTCAAGCTCAGCACAAGCAGTTTCACATTTAGAGGCAGCTGGAGGCACTTACAATGCTAAATCAAGGTAAATGAAATAATTTTTATTCAAGGGTAGTTATACATGGTTGTGGTACTTTCAGTAACCTCACTATTTCATACCATTTGCATACAGGAATTGAGATGTCTTTCTTATTTTGGTTAATTTTGATTGTGAAAAAGTCTCTAATTCTGTCTTCCTTGATAATTATATTTGAAAGGTCAAATCAACATACTTTGAATTTTGTACATACCAGCTCTTTTGTATCTCTATTCCATAAGAATAGAATCTCTTTCAAGCCCTTCTTCCTGATTAACCTTAAATTCCTGCCTGGGCATAGACTACAAATAGGTAATTACATGTGGATAAAAGACTGGTAATATTTCTGAAGAATGCAAAAGAACGTTTGGTGTCTAAAGGCAATACTGCTTAAGCTTTCGTGAAAGAAGTTTAGTCTACACAGTCACAGTCCATAATGATTTAAAATTAAAAACCAACAACCAAACCCACCACCAGTAAAAACCTAATCCACGACAGACCTCAACAGCCATACCTTGCTTCAAGATTACCTGTACCATAAAACATGGAAATAGGGATTATTCTGGAACAGGTTCCTCATCATAGCATTTAATAGCTTCATTTCATAGTGCAAATAGTTGTGTATTGATGAAACTCTGCTGGATTTTGTCTTCTTTAATCCTTCTTCAGCTTGAGCAATCCTGCAATTTTTTATGAAAAAAAAAGTCACACAGTAATCTTTTTTCTATGCAACTTCCCAATGTTTTATCAGTTTTCATAACTAATATCTGTATTTACTGTATCACTTTTGGATTTTCCCTTACGGACAGCGTTTCTTTGACTAAAGGAAAAGTGGAGGCCAAAAATAAAAGGTTTAAAACCTCATGGGAAACCCTCTAAACTCACCCTTTCTGTTGTTTTGATAGTGAGAATGCAGGGCTGTGTCTGGATGCTGAAGTGGCCTTAGCAACTGGGCAGCTCCTTGCCCCGAGCAGTCAGCAGTCCAGCAGCGCAGCGTCCCGGGGGGAAACGCCCTGCTCCTTCAATGACGAGGATGAAGAGGATGACGATGAGGATTCTTCCTCCCCAGAATGAGGATAGTACAAAATGAAACACACACAAAATGCTGCTCAGATATTCTTAATGGGAGTTCTTGTTTGGATTTTACTGGTTTCTTGCCTTGTTTTGCACTGTGTTCCATGAAGCAAAATGGAAGCTTCAAAACAAATTGATCCACGGCTGAAACTGAAAACTTTTTGTAACTGAACACAGAGTGACATGTAGAGACAGAACAAAGTGGGTTTTATCAGCTCAAACTGAGGAAAAGAACCAAGTCCCCGGAGATTTGGCAAAGCAAACCCCAAGTTCACCTTTTCCATTTTGGGACTCACGTCTCTGTCTTCCCCTTGTCTTTATCAGATGGAGAAGAAAACAGACTCATTCAGCAAATGCCAATTCTTGCATTGTCTTTTGGCTGTGCTGCCTTTAGGAAAAGGAGGAGAGAGAGCACACAAATGCGCTAAAAAAGCTATTTAAAACTGTCTTATATGAAAATGGTTATAGGGAAAAGGGGCTGTTAAAATGTTTGCTTTTTTCTGTTCAACTTGCTGTATAGAAGATTCTTAAAGTAATATAAATTGCAAGCAATTAAATGGATCTTGAAATAGTTTTAATTCGTTTTAGATACTCTAAAAGTAACATTAGTATAAAAGGTTCATATGTTCATTTATACTGCAGACCTAATTTATTATAAGTGATTATTCTTAGACATTATTAAAACAGTCAGGAAAAAAACCCAGTATTCTCTGCACCAGCTTTTTTCAAGGAAAAAAAGTTTTAAAATGGTATTTCTAGATTACAGTGTATCCAGTGTAGCTTCTCCTTTACTGTTCTAACTTTATATAATCCCTTTGATGTTGAGCATGTGTTGGATTTTTTCAAAAAGGCCTCCCACCATGCTAAGGCTCTCAAGCAGCATGTTTTCAAATGTGGGGTGGGTAGGTCAAGTAACTTTTTTTAAAGTCACAGGCTGAGGTTCTTAGGAAAAAAAATAAAATTCTGACAATATGTCATGTCATGTTTTGCATTCCAGTCAGATTAGATTATGACAGACCAACTTTATCATTAACTTCTGTTGCACTCACCTTGATGCGCCTTTGAGAACTGTATCAAACCACTTCAAACAATCTGTGGCTCAAGTTACACAACACCAATCCCAGCTGAACTGTTAAATTAGACTTGCAGCAGGAGGCCATGTGTTCCATAGCTAACATCACATCCAATCACAAAGACCTTTTAAAAAAAAAAACCCACACTTGAAAACACACTGTAGATGTACTCTTCCCATGGTGTTCTAACATCCAGGATTTTAGCTAGTCTAGAAGTTCACTATTTTTAATTAGGTAAATCCAGTTTAAAATATTGTGACTTCTTTTCAGTTTTTATACTGTATGCAATAGTTGCCCTGTGTCTCAGCTGTCTCAGGGCTGCCAGGAGAGGAGCAGCCCGTCCCTCTGTTCTGCCCCAGCCGTGGCAGCAGCTGCCCCCCCTGGGCTGATGGGAGTGTGACTCTCCTGTGCCCACTGCCTCCCTGCAGCCATCCCTGCCCTCGGGGCTGCACCGCAGCTGAGCCCCAGCTCGGCTGCCCTGCTGAGAGGAGGAGCACAGCTCCAGCTGCACCCAGGGCAGGCACAACTGCTGGGGCAGACCAGCACCTCGGCACGTCTGCGTGGAAAACTTTTCACAGAGTTCAAACTCCTGCACTTGAGGTACAGTCAGGGCAGCACCACTATTTCAGTACAGCTCCAGGCTGAGCGAGCAGAGCTATCTAGCTTGCACAAATGGTTGCAAATGCACAAACTAAAAGAATTCCTATATCTCTACCATGTTACTCACCCTCTGGGCAAGACTGTTAAGACCATCCTGTGCTCATGGCTCACAGCCAACAGCAGACTGAGGGCTTTACACCACCTCACTGACCAAATCTGTAGCACTACCTCTATACCAAGAAAAGCTTTACAAATACAACATAATATTCTTGCTGAGAGAGTCAATGCACTTGAGCAAAGTGGCTCACATTTGAAATAGGGGGAGAACAGGTACTCCAGGCATGTTGTTATGGAATTTTTAGCTCCATGAATGACATTTCATTTAAACAGATAATCACTTTTCTTAGAAACCCACTGCTTTTTCAAAAACTGTCCTATCAGTCAGCTTTCATTGGAGAAGGCAGATCAAAGATACCTTATATATGCAGGATCCTAAGGAACCCTTACCAAGGGAAACTTCTAAATAATTATCCCTCCTCCTGCCCCCCAACAATGTATTAGGGGCACATTTAACTTCACACTTTATTCACACTTCCCACTCAATTGTGTAAAAACTAAAACCAGCAAAACACTAAAGAGGTCCTAAAGAGCAGCACTTAGAACTGTAAGAATCTAGCAAAAAAAAAAAAAAGCTTCCTGCCCAGAAATGGAATGTATTTTATAAGAAGTCAGTGTGCTTTCTCCTATAAAGGAGGAAGATCTCAATGATACCTTTCTTCCACTGATGTCTGTGCCCTCCAAAGCAGCAGACTGCACAGTTACTTGCTTTCTGGCAAAACTCAAGCTATCAAATTTAAAGATAAAATATAAAAGATGTAGGAGTACATGACATTTATTTAGAGACAGCTAAACCAAGCCTTTAAAAGTTATTTTTCCTGGGATAGTTGAACACAAAGGACAAAACAAGTTAGAACATTTAGAAGAGACTTCACAAGGATGAAGTTCAACTAAAGCACTGCGGTCTTGTGGCCACACTAAAGTCTGAGAACTAGGAGAATTTAGGGCCTTATCCAGTCAGTCACTCATGTACAATCTCAGGCAAGCCTTTCAATCATTCCTGTTGATCTTAGCTGACATATTTAAAAAATAAAAAACACACAAAAGCCACAAACCAAAACAGGTAAATGCACGACCTCACAAAATGCAGGCGCTGAATCTGATCTGAGCGCTGAGTAACACAGGGTATACGAGAACATTAACTCCCCACACAGCTCAGGGCAGCGGTTGTGCTCAGCTGCTCCAGCACACAGGCCCTCCCTCCCACTGGCAGCCAGCAGCAGGTACTTTCCAGAATAAAATGGTCATGAGCAAGATTGGTTTTCTCATTTTCTATTCAGTTACCATCATCCTCTCCTGTGCAACTGCCCTGGCCTTCATTGATAGGAAACAAACAGCAACTAGGACTAGCTGACATCTTAAAAAGTTAACATTTCAATTTTCATGCAACTTCTGTTTAAGATAAACTTAGGTGATGTGTTTGTGTGGCTTGGAACACTCTCTCTAGGTTATACATTCAAAAAGCACCTGGCTGCAAGCAATATAATGCTATGTGTAAATGCTTTTATTGTTATATTGCAGTAAACAGCTTTATTTCTGGACTTACTCTGTGGTGCCTGAAAAATTTAAATTTGACTTAGAAAAACTTGTCAGCTCCACTAACTAGAGGAAAAAATATGAGTAGGAGACAGCATTTTTTGTGGAAATCTGACATAGTATTTGCTGACTTTGTTTTTTAAAATTTTAGTAAAGTGCATGTCTTCCCATTTTAACACTAGAATTGATGGCAACAACCCACTTAATCTCAGAAAGTGTTTGTATCTCAGCAAATGATACTAGTTTAACTGAAATGATTACTTCAGTAATGCCATTAAACTTCGTACAAGCTACACTATAGACATGTCCATCTTGGTTAAGGGGTTTTAGCTTTTTAAACTGCAGCTTGTAAATGCCCCTAATCCTTCTGAGCATCTGGAAATTGCTGAGTACACAGAATTCCCACAGAAGGACTTTTTGCTGATCAACTACATCAGCCTGAAGTAACGTTATGTAAAAAGGCCTAAGACCTTCAAGTTCATACGTGAAATGCTACTTGAATTTACAATTTCACAGTTAAGCTTTTAAATCTCAAGTGCTCTTTCTTCTGACCACATCCACCATTTTAATTCAAGAGCATGGCAGAAATTTAACCACATTTGAACTCTGAGCAATACTCTGTTTTATAATTACCTGGCCCTTTTCTGCTGAAAACAATCCAGGCAGTTCGTTGAGAATAGTGAGCTTCAGATGTCTGGGGTTTGGATTCACTTAGAAACAAAGCCAGTAACCCCAGGGTATAGTATAAAGAAAACAAACCAAAACAGGTTATCTCTTCCTGATGCATTCATTAATATCTTTTCATTATGAGAATCTCTCAGGGACATTAAACAAGCAGATATAATGAAGCTGGGGAAAGACTACGTGAACTTTCTTAATTTGTGATTTAAAAAATTCTAGTATTAGCCATACTTTGAGGTGACATGCTTCTGCTGCAGTTGGACAGGTCTATTTTTGGGCAGAAGGTGCCTCGGCACTGGGAAGTGTTGCCTGCCTCTTGCAGCATTCCTGGTGAACAGGGAGAGGCTTAAGGACCAGTTTGTGGAGCTTTTGTTCTTTAAAACACCCCGCTTTTTGAATCCTGACCTGTGTCTGCAAGCAATACAGAGTGAACCATTTGGAATTTGTGGCCATCACACACCCACCCAAGCATGTGAACAGCTCCAAATACTTAATTGTCTGCTGGCAGGTGTTCACATAACCCAATCCTGATACCATAAAACTTCCTGAAACTCATTCCTTAGGCTTAACAAAGTTCCCAAATCAGATTATCTTTTTCCTATTTAGCTGTTAGAATTTAGTCTGGGTAAGAGACTGTGAGCAACTTTTCTCCCCTGGATCCAGGTATATTGCCAAAAAAATACCCACAATCAACACCGTTCATTCCATCTGTTACATATTACCATCCTTTCAAGTCACTGTAGAGCTGCGTGTACAAGAACCTCCAGCTCCTTCAATGTGACTGCCTGAGCTGGCACCCATGGATCCCTCCTCACCCAGGTGGCACTGGCACTGAGGGGAGGGACCCATTAAAGCAGCCTGACAGTAACAACTGAAGGAGCTATTTATTGCAGCTGCTCAGAGACTGCACATTTACTCTACACCTTTCATACTCCTACCTTGCCTGGCTACCCCAAAGATAAGCCAAAACCAAAATGGTTTCTTTCTGCTCCTGTGTTTTTGACAGTACCCAAGAATCCAACATTTAGGACACCCATGTAAGCTGCAGGACCACCAAAAACCCTTGCTCAGAATTGGACAGAAGTAACATCAGAGATCTAACCATCCATATTCCAGGACAAAGCCTCCTGCTTCGGAACAGTAAGGAGCAGATAAATACTTCTTTGTTTAGCTAAGAAGAAAATAGACTCACCTGGATCAGGGCCATAATTCCAAGCAGATACAGGAACCTGCCAGTAGCCCAAACCTGCACCTCTTCTCAGAATTCTGTATTGGCTAGAATAAGTGGCAATCACTTAAATCTTCTGACTTCTCTAAACGCCATTCTTAAGTACTCAACAGTCCGCAGGCATAGACACTTTAGATATATGGACACCATGGGACAGCAGGATACAGCTCTGTAAAATTTACATCCAGTTGTAGATGCAAATCAAACTCATCTATGCAGACACTTTTTCCAAGACAAAATGAGTCTCTAACAGTGGGTTAGTTTTAGCCTATTCTCATTATCCAGGCTGAGTGAAACAGAGACGTGCATCCCTAGCACCGCCTGGCTCTTGTGCTGTCCATGAAGCAGCAATGGCACACCTGGATGTGGCAGGCAGCCAGAGGGGAAAACACCATATCCACAGCCCTTCCTGAGGACGTTTTTAGGTCACATACAGTTACTCTGAACAGCCACGAAAGTAAAAACGTTGATCAGAAAATGCAAAGGCCACCAAATCAGTCTCCAGGCTTTTTAGTGGGTTTGTTAAATTGCTAATGGAACTTCAACAATTAGTAGATTTGGTTGTGCTAACGCAGGGATTAAGCGGATCTCCCAGAACTTCCCCAGGAAAACACCAGTTGAATCACAACCCATCATACAAGTTTCTGGCACATTCCCTTGTCTTAAAGGTCAGGCTGCATATATAAAAAATACTTCAGAGAAGCATATGCAAATGTTATGACACTGTATTTCACACACCTACTGTGAAGAAATTAATCCTACCTTGAAGAAACCTGTAAGAAGCAGGGTATGAGTCTGTCCTCGTTCCTCAGGCCCTGACTGCAAACAATGCCCTGGGACCCAGGCAGGGCATCTGCGTTTGCATATCCTGCCTGGCATCAGGAGTACCCAGCCAGCAAGCACAGGCACAGCTCTGCACCAGTACATGTCTGCTGGCACCTGTGGGATGCCCTGGCAGTGGCTGAGTGCCCTGGCAGGGAGGGAGTGCTGCTGTGCCATCAGCCCGTGGTGTGGAGGTGCTGCAACATGCAGAGGGCAGGGCCGTCCCTCCGCCCCCCCAGCAGTAGCACTTTTTAATTAATATCCACTGTATTCTACATGGAAGTAAGTTGTAGAGACACTTCCTTTTTATGTTTAAAATGCAGAAACCACTTGAAAGTCTGTTAAATTTTTAATTAAAACTTAACTTTTTTAAGAACGAGGCCAGTCATGGACAAAGCTATTTTATGACCTCCTTCAACACTGAACTCAAAGCAGGGCTTGTAAACATGGTGGGTGGGAAGAGACAAAAAATCCAATTATAAGGATGCTAACCATATGGGATCTGAAATTCTAATTATTTTTTTTAATCTACTCATCTTGCTCTCCCCCTCTCCCAACGTGTATTGGCCCAAAGCATCACACAAACACTTTGGTGGAAATTTTTCTCACTTCTCTCGTGTTGAACTCCTGTGTCTTCAGGAAAGTCCAAGCTGCCCATTCATTTTAATTTGCTGCCTATTTTTTAATTCTCCATAGGTTTCTTTCTTTCTGAATACCTATAAATTATAAACTAAAGTTTTATTTTTACAGAAAGTCTGCTATTAAGCTATGCTGATTTTTTTGTCCTGAGCAAATAGTGTTAATTTCTGCTACCACATTGTACATGGCTAGGAGTAGTGTAAAAAAGAATGTGGTAGTATTTTATGTGCTTTAAACACTGAGAAAGACAAAGAAAAATGCATATACAAAGTTTTACTTTCCTAATAGGAACACTGGCATTAGCAAATAGTATATTTGAATCAATAGGAAATATTACTTTGTAGTAGCAAACACTTTGTAAATAAAAACTTGTTATTTTTTTAATGGAAATTTTATAGAAGCTTTTTCTGTATACTCAATTGATCCCATGTTTACTGAAATGCTGCAAGTGGGAATTATACATTGCAAAATGGAGGTGGGGAGCAGACAGTCTGACTGAGGTGAAAGCTGTGTATGCTCTGGAGAAAAACATCCAGTTGTCTGTGAACACAAACGTAAAGCTTAATTGTAGAAGAACGGAATAAAAGAATTTCAAGGCAACAAGGATTGGGCTTGGTTTTGAGAAATACGTTGCAGAAAAAGGTTGCTCAAGGTTAGTGCTGACAGTGTGTACCTCAAAAAAAGAAAAAAATGCTCTACATCGGACATTCTTTGGTGTTTTGAAAATAAATATCAAAATCTAGCAACTACATGCTCATTGGTTAATCATTCAGAGAAACATAATAGGTCATTACCAAGGAAAAGATGCCAGACTTCTGAAATTGTTCCAGTTTGATAATTTAACTCACAAAATGCTTAGGGATATTATTGTCCCTATCTATTCCAGACACGCACCCAGTCTATACCTAAGAGCATTCTGCTCCTGAGTACCTGAGAGAGCTCATCAGGTTCCATGTCCAGCTGAAGGCACCTTTCACACAGGCTCTTTCAGTCATTGTTTCCTTCAAAGTGTTTGCTCTTCCTCTGGAAAAGTCAGGTCTGCAAGGAAGGAATTGACAGTGTTTGCTCAGCACCCTGTACTCCAGTGCTCTCTGTGCTCTCCCTGTCTCCAGCTAAATCCTGTGAACACTTCAAACACCTAGATCCTTCCAAACCCTGTCCTCATATTTTGGTAGCAAGAATCCAAATTAGACAGATTTAGGCAGCATTAGATACAGTCCCTCTTCATCCCCTGTGTTGGTTTTCCAATTCCGCTAAATACAAAAACACCAAATAATGTCACGGTTCTTGTTTGCCCCCATGTCTCACTATTTTTAATCTCAAACCAGCTGAAAGTAAAGGTTAAAGACAATAGCAGAAGACTTGCAAAACTGGAAGTTTTTATTTCTGTAATAAACAGAAACAATCACAGATCCCTTCCATTTAAAAAGCATCGGTATATCTGGCAAATAACTAGCTAAAACCTCTTGCAATGTCTTTTTATAGGAAAGAAACATGACCGAAGAAATGAGAGGGTACAGTCCTTATCTCAGCACTACAGATATTTATGCCTTATTTATGTTTAGTCAAAAAAAAAAAGTCTAAGAATCTGTACCTACTTTTGTGTTAGTGCTACATAAATTGCTACCAGAATGATTCTGAAACATTAAACTGATGGTGAAACTGGCGGGAATAAATACTCTCCTCTAAAGACTCTAAAAGGACAAGTTTTTGTGGTAACTTACAGTATTTCTATGTGCTGTGTTTCACCTGGGGATCTCCTCCCCAAGAACCCAAGACAGCAACTGAGAAAACATGAAAGCATAAAAGCCCTTACCCTCTTTTTCTTCGAAGAAACAAGTACTCAGTATGGATCACCAAGAATGGAGAAATGTGCAAATAATACTCTCTGAAATTAAAAACGCTTTTGGTTAGTATTTCTTTGCCCAACCAGATAGCACCATATCAACTGGTTTATGCTTTTCTTCACATAAATAAATTCATGTTTCCTAAGCGATGGTAACTGCTGCAGCATTAAAGCGCTCTGGGCCACAACAAATATTTTTCTTGGTTAGAAACAACACTCCTTAAAATTGTATCTTCTTGAATTCCACACATTCTGGAAACCAGAACCCCCCCCAGATTGTGTAGGTTTATTATTCATGAAACTCTGTCTCTCAACCCCAAGTGTAGGATAGGAGATAAACATGAACAATACTTCACTGTCACGGCGCCGTGTCACGAGTGCTGTCCCTGGCTCCGTGTCACCCGTGTAGGTTGCTCCTGAACGCGGCTCGGCCGCAGCGCCGTCCTGGCCCTGCGCTGGGGTCCTGCCCAGCACCCAGTCCCTGTTCGCTGCTCTCACTGCACGGGATTTAAACGGCTGGAAAACCTCACGTCACTGCCACTGTCTCCTTGCTGAAACCACTGTTCAAGGGTAACAAAACAGAAGAAGCTGTTCCTACACATTTCACAGAACTTCTCGTCTGTCACAATGGTGAAATCAAGTCTGTCAGACTGAAAAACCCAAGTCGTTGAAGGCTTTGCTGCCTACGGGGTCTTAGAGCTGCCCCCAGATAACCCACTGCAGGCTTGGTTTAGTAACATCTCAGAGTCTCAGCAGCCATTGAGAGAACTCACAGACACATTAAAGAACTGGAAACCACTGTCCCAGGCAAAGCGAGCGGGAAGTGATATAAAAGCCTGCAACAATGAGATGGCATCAAAAGGAAGATGTAGGCAAACAGAAGGGTTTGTGTTCTTTCAGCATAAGGCAGCAAACAAAGCCACAAAATGACAAAGTTACCTAAGCACCGTTTTACAAG
Organism: Sclerurus mexicanus; assembly: GCA_013396755.1. Classification (NCBI taxonomy): domain Eukaryota; kingdom Metazoa; phylum Chordata; class Aves; order Passeriformes; family Furnariidae; genus Sclerurus; species Sclerurus mexicanus. The sequence goes on along the minus strand of VWZF01000181.1, from coordinate 730,751 downwards.
ACATGGAACCATGCAAACAATACACTCCTCTGGTTCAGATGATTTGTGCTAACCCAGGTTTTCATTATCCTGACATTGAAGTCCATGTTATGCAGCAAGGACAAGATACAAATACTACACTTAATTAGTCTATCACAATTAACCAATCATTTCTCAAGTACTAAATAACAAAAATTCCATTTACCACCACATTACGCAAAAAGCATCAGACTGCGTTTTTACAGCAGCTGCTGGCATAAGCAAGATAGTTGTTTTTAATGGACAAGCACCACAAGGACGTAAACGTCTCGGCACATCTAGAATTTAAGAACATTTCAAAGGAGCAGACCCCCCGCAAACGCCCGAGCACCGGCCCGTGCACAGCTCCAGCCCCGGGGGAGATGGTTCTTACGGCAGAGCGGCAGGAAGGGACCTCCACCGTAGCCAGCACGTGTTTTAAGGC
>VWZF01000181.1:698551-729725 GCA_013396755.1 Sclerurus mexicanus | reverse complement strand
ACGGGCACGCACACACACACGGGCACGCACACACACACGGGCACGCACACACACACACACGTGTGCGCACACACTCTCCCCGCCGCCGGCCCCCCGGCGCTGTCCCCCCGTGCCCCAGGCCGGGTGCCCTCGCCCCTCGGTGCCCCAGCCCGGACCGGTCCCGCCGCCCTCACCCCCCGGAGGGGCTGCGGCTCCCCCTGACCGGCCCCGGCCCCAGTCCCGACCCCGGCCCCGGCCCCGGCCCGCCGTACCTGCCCCTGCCCCGGGAAGGGCTCGGGAAGGGCGGCAGAGCAGCCCCAGAGCAGCTCCAGGGGCCCGAGGGGACGGGGAACCTGCAGGCAAAGAGCAGCGGAACGCACCTGTTTATAATGTCCCTGATTTCTGAGGGGTCTGGGATTGGCAGAGCCCGATGGGAAACACCCCCGACCCGCTCTCTGTGTGTGTGTATATATGTACATATGTGTGTGTATGTAATCGTGACTGGGGAAGACATTAATATGAAGTGTGTGAAATCTGTAAGGTATTAACTGGGGGAAAAGTAAGGGATTCAACTAAACACTTGGGTATTTAGATCTAACAGTGGATGGTGAATCTCTGAAGGTGAAAATCCTTAACTGTTCTCGGAGCCAAAAAACACAAACAGCTCTACAGAATCTGCAGATGAAAACTTCAAGCTGGAAAAAGATGCAAAGCACTTTTTTTTTTAAAATTATCATAATCGTAACACTAAGATAACGTTTCCACATGACCATAACAAAGTCAGTAAGTATTATTAATACTAACTTAACCAAACTGCAGAAGCAGCTGCTGTACCTGTTGCTAACAAGGTGACTGTACGATGTAAGCTAACACAGCTGCTGGCTGTTTGCACTCAGGCTGACCAGGCTGATGGAAGGGGAAAGCCCAGGATTTTTATTGTTATTACTTTCAAGCCTTCTCACTTTGATATTTTCTCATCATCTCATTAGCATGACTAAGTTCTAAATATTCTATCTAGGCTTACAAACCTTTTATTTCATGTTCTGCCAAGCTCCTACCTACCGTTTTCTGTCATCAGGCAATATATTAAGACTATTAAATTAAGATTGAATGTGATACAGGTGTTCTGTCTGGGGTCCCTCCCCAAATAACTGAGTCAGCTGTATCAGATCGCTTATCAGACCATTATTTGCTGACCTTCGAGCAGCAAAACATGGAGCAGAAGCTTTTGCAGTAGCAGAGACCTGATGAGGTTTGCACATTAACTGAAGACCCATCTAACTGTACCATTGTGTGTTTCTGAGATGGTTGGTATGGAGCCATCTATTTATCTTTAGGAAGTGGCTGATTGACAGATGGGTGTATATATATATCACTGGAGATGCAACAATTCCAGGAAACAAAGCAGCCCTGGCTGCTGAAGATTTTTCAGAAATAACTGCACAGTTCAAAGAATTCTTGCCAGACTCATTAATTCATTTCATAGAGGACTACCCCTATTTCAAATCTTTGGGAAAATGCATCCACCAAGCAGTGTATTTTCTGACTAATAAACTGTTCAATTAAAAAAATACACTGCACTGAAAGATAAAAATATAATAATAATTTTAAAAGATAATTGCAGCCAATTACTCTGATTAATGGATATAATCCCCTCCCAGCTGGGAGTTTTCTTATTTCTATCCAACTAGTTAAACTTGTGTTAGAAAAAGCTGATACGAAAATACCAGTAGCAAGCTAAAAAAAAAAAGTACAGGAGACTGCCCTTAGCAGTGTTCAGACTCCTTCAAAGATAAAAAACCCCGAAGGCAAAATGTAGTGAAGTACAAGGGCATGGAGCAGTGGGCCAGCAGACATTCCTAACCGAGCGAGTCTGGCTCCATGGGCACAGGACGCACATCCAGCAGAACAAGCACACACACGGAGGGGTTTCTGAAGATGATACTACATACTTCCAGAATTATTTTTCCCTTCTCCATTTAGACATTTTTGTAATTCTCTAAAGAGGGTAAAATACTGCATGAACTGGATACCTGGGAACGTGCTGAAGTTATGCAACAGTGCTACAAAAGAGGGAGAATGGCAGTACTGTGTCCTGCTCAGAGCTCCCTGGGCATGCTGGGGTTAAACTGAGCAACACTGGCTGCTCCTGCCTGCAGAAACTGCAGAGACATGTGCACTTACCCCACAGACTCCCACTGGCCATTACTAATCACCAGCCACCCTTCAGTCAGTGCAAGAGCTATTGCAGATTCTTAACTCTACAAGATTTTCAGAGTACTGTGTATGTTTGCTCCCAAGAGCGGCTTGGTGAGCAGGGAAATACAGAATGCATCTTTTGGGAAGGAGTTAAGGAGCCGTGTGCCTGAGCTCCCTGCAGACAAGAACAATGTGAAACCCCTGACAAGCCAGCCAGGCAGCTCTGGCTCAGCAGACAGCAGAACAGGAACTGAAGGGGCAAAGACATCTCACGATTCCACAGCCATTCATGTCCTAGGGAGATTTCAGAGAGCTCTCTTGTCATGTTTGAAGCCACGGCTGCATTTCTGTTTGTCAGAGTGCATTTGCTAGTTGCACTGCTGAGTTATATGCAAGTCAGCCTACAGCAGTTTCCAGTAATGGCATCTTATGCAATTTCTGACCTACTTTAACACATTGGGGCGCTTGGAAACACGAGATCCACTGCAGCAGCTTTCTGCTTGACAGTGTAACACTGCAGCAGGAAGCAAGTCTTTAGACAAGCACAGGGATCCAATAAAAGACAGGTGACAGACTTTAATTTTCAAGGTATTTGTCAAACCATTAGGAGCATCCAGATCAGTTATCATACCTGTTATTCTCAGCTAGAGACTGTGCACACTATTTCAAAAAGATGGAATGTCAAAAACCAGGAAGCCGTTACATATGCACTGACCTGTGTGCTCTTTCTCAGCCTCTCTGGGCTGCAGTTTCCTGAAGAACACCTCAGTGAGGGTTTGTGTGTGATGGATGATCAAACACGACAGGGTTAGCAATACACAGATCTTTTCTTCTGCCCCAGCAGCCAGTTATGTTGTAGAAGGAAGCTGCTCCTACACATCCTGCCAGACTCCAGCAATAACTGGAAGGTCTGTGAGAACTCTTTTACAAATTACACTATCAAATGTGAACAGCCAGGAACCTAAACACTACTGAAGGAAAGACAGCAAAGACAATTATTTCCACTATTAATCAGAACTAAGCTTTGAACAGGAGAAAAGCAGTAAGAAAAAACTGGGATTACTATCCCTTCCTTGCCCCACATGAGAAACAGGACTCTGGACACATTCCGCTGTGTGGAAATTTCAAATTTGTAATCTGATTAAGGCGTCTCACCAGTTCTTTGACTGGGCTCGCAGACATTGTCACTGCAAACTATGTTAAAGTTCAAGATCTACAGGCAGTGCAGATCTTCAGAACAATCCTGAAAAGGCTGGTTTTTTGGGTTTTCTTTTTCCACCCCAGGTTTTGTTATTAAAAAAATTTTCAAGCCTGACTGAAGCAAACACAATACACAGCATCTGACTTCTCCCATGCAGACAAAACAATAAAGTCCAAATGATATCCAGCATTATTCACCAACAGCTGCTTTACCTTGTTTAATACATAGTTATCACTCTTGCCCTGCCATTTCAGTGTAATTTCTACCTTACTACTACAGAGCCCAAATGATATTTTACTATTTCCCTGCCATGCCTTGGCTTTAGGTGAGGATATTACTACTACAGGTATACCCTTGGTTTGGGGTCAGTTACTTCTCTGTCAAATTAAAGGGGTTTTATGTATTGAAGGCTGAAATTCACCGAGTTCTGGTTTTGTGTCCTTTAAGATAACTAATAAAATTAAGAAGTGTTTCAGGCCTCACCTGTAGGTTAATGCATCACCTTGAACCTCAGTGCAAACTTTTCTATCAGTTTAAAAAACCCACTTCCTTATACCCAACAAGGAAGTTACCGTACAATTCACTGAAGTGTTACAAACCTTCCCAGTCCTGTGCCTGACACCCATCCAGTTCCTACCCTGTCCACATTATATCCTCCTTAACAGCTACTGTGAGACCTTTGGTGAAAAGGTCTCCTCAGTCCACAAGCACCGAGACTGAGGGAACTACCTATAGGAACGTTTGCCCTCTTTCAAAACTTACATGCTCCTGCCATACAACTTCCTTTCTCTTCCACAGCACAAGGGTTGTGAGCCCGGAGATGAGACTGCACTACAAGGAACCTGCGAGGCAGCTCCTCCAGCTCAAGTTGAACCGGTGCCTCGGGAGACAGCACTTGCTCTCGGCATGCAATGGGTATCCATGGATCATCCACTGAGAAGACAGATACAAGACATCAAGTGAAGTAACTAAGACCTCCTACCACCTGCAGACATTCATCTGAATCCAGCTTTGCTTTTTCAGAGGTGGATTTGTTTTCTTACAAAGTCACGAATCGGGCTCAGATCAAGAATCCCATTTCGCTTTCTTTAGCAGCTGACATGCTGTGTTTTATTGGCTCACTGTGCTGGGCTTCACTCACTTGGAATGCTGAGGGTGGGGGACCAGGGGAAACGTCTCACAAAGCTCCTAACTTTACACCCGTGGCTATTGTTGGCCTTAAGTGAATAGCTCCATGAATTACTGAGCAGTTTGCTTAGGGATTTAGTAGGGGAACAAGACGACAAAACAATGAGCTGCTACGATACCTGATACCTGCCACCTCCAAAGGCATCAGAGCAATTTTTCTGAAGAGCACATTAATTTTTCTTAAAAGCATATTATTAGTAACATAAACTAACATTTAAATCAATAGGTCTGAAATTTGCCACCACTTGTTTAAATTAAGCAATGTCTCAACACAAATTTAAAGAGGAACTTACAAAATTACAGATGCTGTGCTAATCATATGCTAACCTTTCCTGAAAACTAGAAGGCAAAAGAAAAAAGTCAGGAGTTAAGCAAAAACAACTCCTTACACTAAAACTCACTCAAGCTCTGTTACATTATGCTTTTTCTCATTCATAAGCACACTTAAAATGTTCAGACAACTTGGTACTAAGTAATAGCCATTAAAATATTTACAGTGTAAAGTAAATGCATCTGGTCCTTTTGTAATTAGGAGTGAAGTGGCAGTTTCTGAAATCAGAATCTGCAGCCACAGCAGGTTTAAGAGAGACCTTGTTAGGGACAATAAACCCTGGAGGAGTTATCACTGTAGGGGCTCTCTTGTGCCAGAAAAACAGAAATAGCATTAATATGCTCAAGAGTCATGTAATGTTTGGGTACTGGAAAGGACACGTTTTTATTCCGTACAACTTCCGTAAAGCAAATTCAGAAGATGACAGTCCTCTCTAACACATAACATACACAGCTAAGTATACTTTCTAAAATTAAATATGCAATTTATCGTTTCAAAAACATTGGTACCCATCAGCTCTTTTAAGGAATTGTTGCCAAACTCAGACTGAACTCTTAGCGATTCCCTTCAGGCAATGCAAAATCAGACTGAGGCACTGATTCCACAGCTCCATGCAATACTCACTGTTCAGAGCTGCACCACACAAAAAGATTTAAGTACAGGCTAGTGCCAAAACTTTGACATTTTCTTGGCCTCACCTCAGCCCTTTCCAAGTTTGCAACAGCGTGTAGCAAGGGGAGACCAGAGGTCTGCTCACTGTAGGTGAAGTTTCTTCTCTCAACAGGTAGAGCTAAACATGACTTACAGGCAAAACTGAACAGTTGTTTCTGAACACATTTATGCCTTGGATATTCTATTAATGGAAAAAAAAATGTGTCTAGATGAAAAGATTTTTCATGGTAGATATTAAGAAACTTATTTTTTCTATAAAAGTACTAGCTTTTAGGTACACTGACTACAAACATTAAACAAATTCATTAGAAGGCTTCAGTAATTTGACAGTGACCTTAGTGTGAATGCTGATGTCCTTAACAAAGTGCCCAGCGAGCAAGAGGGTGATTGTCTCATGAGCAGGGAGGTCAAAGATCTGAGTAACTGCAAAAAAGATAAAAGACTGACGCTTCAAGCATTCTGAGGTTTTGAAATCCATACTCAGAGCTGCCCACATACTCCTAGCATCTACTGTTTTTCTGGTAAATCTTCAATTATACAATTAAATAATTTTTCTCCATCACAGGAGATCCATCTCATTTCGTGAGAAGACCCGAGTACTCTCCGAATGCTTAAGTATGCAAAGCTCCTGTTCAGCTTCAAGCTCTATTTAACTCATACCTGCCAAAAGTTATGGTGGATAAGCTTCACAGAGACGTAGAAAAAAATCCTAAAATAGAGCAAATCCAGGTTCAGTACCAGGTTCCCGAGAACACTGCGTTAAAAAAAATTGTAGGAAACCTGTCAGCAGGGCTTGGTGCAGAGAAATATATTTTTTCCTTTCTAAATCTATTAAGCGAGGCAAAGTGCAGGGCATTAAAAACACAAAACCCTAATAATACACCCCCCTTGTCTTTGTTTCTATACTGATTCACAACTCCTTGAGTCTGCAACTCCTCCTTCTACTCTTCATTTGCACCCAGATTTTTTCTTTTTCTCTCTGCTGCTGGGGAACTACTCCAGCAGACATTTCAGTGCACAGGGAAAGGCTTTTCATTACCAGTGTCCTAGATGCAGCATCATCCCCAGCTGGAAGTAACTGCAAGTCAGGGCTGAATGTCATCTGTCCTCAAGGGCTCATCTCATCTACTGCATGACGGATGGAAGTAAAGCCTACAGCTGACTTTGTCTCTTAACAACCTTCTCTTCAGCCTCCCCTCTAACCCGGGGGTGTGTTCATGGGAGGAATGGCAGGGAGAAGGTCCCTCAGCTGGCCTGGACACAAGGGGGTTGTCATGGTCGTATGAAAAACAGCACCTGCAACAACAGGCAATTTCACAATGTTTAAAATGAAAAGTTCTTATTCCACACTTGAAGACACTAAAAGTTACCTAGTAAGACAAGGAAGTATTTACCAGTATAAAAGTTAAACATTTCAGGTTTCTGGTAACAAGGTAGTAAATTTACATCTTTAGTCATAATTTAAAATGAAGTCCAAAAAACCTTTACTGTAAAAAGGAAATTAGTAATTTCAGTCTATCCTAACAGTGTGTACACCTGTTTACACACAACTGCTATATCATTTACTTACTCGAGACACAGAAATAAAAATGAGAACCAGTTCAGTTTAATTAAATAGCTTAACGCTAGACTCATTACCTACATGTTTGACATGCTAATTTTGATAGCTGAACCCTTCCAAAAGTTTTTTATTTCCCCCCCATCTGATAATCCTTATGTGTTTAAATTAAAAAAAAAAAAACAAAACACTTGTACAGAATCTAGGGAGAACAGGAGTTTATTGAGTTTTACCTGTCTGAAAAGTGCTGGTGAAGAGTTGCCATTTCATGCTTTGTCTATATAGATAAGTCAAAAGAGAAATTGTTGCAAAAAACAAGCTCATTTGAAAACTGAGTGTTTCTCCAGAACTTCTTACCATTCCTAAGTGAACACAAACGTGAAAAGTTTTTACATGAAGCAAATCCTTTCCATTGTCAGATGCAACATCTACACTTAAGTTCCCTCACAACTATTAAAATACTTTCAGGCAGTATTAATACACGGAGAAGCAATTAGTCATATCTTCAAGAAGCCAGGTATCCCAGCTCTAAAAGTGCATCATTTAAAACATTAGTAATGGAATATTTTAAAAGAACATTTCATTCAGTATTAATGCATGCCATTATTACAAAAATATCCATTGCATATTGTAGGAACAACAACTTCTTTGTAGACAACAAAAAGCATGCTGAATGGTATCAGATCAGTATAAATCTATTTTTAATGAGGTTTAAGACACTGTTCAAGTCCCATTAAGAGCAGCTTCCTCCAACTGTGCACCAGTGTGAGCTTGCACAGCTGTTAAAGTTTTTCACTAATGTGGCTTAGACTGGACTCAAACTTTTTCAAAGCAGGGCATTAAGACTGGATCTTGAATTTTAGAAATCCTTCATTTTGTTTAAATAAAGTATTAAAACCCCCTGTAACAATTAGGTATAAAAGCTTGTTAAGTAACAAATTTAGGCCTAACCAGCGGACCGAGCGGTATTTACACAAATGCGGATTTGCTGTGGTCTTTAATATCAAGAAGACACCAGAATGTGGACCATGTGCTCAAAAAAACCCCCAAGACCAAACAAAGCCCCTGGGGAAGAGTGCCATGAATCACGTGTGAGCACAGCTGCTGAAGGTACAGCCCAATGTCACGGGGCAGCCTGGTTTAACGTGAGCATCACTCACAAATAAACCAGTCTGTCTGCGGGCATTTTAGGAACTGCATTTTAAGTTCCACTGCAAGTAATCCGCAACAGAGTATTTCTGTGAAGCAGCTGATGACACCAATTTTCTAAATGGATGACGATGAAATACACAAAGTCCACGATGAAAGAGCAGATGAAGATGTGAGACATGTTAAAATGATGCAACGAAACAGATATATAAATTAAACAGGAATGTTTAATCGAGACAATCCTTTTTCCTTTTGTTTTCTTAAACAGAGGTTCTTCGAGAAACTTTTTAACTGGAAAATGAAAGCCTATTCCCACAATAGTGAAGCCACTTCTTTCAAGCAGCTGTTGTACAACTGTTACCATGACCCTAAACAATTTAAATTGTCTTCTATTGATATTTCTGAACTAAAAAGTTTTAAAATATTGTATAATTTTATTTGTGCTCCACATATTACAAGCAATTAACAACACAAAGATTCAATTCCTCAGCTAGAACACCAAACTCTATACCAAGTATTACATGTACACGATACTTGCACAGTGACAAGCACAAGAAAGTACTAGTTGAGCACTTATTTTCAGAAATCCATACCAACTCTTAAAATCCATTTCACTTCTCCCATGCCACCCAGCCTACAATTTAAGGCATCTCCACACAGCCAGCCATCCACCCACCCACTCCCATACACACGATTTACGTTGGAGGTGTTTACTCTTACAAAGAACTCACTGTGTCGATCAGGTACCATTTATTATTTATCCCTCTAACTGTGTCAGCATTGAGATATGACAGTTAAACCAGTGTTAAATCAATACAATATTTACAGAGCACAGCACATTAAGCTTGAGACACTCACTTGGGGGATAAAACCACATTTTAGAACAGGACAAAGGTCACCATTATTATGTGTTTGAAAACAGCTATTTACAGGTCCTTATGACATAACTATAGTCTGTACACTGTTCCAATGGGGCAGGCAAAAGCAGGATAGGCATTTATTTTAAGGGATTTTAAACATACAATTTGGAAGCATATTATTATGCTACCCTGAACACCATAAACCACCCTAACATTCTCCAAGGTGGTCTCATATCCTAGAATGGCATGTCCAGCTGATACAAAACAGACAACACAACATTTACTTTGTGGAGAATATTTACTCCAGCTATTCAGACATCTGAACTTTGAAGGCAATTCGTCCCAGAAACTTGTCACGGTCATCTTCATTTTTTAAATTAGGTGAGCCCAGGATCTTACACTCAATTGCTATTTCTTCTTTGGTACTGTTGGGGTGAATTGCTAGTTGAACAGCCACTAGAGGCTGTAAATAGTGAGCCTAGTAAACAGAAAGATGGGGAAAATATTTGAGACACCAGAGCAAGTTAGCATTAAATTAACATTTAATCCATCAGAACAGTTAAGAAAAACCTAATTAAGAATCCAACTTTTCAAAGCCCAATCTGACTCAGGTAAGACACTTTTTTTTTCCAAGTTAGTCAGGTATACATTCTTCATCCTATTTAAGTAATCCATTCAAAATTTAAGTCACAGTATCTTCAGGAAGCCTATATCTTTACCCTTTCCTATTATGTTAGGTCCAGTTTCTCTAGAAACCTCCACTTGAAACACCCTCAGAAATTAGTGTCTTCCTTCCTATCCCTATTGTCTCCTGTACATGTTTTGGGTGTTGTTTGGGTGTGAGTGGGTATAATCTGCTATAGAAGTAACTCTTCCAGCAGGGTCCTAAGTGTGGCTCAACAAATGCCAGTAAACCATCTTCCCTCCTACTCTATCCCATTGTTGTTTGTTCAGCAACACACCATTCTAAAAGGTGTTATCTGACAGCTTTACACAGAAACCTTTCCTTGAACATCTGGCAGTATCCTTCCTGGTCAATCGTATTTGGTGGAACAATTACAAGTTGTGACTCAGCTCCCTTATAATAAAAATTAAAATTTAAAAATGAGAGCAGAATCACTTATTTGTCAACCCAATATTATACCTCATATCCAACTCAATTACTCTTGTAAAGTGTACTTTGTTACTCTATGAATTAAATAAGAGCTTATCTATTATACACTGTTGAGGCAGCATTTCACCCCATGTTCATTAAGTATTTCTATAATTTATTAATATTTTTAGGTCAATACTGCTGACTGGTGACTAAGCAAAATTATTTATTTTCTTGGTAAGAATTCATATAAGTAATGGACTAAATACAACACTACAGTATTTAGTACAAGCCTTGAATTTTAATTGAACAAAATGTTAAGATTTTTTCCCCACTCATTAATTTAAAAGACTCCTTAATACCTTTCTGTTGGGTTTAGGCATCTTCTCTACCAGAGGAAACACTACAGAAAACTCACAGGCTCCTTTACAAAGAATGATGTCGTGGAAGGGCGAGTGCTAAAATCTTCAATGTGAAGTACTCGTAAGAAGTAGATTGAAGTAACTGCTCTCACTGGAGAGTGCTTTTACTAGATCAGAAATTTTCCTGTGCTCCTGTAAACTTCAGACTGGGAGGGGCAAAGGCAGCAAGGCAAGGTATCCTCAAAACTTTGCAGCTCTAAGGGTGATACCACACTTGAGGGGCTGCATTTTCTAAAAACCAAAACTAAAATCCCCATGTTTCCTCAGGGAGAGAAGTCTTCTCACTATCAAGGTTTTTCAAATAAGTACACAAATTTCTATGGTGTTTTGAAAACAGATGATGCGAGAATGTACTTTTACTTGACATAAAAACTGGGGGAGGAGGGTCAGCATCGTCATTAACTAAGTCAGATCATCTGAAAAAGGGATCATTCATTCTCAAAGGGCAGGGAGCTGGGCTGAGCAGCAAAAGACAAAAGCTGGACCCAAACCCATAGATACTAGTACTTTTATGGCTCCTACCTTAGCACAAGAGCAGCAAGTTTAGTTGAATTTTCTTAACCCCTTTACAGAATAAAATAGTGTAACAGTTCCACACTGATATAAAATCTCTGTTGCATAGCCAAGGAATCAATCCAGAGTCTTGAGACGTAGTCAAATACTTAAAATTCCTCACAGCTTTTCCTACTGCCTCTCCTGTTCCTCAGTATACTAATGTTGTGAGAACTGAGACTCACATAAGCAAGAATCCCTAAAACATAGCCCCTGTTCCACATGACAAAGTCAACATGAAAGGACAATGAACCAAAAACTGAGGGGGAAAAAAGGTAGAGCTTAATCACTTAATTCAAGCCAGAGACAGCATTGAGTTTTGCATGTCTTCATTACTCTCACAATCTTTCATTTTCCATCACTATAGCAGCAAGATGGGAATTTTGTTAATGCAGTTCTTCATCCTGTCCTTGGTACAAACTGCCCCCTGCCATGTCAACAGGTGCTGTACTTTGCATGTCTTAGGAAAGCAGTGCTCTTTTTCCCTCTTTCCTCTCCTGTTGGAAACACAGAAACTCTGTCTCTATCTTGCATGTCTCAGTGAATAGATGGTTTACCAATTCCAAATGTGGCAGCAAAATGGAAAACACAGAACTACCCATAAGGAACATGAAAGCAAATGTTGAAGGAAAAAAAACACCCTCCTCATTAGTAAAAGCCACGGGAGGATAAAGAGGTTATGGAACTGCTGCAAGGAAGTATAAAATATACTGGACAAACTGACCAAGGAATAATTAAATATAAAAATCACTTTGGTGAAATTACAACCCCCCACCGTGGTATACTATGGATCTAATAGATTCAGGGTTAAAAAGTACCTTTATCTTCAATGGTGAACCATGAAAATGTTTAATAGACTAAATCTCTTGGTCAATAATAAGCAATATAATTTTATATTTCACAGAAGGTACAAATTTTCTGCATACAGTGCTCACAAGTTAAGGTAGGAAAATAAAAAAGGTAACTAAATGCAAGTTTTAAAAGAAACCAGAGCTTTAACTCTATGTATTCTGTGTTCCTAAAGTAGTGAATTTGGGGCTTTTTTAAACTATTCTTCAGTAAGAGAAATAAAATTTATGTCCAAATACAACGAGGATAGATGGACCAAGCAAACAAAAACAAAGAGAAGATGATTATTAATAATAAGGGCAACAATTAAAAAATCCTCATCTGCTACTGTGAAATCCTTCATAAAACAGAGCAAACAGAAAACATGCCTTCAGAGCCACAAAGGAATATAATCAATAATAAGGAACTATAAACTTAATACAAAAATCCCAAGGATTAACTATTAGAAAGTGTACTGTAATACAAAACCGAGTTTACTTTTCCTGCCTTTCCCTGCCTCCCAGAAGATTCCCAAAGATACCAGTGACCAAAGGAGAGCAGCTGCTCTCAACACTGATGGCACACAGCCACTTCTTCGCTAGGACAATGCCCCATTCCCTTCCTTACGTCTGATGAGGCATCTCCAATCTCACCAAGCACTGTGCAGTTCCTGCATATCTAATACTCCTCATGAGTACCTCATTACAAAGTTCAAAGTCAGAAGCAATCTGATACTAGTGACTGTAAATGCAAACAGAAACAAAACGTTTACAAAATGAAGACCATCATGAAGGTAGACTTACATGCAAGCTTTTCCCATAGTATGGAAAGTACATCAAGTCTATTGCACCATGAGGAGGAAAATAATTTATTTCAACCATTCCTTCTTCCTGTAATTGGAGACAGCAACAAAATTAAAAGTTAACACTGCTTGCACAAAAATAAATATAAAATCAGAATCATAACCCAATGATAAAGCGCAAGATACTTAAAAAAAAGGCAACTGACCTACAAACTTGCAGAATAACCTTTAAAATAAATGTATTTTTGGCAAATAGTTACATGCTGCTACAGTAAGGATTAACAGTACTATTTAAATTAGCAATCAAGTTAAGACAGCTTGCCTTCATGCTTTTCTTATGAGTCAAAGAAATGGGGAAGGGGGAAGAGGACATTCACTGTAATGAATAATTTAACAACCAAAAAGCCCCCATATATAACTAAAATCCCAAGTATCCACAAGCAAGCCTGTATGTTTCCTTCAAATGTAGGCCACCTAAAAAGAAATCCAAGTTGAAAATGGTGATGTTACTGGAGTAGTCTGTGTCATCACCACCTCAGAAGAACAATATATACATAAATATGCCTTATCACTCAAATGTCCCCTGTAATCCCAAATCTTGGGACGAGAAGCAGCCACCTACAAAGATGCTGCCTAATTTCTGACTAAGGAGTCGCTCAATCTGTGAGATATACCAAGCATGTGTAAATGACTGAGCTGGCCAGACACAGGCTATCAGTACAGGGAGACACAGACACCTCTCCCTCTGCACACTCTTCTTCAGGATTGTGTATTCTGGCAGGATGTCGAACTACTGGACATTCCAACCACTAAGGAATGTCCACATCTAACGTGACTTTCTGTAATGAGGTAAATATATTACTGTAATCAAGGGAAGTGCCATTAAAACAAGCCCCACTCACCCCCATACTAAATATATCTCCAGAACAACACTGCTTGTTCAGTGTAATTCACACGTTCAAAGTCTATTAGTCTATTAGGTCAGTGTTTTTTCTATACTACCACATACCATAGCTCTGATTTTAAACAGATACTCTACAAAGTTCAGAAGACAACTACAGTAAGTAAAGACCAAACCACAGCTTTAGATTACCTTCTTCTAACCTCCTCAAAAGAACATACAATGTGTTTTTTTAGGATATGGTCACATTCCCATTCCTTTGCAGTCTAAATTATTGCAATTCTTCAATATATGTTTATTATTTTGGACCTTGAGCTAACAAATTACTAAGCAGAAATGTGTTGCTTTTCACCATTATTCTTTGTTTTATTTAAAGCTCATGCAGCTGAAAATACTCATTTTCCAAATATAGTTCTGAAATAACTGTTAAATGATCAGAATACAGAATAACATAGGCAAGATAAGTAGGAGTAGTGATTTCTGGAGCAGCTGAACACAAGGCATGCATGCAGTCACAGCTATATAGGCATTAGGCTATCATGGCAATAGCAGCGGGGTTCTGGGACATGCTGCTGCCTGTCTCATGCAACTGCTGTGGGGTTTGGGATTTTAATAATTAATCCTAGTTAATATCCCTACATGACTAAATAAAAATAAGCCAAAGAACACCTCATCAAGCTGCCACTGCTGAAGAACTTCAAGAATCAGTCCATTAGTGAGTGTCACTTTATCTGCTTACCATTTAGTTTCCACAAAGAGTCCTGACAGTCAGCAAATCTAAAATCGGACAATTCAGCTGGACAGACAAACTTCCCTCTCACTAACTGTCTTTATTAAGACTGTGTCTTAGAAAAAATAATTTTTCAGATGTTAATATACAAAGACCCGAGGGAAAGAACTTGGGCAGGAATGGTCTCTAATCGCTTGAGAAGAAGAAATGGTATCACTGCACAAGATAAAGAAAGAGCAGTGTGAATCAGTAGAAACTGTAAACCAACACAGATTTCTGTTACAGAAAGCAAGTCAACTCAGGTCCTGAGTATGCTGACAAGAGCAAGGCACACAGTGTCAGTCATACAGCCATTCTTCATTCATGTACACTACAAAGTGATACCTAACACAAAGTCAAGATGGTCACTAAACAGAAGAAACAGATGTATTTTGGAATTGAGGCTTTTTCCCTTTTCTTTAGTTAAAAAATACCCCCCATCAAATCTACCAGTTTTCAGTCAGGTAGCTGTAACTCGGAAGAATACTGCTACGAGATGTTCCAGCGCACGTGAAACTGCACAGCTCCAGCCCCGAACTAAAGACCTAAAATGCTGATCTTCAAACTTCGTGGAAACACCACCTTTTGTTGGTTTGTTCCTCTCTGTGGAGATTCTCAAGACTACAGCAGATCAGTCCCTCCTGGGAAGGGTGCAGGAGGAAGAACCAGCTGTAAGTAGTGTCTGACACTGCCTACATTCACCTCCCTAATCTATAGAAACTACGGTGATGACCGATACCACAACAACGGCGGGGGGGGAGCATCCCCAGCTATAAGTGTGCTGAGTCTGAAATCACAGATCTACCTTTAAATGCTTCCATTTAAGAAAAATCTCACAGAAAAAGCATGGGGAGAAGAATCACCTCACAGGAGAATGCACAAGCAACATAAATTTAACACTGAAAAGCTTAAATGATGGTTTCAGGTGGCAAAGACTGGCAGGATGTGCAGAGAGAAGCTATGAACCTCATTTTGTACCTGAGAGACTTGTAAAAAACTAGAATTCCATTTAAAGTCTGATGATAAGTCCAGGCACACACTTCCCCAAACTGATCTCAATATTTGTAAGCCTGATGCACAGGAGTTCCACCTGACCATGAGGAAGAACTTCTTCACTGTGCAGTGACCAAGCCCTGGGACAGGTTTTCCAGAGAGGTTGTGAGGTCTCCCTCACTGAAGATATTCCAGAACTGCCTGGACCCAATTCTGTGCCATGTGCTCTAGGATGGCCCTGCTGGGGTCATCATCAGAGAACTTCTAACTATATTCTGTATTTATTAAATAAATTCTGTAAGTAAGTAATTTGTACTTACAGAAAGAGGATGCAAGAAAACACATACAATTTACTTCAATGTATTTCAAAGGGTAAAAAAATAATAGCAAAAAAGTCCATCCTTATCAACCAAGTTGTTATCAAACTTACTCTTTTGCTAGTGAAACCAGCTTAAGAGGATAGAAAAAAGGATCACCTATAATTTGCTTAGTACAGCTTTTACCACGGTATCATAGAACATCCATACAAGAAAGCTGAAGAAATACAATCATCATAAAATACAACTACCATCAATATTTTAACAATCACTTGAACATTAGTTCTCAACACACCACAAGGCATTTCAGGTGAAAATTAAGATGACTGTCCTGGACCCTATTCAGTGTTTTCAATAAGGATTTGTGAGATGTAAAACCAAGTTCATTCACTGATGGGACCAGGCTGAAAATACTGCAAAACACTTCAGAGAACTTGATCCCTTTAAAATGACCATAAAAAATTACAGAGCAGGGGCTAAAAACAGTAACATGAAATTCAACTTCAAGAAATCACACCTACAGACTGGGAAACAACCAAAAGAAAGATCTGCATAGTAAAACAATTAAAATAGACTCAATGTATTTCAAACAGCACATTCACCTTGAGACACAATATTATTTCCAATGTGATCACAAAAGGAGAGACTCTGCCATCAACAACACCTCAGCTAGAGGCCAACCTCTGTCCAGTTTGGGATATCACATTACAGAAACATGATAAACTAGACAAGTCAAAGAAGAAAGAGACTGCTAGAAGGAGCTTAATTGCTTTACTCTAGAAATCAAATAATTCCTTCAAGAAGACAATGGAAGCAAAGAACTCAACCTCAAGAGAAGGAATCGCCTTTGCTTGCAACGGACTATCACGCAGAGATCAAAACTTTCAGAGACTCCACAAAAAACAAGTAGTAAAACCTGTGCCTACCAGAGCTACTCAGGATGAAGGCAGAAACCCTTACAAGTATTTGTCTCATTAACTGATGACATTTCCCAGCTTATATTTTTATCAGTCACCTCAAGCTAAAAGCCATGACTGTGCCCCTTGCTCAAGCTACAAACTTACCAAGGGTTTCAATGCTCCCCGAGCAGTCTAGGAAAAATATCCGTAAGTCAAAGTAATTATTATAATTGCCAGAAAACATTCTGTGTAAATCCATTGGTACATAACAAATATGCATAGATTAGCTGTTATTGTAAGTAGTTTATACTTGATTTGAAGGCAACTTTTACTTGAGCGGTAACATTAGTTTCCACACACAGTGTCTTACCCATCATTTATAAAATTGTCTAAGGTGCACTTGCAGCATGAAGAAAAAATAAAAATACAGGTTATGAAATGAGAAAACAAAATATAACTCACAATAAATAAATAAGACCACAAATAACACGTATGTATTTTCCTCAACTCTACAGCAAAGACAGGTAGCTCAAACACATCTAAAGATGACAGAACAACAACTGAAAGATATTTTTAAAAGAACACTGAAGAAATTAAAGACACTAAAACTAAATTAGACATACAGTAAGATGAAAAACGAAAATACAAAGTCTCTAACAATAAGGCAAAAGAATGAAATAAATTACTTCACTATTCATCCTACTAGTAAGGAAAATTAACTATACATTTATTTCTTACACTCAGAACTGACCTTAGGTGTACACTGTATGTGTGGTTCTCCTTCAGGCTTTAATCCAATTATCTACAGGAGAGAAAGTTAAAATATTTATAGATCTTTTTCCCCCCTTCCAGTTTTACAGACTGGATTTGATCTTTTCCCTCACTAAATGACAGAGTTCATACAGGGTATCCATCTATTCAGTGTCACTTTCATCTGAACACAATTTCAAACTAGGACAAAGATTTAACATATTGTTAAGTTAAATAATTTACTCAAGTTAACTCAAATAGTTACAGTAGCTACAGAAAAGACTGTTTTCTTATTTTACACTCAGCATGCAACATTAATGGCTCAATCTAGTTAGCAATTCAAGTCGTGTAACATCACTGAAAAGTCAAATACTTAGTAAAGTTTTCATCACCTTTTATAGCTTAGGAGTTACAGAATGCATTACATTCTATTTCGATTTCTGGAACACAGCCACAAAGTAAAACATATTTTACTTGGTCTAGAATCTGTTTCATAGAACAGCAAGCAAAAGCAAAAAGCAAATTACTTCCTAAAACAGAGGATTCAGATATTTTGATACATGTAGTCAAAGCCAATACTTTTAAGTATTAGAATGCTCAAAAAGCTCACTTCACTCTACCTTCTGAAAACATGAATTGTTAAACCTTTCAGTAAATGACACTGTTCTAGAAATGCAAATATCTCAAGTAGCAAACTGAACACGTATTTCAGTCCTTTTTCACGTATTTCAGTCATTTTTCATACAGCAATAGTTGGGAGTACTTACACTAAAAATTAAAAAACAAGCAGGCACTTACTCTGTTCATTTTCACAAGCACACAGGGGGTTCCTTTAGAGTACCCAAAATTCGTATCTTCCTTTCCAGAGCACTGTCCCAGATCAGAGAGGTTGAATCGACAGGCCTTTTTAACAGCAGCATCATTCTGCTCAAAGATCCTGCCCGGGGTACAGTCTATGTTTTGGGACTGCTTTGAATCATTGTATGCTATGAAACAGAAAGACCTTGTAAATCAGTGATATAAAACAGGTAAGTAGCTAAAGCCTGCAGATGCTTATATAAATATATATAGTGTTACTTGTCAAAGAGTTCTCTCAAAGAACTATTTTCAGAGCACCACGTCTCTCACAACCAACTTAACACTTTTTCAAAGCCCATCAAGAAGTGGCACTGTACTTGAATGAAAGAATAAAGAGTATTACCAAAAAAATAATACTGTCCTGCTTTTCAAATTGTAACAACAATCACAACGTCATTAATTTCTACACATAAACAGATTACATATTATAAACTAACAATGTATTAAAATATAGACAACTAAGTTTTTACCTGGAAACTGAACCAGTTTTCCCTCTGCACCTTTCTTTTACAAATGCACAGGAAAAAGTCAAGCACTCAATAAGTAGTATTAAATTGCCTCTACATTTACATCAGGTAGTATAACTGATGTTATGCTAACAGCCCAAATTGTTTCTCTCTTTCTTGTGTTTCACAAGTACACAGATGACACTGTCACAAACGCTCATCTATTCACAGTTATTTTGTGGTTTCTCCCCTTCCCTCAGATCCTACCCCCCAGCTAACACGGGAAAATGGAGACAGGGAAAGCTCATCCTCAGTGCCAGCCCCCAAGAACTGCAGGGGAGGCAGGAAACCATGAAATGCAGCATTCTCCCCAGGAACCCTGGCAGAGCTCTGAAGGAAAAGCCTACTCAGAGAAGCTTGCAGTGGGCACCAAAACTGTGAATATGGAGAGATTCAAGTATAGCTTATGCAGCTCACAAAGCAAGTCATGCACAGCACCTTCTCAATTCTGACCTACAACTTTTAAGGTGTTAATATTTTTAATTGACTTCTGTATTATTAGAGTAAGTGTACATGCAGGCACACACATAAAATAATGCATGACAAACTAGAGATTTTGCCATCCTTCAGTCTTGTCCTGTGTTACCTTTTCTCCATGTTCTAAATTCAGTATTTTAATATTTCTGCCCATAAATACTATGTATCAGGGTGAAAATTAATAAATTGCAATTAATTTAATCTTTGTGTGCCTCATTTTTTCAGACACTTAATTTCTTAAGACTAAAAGATTCTCAGTTACCAAATCATTTAGGTTGAGATTAATCAGGTAAATCTTGATAAACTTTGCCTCCAAATACACAATCTACATTATTTTACATTGCATTCTTTTGGCATATGTAATTTCTACATCTTACAGTATTTAAATAACCATGTCACCAAAACACCAGACTAGGATCCAAACCTCTCCATTATGTACTCCACTATTTCTCGTGCCCAGGGCTCCCTGTCCAAGACAGGCATCAATATTTCCCTTTTTCCGTCAAGTATATACTTTCATAACCCACCTATCTATAGTAACCATGAACTTGCATTAATCGCCATTAGCAACTGGTAACTACAAGCAAAAAATGAAAGTAATGTTCTCAAGACAGAGATTCCTGAATCACCTGGGGAGTTGTAAGTAACTTACATTCAAGGAAATTTTGAAGTGTAGTAACATATTCTGAATATGACTGGCTGTCGCTCTTGTTAAAGTAGAATTCCAGTGCAGTGTCTGGCTTTGGTGAAATCATAAGTCCTTAAAAAAAAAGTGCAAGTTAGGAACTAAATAACTTCTCTTCCCTACACCACTCTAAGCTACTCAAATATCCATAAATTGGAAAATGTCTATCTGTAAAGAAATATCAATGTTACCCCTATATTACACAGTACTGGAAGGTAGTCTGTGTTTGAAGCCAGTTATAAAAATCAACATTACATTAATTAATACTTCAATCCAAGCCAATGTATAACTGCAATTCACAAAGCAAACCCAAGTGATTAGGAAAAGCAAAATCAGCAGCTTAATTGGTTTCAATCAAAGCATTTTACCAATTCACTTCCCATTTTCCATACTTAGCAGATTAAACTTAGAAAACAATTGAAAAAATACCCAAAACCACACCCAGAAAACCTTCAGTTCAAGCAATGTTTCAAAGCTTTAGGCAATGTAGAGTGAAGCTATGATTGTATTGTTCTCATAGAAACACAGACAAAAAAGTATTTTTAAAAACTTGATTACGCATAAAGATGGCTTGAAAGTTACCCCAATCAAACACACAAGCCAAGGTAGTTCTTATTCTTCTCCGTGTCCTCAAACAGAAAGTTTAGGCAGCATCTGTTCCATGGAGAACACAAGACACTTTATGAAGCTCAGGCGCATGTTCCTGAAAAGGTGTGTGGCTCAGCCAGGCCCTGGGAACCAGGAATGCTCCGGAGCTGCTTCCCAGGCCCTGCAGTGTTCCAGTGCCTGTGGCTGCGGGAGCCAGGGAGGCGGCACTGGCAGGAGAAACACAGACAGGGATTTCTGAGGGCTGGGGTCCAGCTTTGGCTGAAGGATGAAAAAGGCACATGTGGAATGTGGGCCCTCAACAGAGCTCAGCTGTCCTTCTCCCCAGCACACGGGGCAAGAAAGGTGCAGAGTTAAATCTGAGGGATTTTTCTGTAGCAGATAAAAGCAAGAGATGCTCTCTGCTAAAAAACAGCCTTTGCCATCAGGAATTGTCACTGGCACAGATACCCATGGCTTCCATTACTCATCACAGCTTCAGCAGCAGATGAAACAGCACCACACCACCAGACACTGCAGAAGAGATTAAATCCGTTCAAAAGAGGGTGTATGACTGATTGCTTTATTCACACTACCTCAAGGTAACTCTTATTTAATGCAAACAGCCCAGGTAAAACCCTGCAGTTGTGATTAACAGGTGAGTGTCTATGCATCCGTCTCTTCAAGTGTAGCTGAGAACTGACACTGCAGTCCCACAAAAGAAAAAAAAACCCAAATGCACAAGCACAAAAACCCAAAACGCCAGCCTGTATTTTATCAGATTAATTTTCTTCTAAGTCAGAATATTCAAATGGTTTGATCAAAGTCAAATTTGGCATAAAAGAAGAAGTTGCAATTACAGCCGCAACTTAATTCTATCAGTTTAGGATGCCATGTAGTTTCCTATCCTCCGGCAAAACCAATTAAAACCAGATTTCCAAATGAATAAAATTTAAGGCAGAAAACAAAACTCATCCCCCAAAATAAAAAAAAAAAATAAAATCAGGTCTTTTGAATACAAAACAAATATTTAAGAATATAAGACTGCAGTTAATCAGTCACAGTAAGGTTTTGGAAAGCATCTCAAAAGTGCAAGTCTAAAGCTTCACCTATGGAAATGATCAAGCTTCTCAACTGAAGGCAGAAATTATTTACAAATACTTTCAACTGGGAAATAATAAAGGTACATGCTAGAAATTTATCACAGACAAACATCTTTTAGATTCTAAAAAACCCCAAATATAATTTAATGCTTTTTTAGTCTAGCTCTTTTGTAGATTCCAAATAAATCATAATCCTCTTTACTGCAGTAGCAGCAGTTAAATTATTTCCATGGAAGCCACAACTAAACATTTCAATGATAGTCCACATAAAACTACAAATACTATTTTAACTGCAGATTACTTTGTACTGTTACAGTCATTTTCTGGCCTTCACACTGAACTGGGATTCAACAAAATACAAGATAATTATTAGCAGGGCTGAAAAATCACTGAAGGGGTTTTACACACTAAGGGCTTTTAGGGGATAAGAGATTATTATTATCTATGGGTTTTTCAAAGGGAATATGACAAAATAACTAGTCATCAATGAATGAAACAATTACTTGAAGAGATTTATTGCTACAATGGAACTTCAGAAACATCCTTAGAGGAAGGGACTGCTCCAGTTCCAGTGGATCACAGTCTGCCTAAAGATTATGGTGTAAACTCCACATAAAAAGCTATTTGAAGGACTGATACATAGACTGTGAGAGATGCAGGATTTGGGATCTTCTAAAGGAACAGAATTAACAACCTTAGCACAGGATTACATCTAGGATTGTAAAACAGATTACATTATATTATAATTCCAAGAGGGATTTAAAAAAATAATCTGGATTTGATTTATACTATTATATCCCAGTGTACAAAGCAAGTCAAATATCAATTATAAAATAAACCAATTGTGAGATTTCCAAGTATGTTTAACAGAAGAGTAAAACCTTCGACCTACGGCATCCAGGTTTTGTGTGCAGAATTTTTTTTGATAATTTAAAGTTTTACAGCCGGGAACATTACATGTTTCACTGCAAGTGAAAAATGACAGAGTTAAAGAGAAACATTAAAACAGAAACAAGCAATTTTATTAACATTTATGTATGTGTTACTAAAGACATAGTTAATAACGATTTAATTCAGAAATGTTACAGGAATTCTTAAATTAAAGGCTAATTGTGGCATACATACTTTTTTAAACAAACATCCCTTATGACTTATTTCAAAGCCAAGGAAAATTAATACCCTGAACTGCAAGGGAAGGAATGTCACTCAAGTCCAGCAGTAAGTCACAGCTCCATCCACTACCAAGGTTCTGACTTCCACAAAGGAAATGGGGACAAATGATCAACTAAGCCACCTTCTTTTTTTTATTATTTTTCCAGCATCTAGCCCATTCTTAGCTTGTAAAAACAGCACAAATCCTCAAAATCCCTTACAAGACAATACTTGTTAGAGAAGGCCAGACTACTACACCAAAAAAACTGTTCAGAATCCAGAGAAGTTTATCACACCGGCCCAACTGCAGCTTGCTCACACAAAGACTACTCTTATCATCTTAAGTGTGGATGCAGCTGCAAGATGTTGGTCCATTGAGAGTTCTGAGTTTAAAGAAAGGGAAAAGTATTAAAAAAAAATGTTCTCTCACTTCCAGCAAAATATTAACAGTGCATAACCATTTAGTTTTGTATTTTAAATGTAAATTTGGTCTCTAAGACAAGTTATTATAAAAACTGAGATATTAAAATTTCAGGTGGCCCAATCATTGAAGTTGCCTATACAAATCAAATACTTACACATTCTCCAGAATAAGTAACTAGAAAACACTAATTTCTTTAGTGCAGTCAAAGTATGCAGAATCATCTTTTAAATATTTCAGAGTGAAAACCCTGAATATTTTTCCAATATGGAGATATAACAAAACAGAGTCTGTGACAGAATTTTGTCATGTGTTTTAAACCACTCTTTAAAAAAAACAAACAACAACAAAAAAAAACCAAACACAACACCAAAACAGCAGCAAAAAAAAAGGTAAAAAGGGTGGAAGGTAAAATTAAAAGGGAAAATAAATACAACCACCTTATCAGTCATTGTTACTTGTGCAGGGTATTTTCTGTCACATACAGCTCCCTGAACCAGCCAGCAGCGGGACCGGATGGGCACGGACATAAAGGAAGCAGCAGTTCTGGGAAGCAAGACACCACTTTTGGTGGCAGCTACATGTTACGTGGGCTTGGCTTGATCACAGCACGACCCAGTGTCTTCAGCGGATCCCTACATAACAGGCCAAGAGGCCCTGAAACGCACAGACATTCCATGTCAGTTGGAAACCACCCGATACTGTACCCAAACCTCCAGAAAGGCCTCCATACCGCAGTCCTTACAGCCCTGGAGCTCATCACACCCACAGCACAGCCTTCCTGTGCAAGGGGGCCTTCCACCTGATCCAAGACAACTGCCTTAGAGTATCTTTAAAGCAATTTCATTAAATCATAATCACACTTCTCCAA
This sequence comes from Sclerurus mexicanus, assembly GCA_013396755.1. Lineage (NCBI taxonomy): Eukaryota > Metazoa > Chordata > Aves > Passeriformes > Furnariidae > Sclerurus > Sclerurus mexicanus. The sequence continues at coordinate 705,604 of VWZF01000181.1, read as the reverse complement.
CAGCATGTTGTCCAGATCTGCAGGTAAAATTGTAGTCCACATACTGGACAAATTCAATTGAAAAAAACTTCGAGGAAAAAACAGCAAAAGTTAGCACATACACACAAAAATCAACTGAATTTATGCTATAAACATACATCACTTGCCTCACACCAAGTTTTACCTTTGCAACCTGCAAGTAATTGAGGAATAATCACAGTTTCCCATACGTAGTTCATATTCAAACAAGCTCTCAAAAAAAACTTAGTTGTTAAACCAGACAGATGTTTATGAAAAAATAAATACAGCATTACCTGGACTGGAAATCCGGTCACGATATTTTGGTATATCACTGCTCAGTGTCTGAAGCATAACCCACATTGTGAATGTGAAGAGTGCTGCTAGGAAGCCGTAGAATACCAGATAAAATAGTAAGATCAATCCTGTAAAGAAAAAAGCTAAAATTACTATTTTTGTTTCATCTAATTCCATTACCTATTTTGAAAGTAAAAATGGGAAATAAGCAACACAATGTTTGTAGCTACAAATATGCCTCTAGCATACATATGTACCACACAGTGCACAATAATGCACACAAAGAGGTTTTCTTAATACTTTCTGATTCTTAAAACTTACAGGGCATTTTAGCATGTCTGTTTTTAAGAGAGAAGCATTAAAAACCACTCTGGGCTACACAGGAAAGCTGGCAAAGATGACTAAGCAATGCATTAGAAAAAAATGTTTCACTTGCTTAAGGGAATTTTAGTTTTGTATCTGGAAAGAAAGGGGTTTTGGGAAGATGAAAGGACTGACGGAAAAGATGAAATTATTACACTGGATCTAGATCTGTTAACCCTAGTTGATATATGATGGAACTCCACACAGAGCATTCATTCTGTAACATTCACAGGTTCTGTTACAAGAGCCTTCTCAAGGTAAAAATGCTTTCTGCAGCAGATTTTTGAAAACACACCAAGCCTTCTGTTCAGATTTATCAAGCCTCTGCCTAACACATCCACCTGCTTACCAATCTACCTCAGGGACCCAGCAGCCTCGCTGGAACTCACCAGTTACACAGATGTTACCAGCCTCAACTTGTTTCATTAATCGAGTACATAATGGCAACCTAAACAAGAGTGTGTGATTCTGTTTTAAGAATGAGCATCAGAGACTTAAGGACAATATGCTCAGACATTGTCAAAAAGAATGGGAGTTATACAAGTATTGAAGAAATCAAGTACTTGGACAGAGAGCCATCTTCAAAACCTTTCTAATGCAAAAACATAACCAAATGATGGCACAAATTCACTTTTTATAGTATCTTAACTATAAGGGTGCTATCAGAAGCCAGAGCTATAACTCAGGTAAAGAAAACTATCAAAACCATTACACAACATCTTACCATGACAGTCAAGTGCAATATTTTTCAGCCTTCCATAGAAAAGGGAAGAGCGAAAGCAAACATGACTGTACCACAGTGATATGTTACTGTCCACTGGAAGATGACAGAAGGAAGCCTAATCCTTGGCTCCTTTCCCAGAAACTGAGTGCATTTTGCACTGAAATATTCAGTGCAAAAGTAACCCATGATGGCTAGGGATGCAAGTGCCTCTATTACGTCTGAAAGAATTCAATGTAAATCTGTTAAAATAATGAGGTGATTCCCAAATTACCCTTACCCTAAGGTAAGTTCTCTCCAGCAACAAGCTGAACGTTATTGGATTTTTTGTTTGGTTTTAGTTTTCTATTTCACATGTTGAGAAAGTTACTTCCCAGCCTGCGGAAGTCTGAAAACGATCAGGTATTTAAAATATATTTGGAACCAATAAGATGCAAGGTTCTACATAGCAGTTAGAAGTAGCAAAGTATGCAAACACAAGAACAAGTTTTCTCTATAATTAACAAGAAAGCTGGACATCTATTATAAACTATTGTTAAGGCTACTTAGAAGCTATTTAGGTGCTGAAAAGAGAACATAAAAACAAACAGTAGAAATCCTAGTCAGTAAAAGCCTTACAAGAATTGCATCTGTATTTGGCACACCAGCAATTTGCTTTACCTATAAGGTTATCATCACTTTAACTGGATCCAAAACAGAACAAGGACCTTCTGATTAACACCCAGTGTATTCTGGGCATCACAAAAACAAACAAAAAAGCTTCCTTACAAAACCTTTGGCTGGCTCTCACTTTGATCCCTGTAGGTTAATCAATTATTGAATATACTTTCATCAAGCTGTGTAGAAAGTACACGTTCCATCAAGTGACCAAGACATTCATCAAACAGTTCCAAGGGAACAGAAAAGAGTTTGACACGTAGGGCAAGACAAGCAGCTCCTGTGGCAATTAGTGTAAAAGCAAGAAAGTCAGGGAAATCTTTTTTTCACTGAGCTATTTCATAACACACCATTACTTTAATTTCTAAAAGATTATGTCAAACTTCATTGGAAAAAAAATCAAATAAAAAACCCCAGCAAAGCCCTGCCTCCTTATTTATTTCTGATGGGCATACCAGCCCCATGGTGTTTCTATTCACAGCCTTGACACTCAGCTAAGCTCCCCCCGTCCAGCAGAGCACACGTGTGTGCACGCACACACAGATTATTTTTAATCTTTATTTTAATGTAGCTTGTAAATGCACTGCAGAACACTGACCACTACACTGCCCCATTTATGCTACTTTGCCACATTAAATGAGGGGAAAAAACAAACAACAAAAACTCCTCTGCGACTTCCAATAGCCCGAACTGAGTAAATTGCTCTTTGTGAGCCTATTAGTACTAATTATCCTAAGCTAATCACAATGAGCAAACCATAACCTGTCAAGAAACTTTGCCAAAATAACTTCACATAACACTGGATTTCTTGTCAGGAAACAAGATGTACCCAAGTAACAGTGAAAAGCTATCCTCCACATTTATTCCAAGGAAAATACAGCTAACACATCGAACATGCAACTCAATTCAGTTGTTGCAAAAGATCTTGCTACACTAAAACTATAACACAAGAAAAACTCAAACCCAAAATTCTGTATTACAATTTACCTAGTTGTTTCGGTTTGTTTTTCTTTTTGCAGGGCATCACAGTACCAAACCCCCTTCTTCATATCCTAACCACAAGGACAAGCAAGTCAAATCTGGAAAACTGCTATTTCTGAACCAACGTGTTGGTACCACCATTCACTTGCAGGGATCAAAACACTTCTCCCCTGTTAAAACTAGAATTTCTGACTGGTGAATGGGAGATATCACATACCTGGCCATCATTTCTATGACGAACACAAGCTTTCCAAACTTTACATGGTAGAAGTAATAAAAAGCATGTCAGTTTGGCATAAACAAGATGGATAGATCTACCTGTACATAATACATAGGTAGATATATACAGGTATCACTATAAACACTCCCATAGACATGGAAGCAACTATTCAACGTTATCTGCAACAGCAATGGTTAAATGCTCTCTCTCTGGTTTGTTGGATTCCACGCTGCATTGATCCTATCACCTGCATGGTCATTCTTCAGCATCTTTAACTGGTGGGATTTAAATGCCCAAGTAATGTTCCAAGTGACTACCACCAGTGCCAGGAACATCAAGGAATTTAAGTCCACCTGCACATGGATTTCTTTCCTTAAACTAATACAACTATACATACTAAATAATCACAGATCATGTTTCAACTTTATTTCTTAGATGCTTGAGAATTACTGTTTTCCAGATTTCGGGGACAGCAGAGGGAGGAAGAGGAAGACTTGGAAAAAATAAAACCTCAGTCCTATGTTCTATTTTATGTCACAGTAAGCCAGGGCTCCACATATAACATGGCTACACCTCAGGGAACTATGGAAAGCATCAAGTGCAACTCTTGCAAGGAATCACAAAAGCCAGTGTCTGATGTCACGATTAAGCATTTAGAACACAAAAAACCCCTAACCCCCCAAAATACCCTGACTGTACCACTAGAGCTTACTAATACCTGCAACAAGAGAACGCCCTTTTTCAGAGTGATCTGTGCCATGGAAAGTAAAATATTCTCCTGCAATGGCAGATGATAACAGAATGTTTAATATTACACTACTTTTGAAAAAAGATAATCACAATAAAACTCTGTTCAAAACATTGATAGAGAACACAGAAGATTCAACTCAGAAAAGCAGCTAAAACTCTGCTAGCTCTGTATGTCCAATCAGGAACTCACTGAAGATGGAATAAGCAATACTGGATCCTTTGCTATGGCAACCAATGAGACTGTATATCCACTGACATGGTGGAAAGCTTGCCTAAAAATAAGGTGACAGGTTTTGTTGGTGGGGTTTTGTGTCTTGTTTGCTTGTTTGTAATTACAAACACATTTGTGCACTGAAGGATACAACTAAGTATTTAAAAGAAAATTCAGTAGCCTGAATTTCTATGTACTTCAAGACAATGCCACCTCTACCTCAGACACCTTGACACAACCCGCTATACAGAAAGACTTAAATATGCTTGACATGACATCTAGCATGACCATGGATGAAGTAGAGTCTATTTTGCCTTTTTTTCTTTTTTTTGGCACAAATTATGTTTCTGTAACCTCGTGTGAAAAGAATTTACTGCCTATCCTGTAAGACTATGCACACACCTGAGCGTGTAGTGAGCATCCCATTACAGTACTTTTACGATGATCTCACTCCACTCTTACTCTAATTCCAGGCAGGCACAGCACCTTGGCACTACAGGCAGAGTCAGATGCTGATGTTCCTTTCCCTTGCAGGAAGGCCCCACAGGGCAGTCTGCCAAGGCCTCCTTTCTCTGCCCTACCTGATTAAACGCTGGGTGGACCCCAGCACTGATCCTCCTTCCCATCACCTCTGCAAGGATTATCAGCACCCCTCATGCCTTGCTGCTGAGAACACCACCACCTCAAGGCGTCGACAGCTTTTTCCCTGCATTTTCTGTCTCTTTAATACAACAAATTATTATGCCAAATAATTAAAAATAGGTTTGGGGGGGAGGGCGTGTAGGTTTAGATACCAATTTGTGAAAGATTCAAATTGAATTACCCCTCAAGTCTGAAAAAAAACAGTGAAATTCTCATATTACAGGCTTTTCACCAAACTGCAACAGAAAACTCTTTACCAAACTCTAAGAGGTAACATACCTCTGTTAAATGACAAATGCGACTATAGGAGCTGCTTGTCTTTGATCTTTTCACGAAGCCTGGTGCAGAAATGGCAGAGGAGCACTCCGATGCCACAGCTCTGGGGTTTCACACACAATCGCTGCCTTGCAGTTATAATTTACATAAGCCCCCGGCACCGTCTCAGACTAGGGCAAAACATGCACATACTGTGAATAATTACTTAACAGTTTCTCTACTGCTTATGTCTTATTTCTGTGAGGAAGCTGTCCTGAGACAAGAGAAATACGCACAGAAGAACCAGAGCCAACTGGATTCTCATCGTGCTGCCCCTGGAGACATGAAAACCCAGCAGACTGGGAACCAGAGCTCTCCTCTCCTACCTCCCTCGCCTTCCAGCAACAGAAAAGGAGCAGTAGCCAGTGAGCCAGGTCTAAGCTCACACCAGTACGGCAAGGGCAGAAATGAGACCAAACCCTGCGTATTTTTCTGTGCCAACAGAACCACACGATTAGTGTCCTGCTATTATAAAGTAAAACCAAACAGAAAGCCACACATCACGCCCCAGAAGTCAGACTACAATGAAATTAAATTAAAAAAGGACAGTATGTTAATCACAAAATGCCAAAACAAACAAATATTGATGAAAAAACACAATGAAAATTTATAGTGACACTAAACATTCACCTCCTAATGTCCTGGCTGAGGAAATGGTATATAGCACTGACTACATGCCAATCACCTAAACCACTAAAGAACACTTATTAATGAAGTAAAATTATTTGACTTGACTACACACAGTCAAATTATTCAAACTGTCTATACATACTTTCTCAAAAGCATGTTTTATCGAATAGCTGTAGCAACTCAAATACCAACTAAGTTGTCTCAATTTCATATGTTCTCTCTTGGCCTTGGACTAACACAGACTAGTAACATCCTAAGTGACTTATCCTACTAGACAGGTTTAAACAGACATGGTGGTTTGATCTTCACTTGTTTTGAAAAAACTTAAAAGCTATTTCTAACATGCCTACAGTCTGTGCTCCTCAGACTCATGACACAGTCAGACTTCTCCAATCCACACGCCCAGCCCACGCACTTGAGGAAACCTGCCTGTACAGAAAGATCACTAGACAACAGCATAGTGGAAATTTCCTCTCCTTTGCTATTCAACTGGCAGAGTAGCTGCAAACCCTTATTTCCATCTGAATGGAGGGGAACTCCTGTCAGAGCTCGGGCCCTCTCCCGACAGACAGGAGACACTGGCACAGCCCGCTTAAAGCGCCTCCTCACTATTTCAACATTAGTATTCATTGAGATTGTGTCGAGGCCAAGGATGTATTGGCCTGTTCCTTCACACCACGCTGAGATTCTTGTTGGTTTTGTAAGCACAGCGATTAAGTATCCCAACTACATCCAAGTTTTGGGAGGAGACGCAGCATTTTCTGAAGTCAGTAAATACGTCCCATGAGGGCTGAAGAAACATCCTAATATTAAGTGTTTGTACAACGGTTTAATATGAGAACACACACTCGGAAAATCCAAATATTTTTATTGGAAGCAACAAGATTATGATAACATGCTTTCCAGCTCAGAGGAAAGCAATGGGATGACTACCTGAAAATAGGAAAACAAACACTGCTTTCAGAGTCTTTACTGGAGAGCCTTGCTTTGAAAGCTTCCTTTAAGATAATAAAAGGCCCAGAAGCCCCACGCTGGTACAAATTTAGCACGATGACGCACGGCCGCAGACACCGCTCGCTCCGGAACGGGGGCTCATCAACTTTTCTGGGCTTTTTCCGCGCTCCCCCGGCCCGGCCCGGCCCGGCCCGCGGCCGCAGCACAGGCCCTTGGGCTCATTCATTCCGCGTTCCCGCCTGCCCCGCTGCTGCGGGGGCGGCCCGGCCCGGCCCGGCCCGGCCCGCACCGACCGGGGGAGGAGCCCGCGGGCCC
>VWZF01000181.1:602740-698437 GCA_013396755.1 Sclerurus mexicanus | reverse complement strand
TGGCGGCGCGCGCCGGCCGCGAGGGCAGCGGTGGGGGCCGCGCCGGGAGCGCGCACCCGCACACTCCGCACCGCACCGCACCGCACCGCACCCGCGCTGTGCCGCCCGGAGCCGGCCGGTTCCTGCTGCACACCGTCCCCGAGAAAGGGCGCGGGCGGAAGGGTTGGCACAGGACGAGCAGGGGTGTGTCGGCGCCGCGGGAGGGCTGCCGGTCACCGGACGTGGGGTGCCCGCTGGGCGCCGGGCCTGCCTGCCCGGCAGCCACAGCCGCGTCCGCAAGGGCACTGCTCGGAGACCGCCCAGCGCACAGGGAACTGCCTGCAGCACAGCCGGTCTGAACAGTGAGGCAATAAGCCAGAGATCCAACCGGAGAGAAAAAGCTACACCAGACTACATCTTAAAATGTGAGAGAAACAATATAAGAGATGTGTTAAACTAGAGGATTTATTGATGAAGAGGAAATACGTATGTATCAGCATGGTTGGTTTAAACCTTTACGATAATTGCAGTATTATTCATGCCTGAAAGCAGTAAATGTAAAAATAAACCAGAAAAAAAAAAACTATTTGCCTCCTGAATGTCTGATTCCAACAGTTGCTCTGTTACAGTACATCATCTAAATCATTCTATTTGCTGTAAAACAACAGCAGAAAATAGCTCATCACTCACTAATTATGCTGTGTCACACTGATCAGCAGATAGATTCCATAGTGGCCAAAAAATAAGACTTCTCCATTTTTTTCTTCTAAATGCCACCGAGCAAAAGACTCTCATTCCACTCTAACTGCTTTGCTGAATTTTCCCCAGGTGATTTAAATAGGTATCCTACACTCTTAGGGAATAATATATCAGCAAATGTACCTATTGCCATCTTTTGGGATGGGGCACCATATTGATCCAATAACATTAAAGTTTGCTAGATGCAAAGACTGGGGGAGTTAATAGAGATTTAAAAAATGAGATTGCCTCTAAGGAACAACCAAACCCTATGTTATGCAATCAAATGTCAACACCTGAATATATTCATATTAAAAAACACAAAATGTAAAGCAAAGTATTAGAGGAAATAGTATTATCCAGCAACCACTGAAGCTCTTTGGTCTGCACATCATAAAACACAGGAATCTTTTTGTGCTCTGCTCCAGTGAGCTTCAGAGGCTCGGTTTTACTATGATAGTGACTACACTCATTTTTAAAGTCAGTGATCTGATGCAGCCCAGCCTGACTGGATAGAGTGGTGGATCCTCACGTCCACGGAAAATCCAACTGTTTCCAGGATGCAAAAGGGTCAAAATTCTAGCTCATGGACATACAAACCCATTTAATTAGACGCTGATCCCAGGGAAAATAATGGAAAGGTCCCTCCATACTCCAGTTAATACAAAGTACTGAATGAGGACAACATGATCTGCTGCAAGAGCCCTGGAGCTGGGGTCCAGATGGGCAGCACCCTGGCTAGGCTGGGGACCAGCACACCCCTAGCAGTGCGAGATCACAGAGATGGAAAAGAACTAATGCAACCTAATGTGCATTAAAACTCGTCTTCTAGAAAGAAGATATCTGCATACATTGGTCATGAAATGGTACAAAAACACCTGCAGCCACTTCTGATATTTACAGTAGCAGGAAAATATTAGTGATAGTTCAAAGAGTACTGCAAAATTATCCAGGGAGCAGAAAGCAAGCTAACTTAGAATATGGAGCTTCTGCATTTCAGCATATTTAGATTCTGAAAGGAAAAAAACCTGACAAGAGACTGGATTACTTTGAATAAGTACTTAAATATAGAAGAGGGGTCTTGATAATATGACCTTTTCAACCTTACTGGCAAAGGCGATGGTATCTGTTTGCTGGAAACTGGGGCTAGACAAACCTACTGTTGACATTTCCTGACTGTGAAGGCAATTCAATATTTAAATAGTTTATATCAGGAGAGATAGTGGGTACACATTTGCTTGCATTTTAAATATGAGATTAGATATACTTTAAAAAGACAGCTTTTAACTCAGCTTTGGAAGAAATCTGGTTGTATGTATCAGATGGTCACTGACATATTTGAGTTGGTTCCACAGAGAGAAATGAGTGAGTGATACTGGTGGTGCTGAATGTGGGGTCTGACAATTGTCAAGTTTGGGCTCACAGACCACTCACCCCTAGGAATACTCCTCAGTTTACAATGTGCTGTTTCTCTGGAAAGGCAGCTTTATCTGCATGGCAGATCGTTGTAATTGTGTGATTGGCAATACCAACTGTATTGGTGTTTCCTAAAGCACAACAGGAAGAAAGCCACCTTGACTCAAACTATCAAGAAAATAAGGTATGATTTAAAAATGTAAACCATTTAACACAAAAAACCCCAAACTTTAAAAATATTAATTGTCCAAACATACCTGCTAAGTTCTTTTTAAAAATTGCCATGCAGAACTCTGGGCAAAAAATATGATAGGAAGCAAGATTGCAGTCATTTACAGTAGATAAACTCTACAGAGGGCAGTTCTTCAGCACAAGTTAATCTTTTTTGTGTTGCTACAGGGAATTTCGCTTTGGCCCATTGGAGAATTCCTGACGACTAGAAAGACACCCCCCTTCTTCTCTGGTTTGGGTCTAGGGTGGACCACAGCATGACACAACTTTGGCACCACTTGGATAGCTCCCTGGGGCTGCTGTAACTTCCACAGGGCCTGCCCAGTCTCGTTTCAAAGCAGCTTTTGAATTGCAGGAGACGTATGCATCAGGCTCAAATCCGCTTCTCTATCCTCAGCTAAGTTTTAAACTGGAATTAGAAGATACACAATAAACTCAGGAAAGACCAACTTCAAAAGTACTCTGACTGAGAAATACTTTCTACTTCACTGTACAAAATACCAAGAAACATAAGATACACGTTTTCACGAGAAAAAAAATACAAAAGACTTCCCACTAAAAATGAAAAAGAAAATGTGTGTCATTGTGAGAGTAGAAAGACTACAGAAACAGTTCTTGTGTTTGGGAGTTTGCCAATGAATCAGAAAGGGCTGGTAAAAATGCATTCATTGTGCAGAGCCCCCACACTCTTGAAAAAACTCCTTTATTCACAGAGACAGGATTCTGCTCTCATATATAGCACGATAACTCCTGTGAAGTCAACGGGAGCTGACTCGCATTGCACAGAGGAGACTTTTGCCCAAATATTCAACATTTGTTTACAGTAGGAACAAGAGCCTCTAACTATTGTTGAAAACTATTTCACTGCTTAATTTTAATACAAAGGGTTCAAAGTCAGGAAAGCTCAATTTGTAGGGATTTCATAACTATTAGGGGTTTTATCCATTTTATAACACATGCTGTCAGAGTTCAGTTTCAGATGTTTTTTCATGGACAAGTGAAAAAGCTTCTTAATTAAAGCTGGTTTGAGAGGAGTGTATAAAAATGAGGTATCTGTCCTAATTGCTGAAACATTCTTCTCTCCTTTTGAGCTAATATTTGTGAACAGCAATTGAGTGAGGGACCACAGGCAGTTACTGACAAGGTCTCTCTCCAAGGGATCCGTGAAGTCCAGGTCTGAAAACACACAAAAGGAACTGGGCAAGACAGCTGGCATGAGTTGATGGGTATCTCTGGGATGGCAGCAGAAAGGGCAGGGGCAAATGGGAAGCCATTAGGAAGAGGGACTGACATGGGAAAATGAAGCACAGGAAAGGCAGGGTGAGGAGTTTGGGGCTGAAAATTAAGTTTAATGATTAAACGTTAATTTTCAAGTGCTGCTGAAAGAGATGGTGTCCCTCCTCTCCCCATTGCACTGTCCCTTCCAACCCTGACTGTGATTTTTAGCACTGGTGTTCATTTTACCCCATGATGACCTGATTTGGAGAGCTGAACTGAAAGAAAAGGAACTATACAAGTTTAGTTCCCTGACTCAGCTCACAGGGGAGACCAGGACAGACAGTAGGAGGAATGGGACGGACTACCCCTTTCAGTAGCAGCCCACAATTAGATTGGCAGAACCACATCCTGAGTTCAGCAGGGGACTCGGGCAGCAAGCCAAGGAGAAAGCCAGCACTGGCTAAGTCAGGAGACTGAGGCTGAAATGAAGAGTGTACGAAGACAAAAAACTGTTGAAAAATTGATGTTGGAGGGAATGAAAGGCCTGGGGAAGGGAGGCCAGGTTTTGAAGGAGGAAGAAGGTAAAAAGCAATTGCAGGAGTCTCTGTCCTTGATGGAGCATTATGTTCTGTTTTTAGTAGAAAATACTAAATTTCACTACTCCTTTACCACCACATTTTATGACACAATTATGAGTTAATGCGCGTATGTCATTGCCTTCTGTTATCACAGAAAATGACAGCTCATTACTCTTATCAGTAATCGATGTGTGCAGCAGGGAGAAGTCTTTTGCAGTCATCTAATCTTACTGATAAAAGGAGTGCTATACTGACATGATAGTCTCATGATAGTACTGACATGTCTCTAGGTCGCTAAAAATGACAGAGTATAATTAAACAACAACAACAAAGGAACATCTGTAAATTACAAAATCCTAAAACCCACCAGTTTTTAAAGGTTGGCTAGTACACGACTAAAGACAAGCAAGAAAGACTCATTAAAAACTTTTCCTCTAAAAGTGATACCTACCAAACCAAAAAGCTTTGGAAGAAAAATTTTGATTTAAATTTTTCTTTTCTTTATCTGGTATGTTTGTTAAGATACCTGTCACATGGAAGTGTTCAGGTTTTTTGTTCAGTTTTCCTTCTGTGCCTACATTTTCCCACTGATGTAAATTTAGTCTATACAATGCAGCAGTTTGTGCAGATGACTCTGAAATACAATAGGTTGCCTCTCTAATTTACTTAAATGCTACTGAGAAATTGTCCCGCAATGGGAACTAGTATTTTCAAGTTTTCCCAGTCCAACTTTCTTCCCCTGGTCAAGTCACTGATTCCCTTAGTGACCTTGAACAAATCATTTGATTTAATTGTACCCATATCAAGCCAGCTGGACAACTGAAGTAAAAAGCAGCTCTTCATTGAAATCCAAACGCTGTGTCTAAACGGTGCCTTCTCGAGTAAGCAGACACGAGTGAGACTAACACGTCTCCCTGTGGGACCACTGTGAGGGAGGCAAGCATTCCAAATGTGTTTCAAAATCTAGAAGATGGGTTCAAGTTTGGTCTTGAAAGATATTCTTGCTAATCTGGTAATTAACATGCTGGTTTTGCATAGAATAAAGAATTTTAAATATTTAGAAGCATATTATTATAGTGTTTTTAAAAGAGTCACTATTTCTTAAAACATAATTTATCTGTTCACTTCAAACAGACTAGATCTCAGCTGTTATGCTTTTTAAACTCTGGTGGCTTAGTTAATGAATGCTTGTGACTCATAAAGCCTATTATTAGTCCTTCTGAGCATACATTAGCTAAAAAAAATTATAGCAAGCCAGCTTTTATGTACGGTTTAGCAGAAAGTTCACAGTATTATATAAACCATTGGAATGTAGTTCCCCTTTAACCGTTAAAATGTATTGTAACCTACTTGTTTCGGGTATGTTCCAATTTACTTCCTAATCCAGATAGTGTGTGCTACATACATACACCTTAGTGATGGTGGCAAAAACCTGAAGTTATAAAAATATTAATATTTAATGGTATATAGGAACAGCTCTTGACAAATGTATTTATCTGAGGTTATTTACTAAGTCTTTGTGAGTATTTCTGTCCCTCCATGAGAGCGGGATATGTTAAAAAGCTAACCACCTTCCTCTCTCCTTAACCACAACTGATACTGCAGATGCTCAGCATTTTTTCCGTGAAGTCCTACGTCCATCTGTTCCTGATAAATTCATTCTTAGGGAGTATCCCTACAGTGCATGCAGTTTTGGAATGCCCACACAAAGTCACAAGGCTTACAAATTGAGATAATGTCCACTTTTTATGCTAGGCAGTTAATCTGTTTATTTATGTGATTTTGAAAGAGGAAGTTGAAAAAAAGGAGAACTTTTGAAAATGGAAAATGACTGTCAGCGTTTTCTTTCTAGTCTGAATGTGTGGGAATTCCACCATTACTCTATTTTTGGTCTGACTTTTTTAAAGCATTTTTGGTAAGATTATGTTACCCTCACAGCAAATTATTGTATCATTTAAAAAAAAATTATAAACTCTCAGCAATTGATTTTTGTGGATTTTCAACTATCTGTGGTTTCAAAGGAGCAGCAGATAACGTTTTGTAGCCTATAACAGTCTTATAAATAAATATTATAGGAATAATATCAAAGAATCAGAGCCATATTTGATCCATAAATCCATTTCTTTTGATTCTGCAGGCTCCTGCATGTTTCATTCCCAGTAAATGCTAGCAGATTTTCCCCAAAGGGCCACCAATAAAGGGTTCCAATTCTTTTTAAAATGTATTTTCCAATTTCTCTCACATTTGAACAAGCACATACAACGGGCCTCCCTTTCCATTGCTTCCTAATCATAATAGAATCGAAAACTGTTTGTTCTGCCTCCTGCTGCCAGATGCAATCCTTTAAAAAGAAACTATACTTACACCAGAACATTTAACTGATCTCCATATCCTCTGTGGGCAACAGTGGTTACTACAAGATGATGGTAAAATACAAGTTTTTTAATACATAGTGGCTTGGGAAAGTTTTTTTTCAGATTCACACTGCAGACAAAACCAACACAAATCCACACTCAAGTGCTCACACAATAAGCAAAACTGCTGTATCTTCTCCCCATGCTGGGAGAGATACTTCCCATACACAAATGGAAGTGTTTTGTGGAGCAGGACCTAGTTCACTGAAAAACTGAAGGAAAACCTTGTCAAAATGTGGTCTGGTATAATCACAGATCCCACGAGAAAATCAAATCTTAGACTACAAACAAATCCTGAGTAATAAAACAGATTGAAATGTTCTACAACCTTTTTTTGCAGTTCTCTGCTGCTGTAATTGTAATGGGCACTTTGTTGCTCTACTACCATCGATCTTCATTTTTTATTTATTTGCTAAATTGTTTGCTATCAGAAGAAAGAGAAGACAATTTACAATAAAAGCCATCTGCATAGATGTGTGCAAACATAATTGCACATTCTAATGTACAGACCAAAGACATATTGATTGTAACTGAGAGATCTATTTGTTAACAAATTTGGGGCCACAGAAATGGATTTTTTAAAAAATAATTCCATAACACTAATAAAATAAAGTACTTACAGCCATCCTAAGGAGCAAATCTGGTTGTGATCTCTGGCAGAAATCACAGTGCAGTTTCTGTGTGTGGAAGATGATTTGTGTAGCTGATGAAGGAACTGTACTTCTCATGTGCTATGAAGACTAACACTGTTCTCAGCATTGAAACAGAAACTGAGCATAGCTGGGCACTGCACTGAAAACTAGAAAAAGTTATTAACAAGGTCATTAACCAGTTCTTGAGAGGAATGGCCACCCTGTGTAACTATAGCACAAAAATAAGAGTTAATCACATTTAAAACACTCAAGTGACTGCCAAGAAAATGGTTATTTGTGTAGATTGCAGGCAGTGAATTCATACTCTTAACACAATGTATGCTATAGTGCTGATTTCTCAAATTCATTATATATTGCCCAAAACAGTGTTCAAATAAATTCTATACCAGTAAATACTAAACATCTGCCTTAAGTTTGATCATGAAATACAATTTTATCTGTTCCCTCCTCTTCAGTAATTGTCAAGTGATTGAGATGATCTCAATGAAAGTAGATTTTCTGTTAGATTCTAAGTTATTGTGTCAATACCCACAGTGAAATCAAGGTAGGGCAGCTACCAAATATATCTTGTAAATATGCATTCTGTATTTTAGAATATTCTTAGAAGGAGGCCTAATTTCAAAACTTTGTATTAAATTAGGCCACTTCACTTAATCATTAATAATTCATATTACCAAGATACAAACCCAGTTCATCTTTTGTACATACACTGATATACATATACATACCCTTAAGTAAAGTGGGAGACAAGTAAGTCACAGATTGGAAACTCTGTATTTAGGTGGGAGGAGGAATTGTTTATGCAGCATAAGAAACTGTCAGCAGTTATTGCTAAACAATGTTTTTGAACACAGACCTAATAAATTCTGGATTTGGGGGAGGCCAGTGGGGATTCAGAATTTGTGTCTTTCTGCTATAGAAATGGCACCAATGGCAAAACCTCATTTGCAATCTCAGCTGTTAACTTTGAAAAACTTTGTATCTCTGTGCAAAAATCATCACTTAATTTTAATTTCCTGCATTGCATTTTTTACAAAGCTGTGAGTATTCTACTTCTCTCATCATTGTCCTTCTGTTTTAATTACATTTGGGGCTGAGTTCTTAACCTGTGATTAACGTGCAGGTGGAAAAATAAGTGAAGAGTTAGTGATGGGACAAAGATTGTATTTACTTGACTGTCTCTTCCTTTGCTTCTGGCTTGTGCAGAGATTGTACGTGCATGTATTATTATGTAAATGGCACAGCAAGCTGTGCTACCCTCTCCCTTATTCTGCACACAGCCTTCTGAGGAGAGGGGAAGCCGCCTGGAGAAGCCCTGACCTTTGTGGAGCAGCAGCTCTGGAGCAGAGGGTGGGGAGGGCAGAGGCACAGCAGGCAGGAAAGCTGGAATGAACAGAGCGTGCTTGCAGCAGGGAAAAGGCTCCGAACCAGCCCTGGAATCAACGGTGTTTCTATAGGCATCTAACGGGGAGCTGTGTAAAGTACAGACGGATTTGCTAAAAGTTGCCCAAACAGAAGGCAAAACTGAGGAGTTCATCCCATAAGGCACACTGGGCAGGAGGTTGTTTGCAAACTTTTTAATCCAACTCCACTGATAAGCATCAGCTTTCTCTGTGAAGAACTCTCTTGCTCGTGTTGGCCGTTTTATGTGCTAATGTCATCTGACTTTAGGGATGGGAAGCCTTTGGGTTCTTTCAGCATGTTCGCTTTGGAAAAAGGCTGAGTTGGTCTGGTTTAAAGCCTTTGGTGACTGAGGGGTCTGTCAGCCGAAAGTGAGAAATACATGGTACATTAGATGAAAACTATACACATGAACATGCAAATACAACAATCAGCTAAAAATGATACACGAGGTGCATTTTGATCTGTATTTCCGACAAGAATAAATTTAATTCCTGAAATTAATTTAACCATAATTCTTCAGCTGCAGGTTTTTCTTTTCTATTTTAGTACATTCCCTCTTGTTCTTCAACAGCAGTTTAGTAGCAGAAAAAATACATCAAGGGCCATTTAAAAACTAAACCCAGGAGATAAATTCCCAACAGTGGATTTCCTGAACAGTCACATATGATCTCTATTGTTAATTATACAGACTTTTGTCCTGTTTTTAATACTAAAATTGTAAACTCTGAGACAAAATAGAGTACCTTCTTTTCTAACTAGGTTTCTGTAATACCAACAAAGATAAAAACCCATTGTGTCATACATACTCTGCTGTTTCCTAGACATAAGATTTCCACTTCTTTTGGGTCAATCATACATAATAAATCCCTTTCTAGAGACATATCTGATTAAGATTCCTATTAATTAAAACATTCTTTTGTATTACTCACTTTTCTAAGTTTGTGTGCAGTTTGAGTCAAGTAGTGCTGGGTTCAGTACACTTGTTTGGTTTCTCAACAGCTTATTTCAGAATAAATCCATCTGGCATCTGGAAATCTGATGTATTCTTTCACTGGAGCTCATGCCTGTTGCTCAAATCAGAAAAGAGGGACCATGTTTCTTCGTAAGGGCATGTCCTACCATATAGTTAAAAATAATTTTTTTCTTTCTCTACACTTTCCCCTGCTTTAAAAAGGGTTAACAATAAACAAAAAATAAATAAAAATGCTGCTGTCTGAACTTGAAGCAGCAAATTAGCCAAAAAAATCATTAGGGTGTCACTTAAAATTACAGATTAGCATCTGTGACCAGAGACTCTTGTAAATAAAGGTATTTTTAAATTGAGTTCTTCTGAGCACATACACAGTGCTCTCAAGCTGTTTAAGCGCCTCCTTCTGTCTCCATCCCCATTGATTTCCTTCTTTAGTGAAATAAAAGCCCTTCAAGTTGACAAAACCATTGGTATTTTCACTAGAAACAGAAAACTACACAAGTGACTGTGCAGTAATCTTTGACTTGTATGCTGAGCAACTGAGAAATGGGCAGGTAAACCACCCCTCTAGAGATGGACACACAAAGTCCACTGCAGTCAGCTCTGTATGCACCGTAAGGTGGATGCTGTAGTTCCTGCCTCATAGTTGCTTCATAAGTGTTTTCACTTACTATTAGAAAATAAATTAATGCCTTCTAAGCAGTCCAAATACTTTCATACCGTCTAGGTGACCCAGAGATACGTGTCAAGCTCTAAAACATTATTTCTTCATTCTCTTATCTATCACTTCTGCTGGTAGAAGGATTAATTGCAGTCTGCTAGCTATATAAAGGAAAAGAACAAATGAATAGAGGGTTGTTCACTTGATTTACTACAAGTTAGAAAGTATTTCCAAGGGAAAAAAAAAAGATTCAGGCAGCATTTCCCCTCTTACTGTTGTGGGAAAAAAAAAGTCATTGTTCATTTAAAATAATAGCTTCTACAGAATGAGTCTGGTTTTTTTTTCCTTACCGGAAGACTGCAGGAACAAAACACCATTAATGCATTTACTGCCACTCCTGATTAAAGTGAAGATTTAAGGTCCTGCATATCCTGTCTTGACTTGATTTTAAAATGTCTATTTTTCAGATAATGTCAAGACCATGGTCATTTCAGAACAACAGTTTCCAGTCTGGAGCAGTGACTGTTGCATAGATCTCAGAATAACAAATTACCCCTGTGTTCATCCAGACAAAAACTGGAAGATGGTTGCTAGTACAGCTCACTGATTACAATTTCCTCCCCTCAAAACTAGTAATTTCCATTATTAATTTATAATTCTCCATATAAAAACTTTCCCTCTATTTTAGTTCTAAACTAAGGACTAAGCAGATATCTGTAGCTGATTAATCCCTCAATTAATTAGCCTTGCATAAATATGATTGGGACAACAGGCTGAAGGGTGTGCAGGATTTATGCTTTCTCACTCACAGCAGATAATTTCATCACGTCTGGTCCTGGGCCTATTAGCACAATAAAACTAAAAACCTTGTCCTGTGGTACCCATGGCCAATCTTTGACTTCAGACCTTACCATCTTCCTCATCATCATCTTCTCACTGAAAAACGATAAGCAAAATATTTAAGAACTTGTGCTCCACAGCTGCTTAGAGATGGCTCTGAAACCACTTGCATGAACACCAGGGATGTGGTGTAACTGCAGTAACTCACTCACCAGTTTTGAGGGAGACCAGCTTTCAGAACCAATGCATTCAGTTCACTTCAAATGAGTTCAGTTTCTTAAATTTGGTAAATCTCAACATTTAAAAAAACCCCAGAATATATGGAATCCTGAAAACCAGGGTCATATTTTATTCAAAAGCAAAAGCACTTATATATTTTCTGTGCAGTAAGAGATCAACATTCACAAAACCAGTACCCCTCATGTACTTGGAGGAAAAAGTAAAATTTGGTTAGGGATCACCTGAGGTCACTCGCCGCCTGGAGCTGTTTTCTGGAACATACCAAAGTCTGAAAGGGCAGCAGTCCCTACATTAAGCAGAGCAGACTCTTCCAGCACTGCCATTCTGCAGAGCCTGTCTCCTTCGCTGCGTTAGTTTTGCAGAGGAAAAGGAGCTGTTTAAGGTGAGGCAACTGCTGGCAGCAAAATAAACCAGCTTGGCAAGAGATCAGGAGGTTTCAATCTCTTGGCAAGAAATCAAAGTTTCCTTCCTTTCTTTGTTTAAAACACTTGATCCACTATTCTCTGTACAAGGCATATGGAAAATTCTGAAGAGATTATCCATTTCTTTATTCCTTTCCCTGCTTGGAACTGGTGTAACGAAAGAGCCTTTAGAAGGACCAAATATTAGAGTACATACTCAGTTTTAGTTCTCATGGGAAGTAGATCCAGTATTAGGGTCATGAATTCAGGAATTACAGGACTTTTCATCCAAAATCTGTCATCACATTTTCGTTCATATGAAAAAGAATCTGATGTTTTGATTTAGTATTGACACAGAAATATTGGGAGAGGAGCAAAAATGAGAACTGCAGAAATGAGAAAAATCACCTGAACCACAGAATTTAGGAAAACCAATATTTGAACATTTATCCACTGCATGATTTAACAGAGTGGAATTCTCATTATGGGATGTCTTATACTAAGCTAAAAGCATGAGAAACTACTGATTCTTAGGTTGTATTAGACAATATATCATTACTGGATTATTTTAAGTAGCATATGAAGTATCCTCACAATTTAGTAAGAGCACATTTTCTTCTTCCTCTGTACTTGATGAAAAGATGCAATTGAGCAACACAGCTGTAGAACACAGCTGCCCACGTTTCTTCAAAAGTACTGAGAATGTCGCTGCTTTTCCTATTTATTAAATAAAACATAGGTCTGAGTATCAATAGAGGCATAACTATGGAACCATTACACAGCCTCTCAGAGATGGGTCATCCTTTTTAACACGATCCCTTAAACTTGAAATTTTTTACGCAAGTGTGCTCTGACAGCTCATTAGTTTGGTGCTACATTCCAGATTTCAGCACTATCACTTCTCACTCTCACTAAGTTAGCGTGGGAAACCAAAAGTTTACATACTTGTACGTACTGTTGGCAGCACAGCTTAGCTGTGTTAATCAAATACCCAGAATGTCTTTGCCTTCACTCTGGGCAGCAAGAAATTTAAATGGGTCTCTTCAAACCTTATCTAATATTAGGATGACTACTTATTTTTATGTGAATGCTGATTAAAATAGCCTGCACAAGTGATACTGTTTATTTACAGGCATGTACAATAATTGTACTAAGGAACTGATGTGGGTTAAAACATCTCCTCCTTGCTTAAGAAAATATTCCTTAAACTATAGCCTAATTTTCAATATCTGTTGATTTCATATTTTTCATAATTTCAGACACCAGTTTATTGCTATATCTCATTATCTTCTCAAGGTAGCTCTGTTTTTACCAATTCCATCACAATTTGGGGGCCAAAAATAGCCTCTTATCTGTTTGCAGAATTGCATTAATATATCAAGTCCTAATGGAGAATAGCATAGAAGTCAGTCTAGAGGGAGAAAGGAAGTATACCTTGGAGAGAATAAAAATTCCTGTATTCATCAGAAAACACATCTTTGCTTAATAACTGTTTTCAAGTCAGCTTTGTAGTTCTTGCATAATTAAATAGAATAAAACAGATTTACAAGCCAGATACCATATTTGAGATTACTATTCTGTCAACTGTCCTGTACAAGCTCAACAGAGTTTCCTCCTGTTGTTCATGACATCCTGTTGGTATTATGTTTTGGGAATAGAGGCAAAATTATTTTGGGCTTGTTTGTAAATGAGGCATCTCCCTCCAGTTAGTGCCGAGAAACAGGTTACACTGGTAATTGGTATTAGTGGTTCTTCTTTATGATCATTATGTTATTACTGATAGATTATCCATACTTCTTACTATGAATTTAATTCCTTCATACAAGGAAGTGTGCCAACAGGAATGCTTTGGGGGCCTCCCTTTGGTGCTGTTGCAGACTTTATCTCACCAACTCCACTCTGATCATCCCCTTCTATCAAGAAACAGCTTTACTGTCACTTGATCCAGAGAAGCCGTTCCCAACAGTGGGACTGGTCTGATTCCATGCATTGTGCAATGGGGCTTCTTTTGGTCCACTTTCATACTCCCAAGGCCGCTTCTGACTTACACGCTGGTGATGTCAGCAGCAACCACTGTACTGTGGTGATTTGCTCTGCTCTATGTCCTTCTGAAAATTCTCTCTTTGTAGTTCCATCAGGGTATTCCCACAGACTGAGCTGTAGCCAAGCACTGCAGACCAGCAATGCAGTTATAAGAAAGCTTTCACCTCTGTCCAGAGGTGTTCAGTTAGAACAGCATCTGTTGCTGTAGGAATGCTTGCGGACAGGGCTAACAAATCTGTCCTCACTTGCAGCAGCCCTGTTACCCCAGCGATTCAAAAGTCACGAGACACGTCTAGCACATCCCATGGCATGCTTGCATGAAGGACTGCAAAGACAACATGACTGAACATTCCTGTACAATAGCTGTTTTTTTAAACAGTTACTCCACTATTGTTAACTGAACTACAAGTTATGACAAGTGATATATCCATAGTCATCCCTTTGGCATTCTTTATAAAAACATGAATCACGGAAACATTCATCATGAGGAACTCCCATCATAAGGACATGTACACAGTGCGCCGTTCAGCCTCGCTGTATCTTTCCACTCTGTAAAATGTAACTGTCAGAACAACTTCAATGAATTGTATAGGCCAACACGTAAGTTTGGTAAAGAACAACCGATAAAACACATGTCAGAATTAATTAGTTATGTTTAACTTCAAGTAATGCTTGTGTACAGAAGAAAAATGAAAACTTTAAGTCATTCTACCAAACACTGCAATAGCAACATATTGGTGTACATTAACTAGAAAACAAAACACTTGGAAAAACTGGCCTACTAACAAAGCTCAGACATTGAAAAGCATAGATAAAGAGCATAAACAGGATAAAATAACTACTAAACCAGATTGTGCTTGCACTTCATCAACAGGAAAGGAGGAATTACCACTGCAGCTGCCCTGAAGGTGTCAGAAGGAAAGGAATAGACTTATCATATCCAGAGGCCCTTCCAGAGAGACTCACGGGATGTTTTTCCCATATTTCTCCCTCCAAAAGCCTTTCACCAGTGTTGACAGCTATTGTTTATGGCACCTTTTGTCTGTCCAAGCTACAGAAGTAACATTAAGTTTCCCTCAAAGTTACAGGGGCTTAATTCAGAATTGTGGCAGCCTTAGGAGGTGACAGAGGAGGGTACACAAGGGGGTAAATGTAAGGACCACATGCTATGTCATATAAAAGGAAATGAACTTAAGAGAATGGTGCTACCTACAGACATCACCAGGCATATTTTCCCGTGGATGAAGGTACTTGCATTCCAAGAGACACAGCGACACTCTCTGTATTCCAGCTCTTCCTCTTTTCCAGGCAAGAGATGCCCAAAAGATTTCCACTCCCTTATGAACACTATTTATTCACACTTTTGCAAATGCAGAGGGCTAAGTGGTAAGAATTTTATACTAGCTCTGCTCAGGTGCAGGCAGTTATATAAATGACATTCAGAGAAATACTGAATGATTTCCTAAGAAACATTAATCTTGTGGTCTGTTTTTTAAAAATTAAATACTAGATTGAGAGTTACTTGCTGTAATAACACAGTGCCTAATTGTACAGAGTCATGTATTTAGTTGCATCTGTTTCCAGTTTCTGTCCAGGCACTGCCCACTGTGCCTGTGCAGTTCCCCGGGGCCCCTGCAGTGCACAGGCTCAAATGCACTCCCCAAGCCCCACTGCTTGTAGTGGCCTTTGCCCATCACATGACACATGTCAGATCTCAGACTGTAAAGCACCAGCAATTTCTTGTATCTATAGATTTCAAAATTGGTGTGTTTGTCATTTGGGAAAAACGTATGCTTTGCTTTTAGCAGAAGTCCCAGAACTGGTAGGATTTTCAGTGCCTCTGTGGTGCCATGAGCCATAGTTGCTAAGTTCTTACTTCTTAATTTAAATGCTATTATAGACAAAAAATACTGCCCATAATTAAAATACTTTTTTACCATTCTTTACAGCATAAATAAAGGAATTTGGTTTTATATAAAAAACTAATGATAAAAAGATAAAAATTATTGTCATAACATTGAAGAAGCAATTAATATTTTTAAGGTAAAGAATATGAGCATACTTATCCTAATCATAGATGTTTATATTCAAGGCAGAAAAATGTTACATATATATCTTTAAATGCTGTAAAAGCACCCGCATTTTAAATACAGTATTTTAAGCACGTTGTTTCTAAAAAACAATGATGATACTAAAAGTACAAAAAAAATCATCACTTTGTAACTACAACTGCACAATTGCAGGCATCTGCTCTAATTAGAGATCTCATCTTCCTTCTGTTTTGCATGTATTTATGGTTGAAGAAATAACTATCTCAAGTATTATGTTTGCTAAAACGCTCTTAACTTAGTTGTAAAGTTGCCTTCCCTAACACAGATGCTACTCAATAGCCTGGAATTTGCCCACAGGTTCCAATCACTAAATCTCTTTCATATTGAAACAGAAAAGTGAACTACTTGCTGCAACACAAGGGATTTACTGACAAATGAGCCTTTACCATGAAACGGCTGAGGGTACACAGTACCACTGAGAAATAACCTGTGTGGACAATGATTTCATTAGGTTAACATTAATACCAAACATCATTTTGTCTCTGTGCTCACTGAAAGTAGTGGAATAATGGTAACAGGGATAGTATCAAAGAAAATCCGGACTTGAAATGCAACAGAAAGTTCTTTCTTTTATACCTCTCAGAGCCAGCAGTCTTTCTTCAGTGTTGTCCAACTTTAAATGCTGTTCTTTTAAGAACAGATTTCAAGCCACTACAACTCTCACATTTCAGGCTTGTACAGTTGAAATTACCAAGCAGTTCTAAGAGCCCTACAAAAGAAACCAGAGCAGGAAAGACAGCACTAGTAGTACAGTCACTGCAGAGTGGCCAGGGCACTCCATAACCTTTCATAGATGGCACTTAATGCAATAGAGTTGACAATTTAGTTTTCAAGATTAGATTAACACTTGAATGCATCTTAACTGCTGGAAAAAGAGGCAGCCAAGTGAGACACCACAAAGCTGGCAAAGCAGGAAAAAGAGAGACAGGCAGAGGAAAAAAATTGCAGTTTCAAATGACGTAATTTTCTTTTGCCACAAGAACTCAAGTAACCCACAACCACAAGGTTTATTCAAATTCATCCCTCATTTTCTACCATAAACATCCAGTGACTTGATCAATACTTTTGTCTTGGGCCCCAGTCTTGCAACACTTGCATATACATTCAGGTTTACTCACATCAGTAGCATCTTTGGTTGTAGTAAGACTGGTCATCAAACATGTAAATCTTTTGGGATTGCTGCCTTTGTTTTGTCAAGGAGAAGCAGGTTGTTAAGTAACTTTGCTCCTGAAAGTTTACCAAGGACCTTTACAGTGTCAGGAAGAAGAAAAGAACCAAGCATTTCACAGATTCCTTAAAAAGAAGCTGAAATTAATTTTTAAAAGACTCAATGAAAATTCTAACAGGAACACAGAAATAATGTTTGCCCTGCTCCCTCTCCATAGCGCAAAGAGAAGTTGACTATGGTATGAAGGAGAGTTTTAGAAAATTAAAATGAGTATTTCAAACTACCACATTCTTCTCTGTCATACACTGTGCCAAACTGTGCATTATCAGACTTCTGATGTGCTCCTTTGAATGATTCATGAAACACTTAACATTATGGTATCTCAGTGATATACATCCTGCTAGGATTTAGTGCCACTGTAACATTTCCAAAGCTAAATAACCTAATGTTATGCACCCAGAGCATCCTGAATTCACAGATCTCAACAGTGCAAGACATTTTGAAAGACCAGGCTTGCAACACCTGGTGTCACAGGGGATATGTGATCCTAACAAGACAATAAATTCTGATGCCACTGGCGCTAACAGCTCTCTCCTAGCTGTAAGAAGGGGGTGGTGGGAATTCTGGTTTTTATGTGGTTTTGCACTTTGTTTTTTTAAAAATGTATATATGATGAAGTTTTCTGTCTTGATTTCTTAAATATATTAGCCTAATACAACTCTGTGAGAGCTTTCTGCACATGGGAGCAATGAGAAATAAAATCAGTGGATGTCAGCAGTGGAAGTGCTCTCGTAAATCCATGTCAGAACCACATCACTCTTCTCTCAATTTCCCTTGCTCTTCACAATCTTTCAGGATCATCCTTCTCAATTAAAAGACCATGTCAGAATTCAGCTTATATTGTTTTAAACTATTTGACAAAGTCTCTGCTCAAAACGCAGACAATTACACGATCATAATTCATGAAAAGAATTATCCACTAATCCTAAGTAACACTGTTCTTTGTGATTTTCATTTGAAAATTAAGTATATAAAGCACTGGAAAAGCAAATTTAAAAGGAAAAAAAGAACAATTCTTTTTCTGCTTAGATCAACACAATATAACCCATGTATTTCTTAGCTGTGACTAAATCACTTAAAGTATTTAAAATTACAGAGTTGTTGTTTACTGCAATGTTTGGGATGAGCTATTGGATCATAAGGAAATACCACAGCTCTGTGCTGCACGTGACACACCTGACTAGAGAAGACAGTGCATCTGCTGGGTTTCCTGTTCTAAAACAGATGTGCAAGTTCAATCCCAATGTCTGTATAATGAAGCCTTTGAGTTCAGTGGGGGGTTTAGAAATGAGGGCATTGGCAGCCTCCAGGACTCCAAGGAATGAAGCAGTTTCAACTTCCACTTTAGTCAATGGAAATTGTGGCTGGAGAGATGACAGTAACCAGCACCCCAGAGCAGGTACCTACCACCTGTTTTCTGACCACAGGAAATCAGCAGGAGGCATCCCATCAGTAACACACTTCACCAGTAGCAAGTATTCACAGAAATGCTTCCAATTAATTCCATTTACATTCTCATAAAATTGAAAAATAAAAACATATCAAAATTTGCATGAGAATCAATAAACATTTGAAGATAGTTTCAACTTACATGCATAACCTTTCCACCATTACAGCACTTAATAGGATAATGCATTTTGCAACTACTGATTTAAAATCTATATTGCACTGATATAAATGTCTTGTAAAAAGCCAATTAATTACAAATTGCTTTGGTGTGTCTGTAGCTTAATTTATCACCAAGACACAGAAAAAAATATCGGGAAACCTGATAAAAGTTTAAAATTGTCAAAAAGAATGTGTATTTACTTATAAATACATTTTCTTTGTATATGGTATTATCACTTAAAAGAATACACTTAATAATAACAAATAAATGCTTTATTCCATTAGATTTGGTGCAATCTTATCTTCACTCTATTAAAATCAACTTTGAAAAGAGTTTTATCCTGTTGTTCTTATTTCCTAGAGATATGTAGAGCTTTCTTTATATTTTATGACAATTGGAACATATTACAATCAAACCATCCAAAAACTAACTGAACTTAAGAAAACAACAGACAGACTGGCTAACCAGTAAGATCTCAAGTTTGACATGGTATATGATCTCCACTGTCTAATTGAGAATTTTACTTGAAAATGAAAAAAATCCTTCCTGAAAACTGTAGAACAAAGAGGAAATGTTAGCAGAAGTAACAAGAAAAAAGAAAGAAAACCAACAAATCATTGTATTCAAAATGGTAACCAATCATTTTCAAAAGCTCTTGCCTCTTCACTCTATCATTGCTTTTTGTGTTCCAGAACTTCTATTCTAAATTTCTTGTTCTTCATTTGATGCAGCTCCAATAACACAAAAATATTATCTCCTTTGTTAGAACAAAGAAAACAACACAGTCTATACAGCTGGAGGTCCTACATAGCCTGTCAACGTCACATTACAGTCGGTTCTTCTCAAACAGTTTCTGAAACAGCATCAGAACATGGCAAGTTTGGAGATGGTTTCTACTCTTTTTGGTAACAATAAGATAGTTACAACAACAAACAAACTCCTGACTTAGCTTCCCCTCCGTTTGCATAACCTCCAGAATCTACCCTGTTAGGATCGTTCAGTTCCTCAAACAGTCCCGTTTCAATGATCTCTTCCTGCCAGGCTATAGGGACAGCACCTGTTGCAAACCTTTTGAAGAACTTCTTATCTTTGTCATCAAACTCAACTCCTCGTATTTCAGAGAAGTCAGCAATGTCTGCAACATCTTTGGCATAGACAACTGATGGATCTGGCACAAATGGAGGGTCAATAAGGTTTGCCTCTAGCCTGTGGAAATTTATCGTTTTGAAGAACTTATGTTTTCTTGGGTCATCATCTTCACTTCTGCAATAAAGCAAAAGTTTGTTAATCAGTGGGATGTTTTGCTCTCAGAGAGGTTCAGGTGTGTCTCTGTTTTACACATAAGAGCACGTTAAAAAAAGGATGTGTATACATACATATATATATATATATATCAGACAATACAATTCCTTTTTTCCTAACCCAAGAATGCTGCCTTGCACAATATAAGCAAAGCTGAGCAGCAGCAAACATTCTGATCCCATTGCTCATGGCTCCTCCTCTCAGGGTACCTCAGCCCAGGCGAGGTGCCACGCAGGAGCTGCAGTGCTGGGATACCCCTCTCCAAAGGGACACTCCCACCACAACTGAACAGACAGCAGCATGGCAGGGGGGCTGTGGGATTTACTGCCCAGCAATGGAAGTTCAGGGATTGGCTCTATATTAACTAGGGTAAGAATGTCTATTCTATAACCTAGGATAAGAATGTCTGTGAAACTCTAGACCACGGTACCTTGGGTTAATATATCTGGACACTGACTGAGCAACAACAGTCTGTATAGGAAACTGGTGACAAATGACATTTCTGGTTTTATCTTAATTCAAAGCAGCTATGCCTTTACATCATAAAACTCAGTTTTGTCACTCAAACTCTCCTGATTTAATGAGGCTGTTCATTCAAAATAAATACTCATAAATGAACAAAGGTTTTTTAGGCAAGAGATTCACATAGAAGCAGAAGATTTGAGTGACTATGGAAAAATCCTCATTTTTCAGGGCCTCAATACTATATAGACAGAACAGGTCCTCCAGCCCGTCACTGCCGCCTGTTCCTCACATGCTGTCCTGCCGTGCTTCCAGCCCGCCCTGGTGCTATCCAGGCACAGCCATGATAAAACCACCAGCTGCCCTTTTCAGCCCCCGTTAGAAAACTGTCACTTTGCACCTCTGGTGCTCAGTTCTTCTGAGCAAGACACCACCAGCCACCATTTACTGTACGCCACCACAACCAATCTCAGCCTGAAGGATGATAGAAACTGCCATCCAGGCATACTGGGCAATGAAAAAAAGGGTATTTTCAACCCAAAAGAGTCATATGAACAATAGTACGAATGTACAGATTAAATCAGCAGGGATCATGACCTCATATACGTAGTCTTGCAAAACCATCTCCTAACTTACCCAGCTAGTGATACCACGTACTTGAGCAGCCTGATGTGATTTATTTACATTCACTGGTAGCCTGAAGTGCATTAGAGCTGCTGTTCAAATTAACTAATGTCCTGGGACACTTGTGGGCCACTAGTACTGACGATTCTACTGGGCAGATGCACTCAAAGAAATGTCCTTTTATTTTGCTTTTCCTTTCTCTATAAACCAAAAAGCACTAGAAGCTGGTGAAGGCTCCAAAATGGATTGCTGGTAGTGTTTCTCCTCCTGAAACCATAAAAAGTTAAAAAATGTAAAGCTGCATGAATGCCATCTGCTGGAACTGAGGCATCTTCCAACTAGCTGGAGATGAACTTGAGCTCTTCCTCTGTGAACTGCATTTTTACATAACTTAAACAGGAAGAGCAAATGAACTCATAAAAAGCTGGTCAATTTTGTATCTTTCCATTAAAAAAAATAATTTAAATCACTTTACCGGTGTGGGATTTGAGATATCAATCCCAAAAAGCTTGAGTGGAGAAAAGGGGTTATGTCTTTCCTGAGTTAGCTGGTGAAATTGAGTCTTCAGTAAAAGAGTGGAGTGTTTTAAAACGGTCAGGTGTACAAAGCAAAGCTGTCTTTGAGCAGCTTTAACTTATGCAACAGGCACTTCTGTAGATAAACCAAGCTCTTGTTGTCCTTAGTAGAATTACAGAACTAATCTTTACATAAGGATGAGCTGCCCTGAATAGTATTGCCCTGTATAAGAGCTACACGCAGGCTTTTATTCTGTTTCATGCCCAGGAAGGGTATACATCCTATTGTTTTCCTTCTCTAACTATGGCATGTAAGAGTCAGGATATCTTAAACAGCAGAAAACTAAAATTAACACGTGCAGTTACCTTTCTGTGTACATTCCTCCCATTGCTGAGAAGGAATGGAACAAGTAGAGAGAATGATTGTAAATGACTCCCTTGGCAAAGGGGATGTGGTTACAGTGAGGGAATTGGCTGTTGCTGGTTTTGCTTCAGACCTGCTGAATGAACTTTACCAAGTCACTCGAAATCTCTATTTCATTTTCCCCCACTCTGAAATTTGTTTACTTCACAAAACGCTGTAAGTCTAAATGTTTGCAAAGTTTGCTGACTTGTAAGTTAGAACGTTCTAAATGTTTTTGTGTTAAATTTACTTCTAAAATAAGCTTTTAAAGCATATTCAAACAATACAGATTTTGTATTAAACAAACTCCATGTGCTGTTGAAAGTAACTTTTTTGCTACCTTGCATTTTTGTTGCGAAAATTCATCAGGCACAAAGAGCAGCTGTCTTCATTTAGCACTACAGTATTAAAGATACATTATCTTTCATTAGAATTAATTCTTTCAGACAAATGTTTGGCCAGCATTTTGAAAAACTGTTCCTCATTGTTTCCCAATATAAATTTAGAAGACTATCTGTGCATTTTCAATAAGATGCTTTGTCTATTCCACCATTAGACTGGAAAAGCACCTGTTACATATATTTGTATTCGCAGATGATTCAAATCATGGGGTATTCTAAAGACAGGTGCTATCAGTTTTCTATTAATTTTTTACATTTTTATTATATTTCTTTTATTTTGTCTATATTGCAAATGGAGATCCACAATCTGTCTCATTAGAAATGCGCTAAATGATTTATATATATATATATGTATATACATACACCCCCCCCACACACACATCATTGGTATCAGAGATATTACAAGTTAAATATTGTTTTGAGCAAAGCAGAGGGGTTAAGGTCTCTTCAGTAAGAAGCCAGTGACGCAGCCTTGCAAGTTAGATATCTGCAGGGAAGAGAATCCACATTGCAGATTTGGATTTCTGCCCACATCATTCCAGTAAGTGATACAGCCTATGATTCTGCACTCGGTCTGCTCTAGCACAGATGCAGGTTTCTACTTGAGTATCTTTTATCTTTAGGAAAGAATGTGCAAAAAAACCAGGTTGCCCTCTCTTCCCAGAACTATATAGAGTCTAACACAGAAAACAACAGAAGGGCACTCCTATGAGTCGTCCAGAGTGAGGGTAGATAACCATACTGTTGCAACAACATTCCTTATTTTCACATCTTCAAAACTTTCCACCTCTCTTCCTAGATGTGAAAGGGAAAATTCAGTACTCTGTAGAAAGTGAAGGTCTAAGCCATTTTGTGTAATATGTAAAATAATGATACTGTTCGCAGCTTTAATCTGTATTTTACTGAGTTTGAGAAGGCATACCTGCTTCCTAAACGGTCCTCTTTTTTCTTAGCCAAAAACAGTCGGCAAATATCTTTTGCTTCCTCTGTAAAGCTGGCATGTTCAAATTTCACCTCATCTTCCAGAGTTCTTCTTTTAACTTCATCCTTATTGACCTTTTCTTTGAAATCCTTGAATGGTGTTCGCCCAGCAACCATCTCATAAATAGAACAACCCATAGCAAACCAGTCCACAGGATAGCTGTACTCTTCTTCCTTCAGGATTTCCGGGGCCATATAGCCATTTGTCCCAGCCTATTGCAAACACACAGGCAGATTTAGTACACAATGTCAGTCATGAAATGCATATAATTACACAGACTAATCTATAATTCTTCCAAAATATTAGTTATATTACTGATAGATTTTGTATCTAGAAACTCTGTATAATTGACTTTTTTATCTGGAAACTGTGAGGTGTAACTGTTCTAGCACATGGACTATATCTGTCTTTAAACAGCTTGGCATATGGGAAAATATGCTTTTCCAAAGTGAAATGTCTGTGCAATTTCTACCTAAAAGTGGTTTATTTTTAAATTCATGTCTATCTTTCTTTCCTCTTCCAAATTATATTTCTTCCTGTTGGAGACAGTGGTGTTAGCCTTGTCCTGCAAACACAGGTAGCAATCAATTTGAAAAGATTTTGAAAAAGACAAAAATCAGGCAAAACACTGACTCCCACCCCGTTCAATGGTTATAACTGGTCTGACACCGGGGTCTGCTGCCACAGAGAAAATTCTCATCAAGCCAGTAGCTGAGCTGCATGAGGAAGTCCTAACCTGCCTTCCTCTCGGCTTCTGGATGGAAGTTCTACCATCAATGGCCAAGAA
Organism: Sclerurus mexicanus; assembly: GCA_013396755.1. Lineage (NCBI taxonomy): Eukaryota > Metazoa > Chordata > Aves > Passeriformes > Furnariidae > Sclerurus > Sclerurus mexicanus. The sequence goes on along the minus strand of VWZF01000181.1, from coordinate 674,227 downwards.
AAACTCCTAAAACCCTTTTAAGAAAGGAAACCAATGAAAATTGTCATTTGTAAGTGACACTCAGTCATGTGAAAGAATGAGTTTGAACTTCCTGACCAAAAAAAGCTGTCTGAATAAAGACCGTGTACATCACTAATGGCCCCTTCTCCAAGAGAAGTAGCTGCTCTCTGGGAGGGGAATCTGCCAGGCCTGGCACATTCCCCCCAGGGGACAGGCTGCAGTGTCCAAAACAGCTGCTGCTGCTGCCCCTGTCCCCAGGGAGCTGGCTCACCTGGGAAGGCAGCGAGGGGCTCAGCCCCTCCATGTGTTTTTTCTGCCGCCCCAGTTGGGGCTGAGGATGTGGCACTGCTGCTGTTCCCTCCGCTGACCCGACATTTACTGCCACAGCCGAGCAGCCTTTTGTATTTACCACATTCAGCTAACACTGACAACTCTCAGAAGTCGCCTGAACCTCTCATATCTGTTTTAAATACTGGGACTGACGTATTACTAGTATTAAAATTTAAAATGAAAAATTGTAGTTGTGCAAAATCCCACTAAAGATTATTGAAGACTATTATTGTTACTGCTATCAGAATACAAGTAGTGACAGAGATTCACTCCAAAACAAAACACTTAGAAAAAGGTAACTAAAACTAGAGCTCATTTGGGCAAATTGTATTTATAACAAAGCACAGCTCAGCAGATAAATTTTATTTTATGGGGTTGGGGTAACCCCTCGAGTATTTGCCAATTTAGGCACAGTATTTCCAAGTTAGGCCTCCCTATGAACTTTAGCTCACGTCACTACACATTATGACGTACTCTACTGCAAACAACATGTGCAAGAGGGAACAGTCAGCATCAATTAAAACACAAGCTTAATGAACAGAAAATTAAATCCAGTTTGTTTTCTCTCTTTGTTTTTTTTTTTGTTTGTTTTTTTTTTTCCTTTTTTTTTCTTTTAGGACTATAGAACAAAATCCCCCATCTTGTTGAAAAACAGAAATGAGAAACACAAAAATATCAGCCAGGTTGAAAGCAAAGGAAAAGGTCAAAAGTAAACTGTTCCCTCCCTCACTAAAGCCACAGATGTATGGGCACTGCAGCAGCTGACATCATCCCACAGGCAATTTGGACTGCTTACACTGAATTTCTCTAAGTAAAAAGTTAATATTTAGAGATACTCTGACAGTATTACATTTCTAGGTACAATTACTGCCCTATTCAGAGAAGGCGACAAGTACTCAAACATGGACCACAGACCCCAGACCCCTCTGGCCCCAAAAGAACCTGGAAGGGAGAGGAAAGGTTGAAAGTAGTAGAGAAATTCTGGTACAAAAGGATGCACCCAGAGCTCATTCTGAATTGGTGAACACAGATCTAAAGAGGCTTCTGGAATATTTTCTCTTTTTTTTTCCCCTCCTTCTGGGAAGCAATAAACATTCTTATTTTTACTGAGGTGAAGCTGGGGCACTAATGCCTTGAAGAATTGATGAGTCATATTATCATCAAAATGTGCCCTGACAGCATGGTATGGTCTTTCTGATAAGACATTTACTTTGCTGCAAGTTAGCATCACCATGCAGGACCTGGAAAGATCTGACATGGAAAAGTCAGAAATCTACTGTCACAAATGTGTCTCAAAGCAGTTCAAGTCCAGTTTGGTGCCTGAAAGAACGCCTTTCTTGCTTCCACTTGTATTTTTTCTTCCATAGCTGTTTTTTAAAAAGAAATAGTTGCCAAGCAACCTCAGTCTCTGCCATGTGTGTTTTCCACATACCCCCAGTAGGACACACCATCCAGAAGAATGCTGGGCTTGGACGTGGTGCTCGTGTTTCCCATGAGCAGGGACAGCATGGCTGTAATCACAGACCAACAGGACTCATGAGCACAGTTCAAGAGAAAATAAAGATGGACCAACAACAGCCTCCCTTCAGACTGAAGTGACAGGCTGTGGATGAGCTGTGTGAACAGGAACTAAACTTCAACATTCTAAATTAGTAGTGCTGAGCTCTTTTGAGCTGTTACTGAGCTGATCCAGCTCAATCTGAGGAAGACTAGAAACAGATTGTTCCTCTGATATGCCAAACCACTTCAATTCAGAATTTCATGAGAACTGGTTTTCTCATGGAATTTTATCCAAACTAGAATCTAAAAACAAACCTCTCCCAATCCTGAAGTTTTCCTACTATTCACTGTGAAGGAACAGGCTGAGCAGCAGGAATCTAAACCTAATCTTATAACCCCTAAATCTCAAAACCTACAAAAATATCACTATCTAATAGCAGAAACAAACACACTTCACAAGTAGTCAGCAGTGATGCTTAAGGGGGAAGCAATACAAAGAGGGGGAAGAAATACATAAACCTATGATATCTTTATCAAAACAGGAATTTAAAGAAAGAAAAGAGCTTAAATTTTAGTCTTTTGCACCTATTTCTACATATGTGTGGCTTTGGCAAAATCATTTGGGAAGAAAGATGCTGAAGCCATAAGCATTTGTTGTATTAGGGAAGACAAAAAAGGAACTGGTCAACGCCCAGAACTGGAAGAACATACATCTTTCAAATGAAGATTTAATTATTCTTTAATCTTTGGAGAGTAGATAGTATTAGAAGGAAGCTAAAACCTACCATCTCAACACTAATCGTTATGGAGAACAAGATGACTAAGATCAGATCATCTTTCAAGGCAAAGGAATCCTATGGCAACAGCAAAGGCAGCCTCAATGACTCAGGAGAAGTTTATCTAAGGAGGTAAAAGAGCTTTGTGAAGGGAGTTTTTAAACTGTACAACTCTCAATAGCAGTGAGATTTGAGCAGCAAAAAGCAGTGTATTAGGTGGAAAACTTATCCACTGATTCCCAAAGCAGAAGTGAGTTAAAGTAATGAGTTGAATTACTCTCAGCAGGCCAAGAAATAAATATACTGTAAATTATACTCAAGTGCAAAAAGGGGAGAATAAAAACCTCACACAATTCCTTTGTTGTCAGCTCTACACAACTAGGATGTCCTCTGGGTTTTGACTAACACCAGCACATTATTTTCTTTTTTCCTGTAGAATTCCTGGTAAGACAAGGAACCATTTGAACATATGTGTTGACTGCCTAAGTGATATTACAGAGACAAACACATGGTCTTACACTTTCACTGACCTGGAAGCATCTAATGGGACACAATAAATAAAAATATCACAAAGAAGACATGGAATCTTATATTATCCCAGCTTTTTACAGAAGGACTCATATACCATTGCAGAGGCACACAACTTTTTGAAGCAGTCAGTTTAACACTTGCTATTTTTTGCTTGTTCTCCATCTAATACTGTCTTTTGTGATGATAAGCAGGATGCCTTAGTTGCATATGCTGTTTGAAATACAAAAATAGTCATTACATTTCAGTCAATTAAATTTTAATTGACTTAGTTTTGAAAAGGGTTCACAGATCTCCTCCATTTATTTCACTATTCTGAGAACAACCCAAAATACAATTTTTCAATAATCCTCTAAAACGTAATGACCAAATGTTGCCCTTGGATACATTAGTGAAGAAGTTCTGTTAAGTGGAATTGTTGCTTTGAGTGTGGTTTGACAGGGCATAGTAGGAATGACTCATCTGAAAGTATACAAATGTTTCTTCTGTGAAATGCGATCCTGCATAAATTTTTAAAAGGTCACATAATTATAATCTTCCAGTAGTACAAGATGTGATCCTGTGAAACACTGAGTGCACTCAGTTCCCAGTGCAGCCAGCGGGCCCTTGGCACAGCAGAGCCCCGAGCAGAACGTGGCCACAGTGCAGGCACACTCACACATCCTCAGACATCCCCACACATCGGTGTCTGACCAGGGAAAGCCCCCTGAACGCCGCTGTGATCCCAGCGGCCAGCACATGCAGGCAAGACACAGAACTCTCTGGAGCTTTCAGCAGCACAGAAACAGGCAAATGAGGAGAAGCGGGATTTAGATCGCTCTACCTTTTCCCACAGATCTCTGCAAAACAAACTCAATTGATATCATAAACCAAACAGTAAAGCAAATCAGAACGTCTATCTTTTGTTTGCCATGGCACAAGAACTGTTGAACAGAGGAAAAAAAACAATCTGAGTTTAGCTCTATCAGCTGTTTCCTGGGGCTCGGTCCTTCCTTCCTCCAAGGGGTGCCACTGCCTGCTTTGTTCTCTTGTCCAGCTGTTCCTGCGCTCCTTCAGCAATGGCCTTAACAGACCCTGCAGGAATGCAGGAACAGACCACAGAAATCTCTTCTCTGCTCACAAGTTAATAGGCCCTGGATGTGGAGAACAACTGCTCTGCCTCTGTCACTCACTTTTTTACCATCTTAATTCTTCTCCCAAGAGCCACTGTGAGGAGGAGCGGAGCGTCATTTCAATGAGTCACGCAGCACTGCAGTCCCTCCACATTTTATCGCCACATGTTCATACAGTAACAAGAAACCTGCTGATCAAATTAATAGGCAGCTATCTTTTAAAAGAAGATAAAAAAATCAAATCTTAATAGGACAAAAGCTCCTCTGGAAAGTCTCACAGAACAAAGATTTTAGTGTGTTGTTAATGCTTAGCAAAGGGAAGGACCTTCCTTTGGGATGGCCAATGATAAACTGATGGGCTACTAAGCCAGAGGAACACGAGGACCATTCAGAATACCAGGAAAAGATGATGAGAAAGACTGTATAGCAGTTTGGGAGCTACTGAATCCCACATGCTTCCCTAACATTCAAGACCAAACTTTTTTCATTTTCACATAGGAACATAATTTTCATTAGGAAAGCTGTCTGCTTTAAAAAAAGGCCCCACACAGAAAAAAATACAAAAAGGGACAAAACAAATTTCAGCTATATTAGAAAAAACCAAGAAAACAAAATTGCCTCTGGGTTCAAAGTCACTAAATGGAATAGTAAAAAATCCATCATTGGCTTTTATTCTCTTAAGCCTGGCCATCAGAGTCACTGAAATGAAGGAAGTAACACCAAGGGAAGGTCACTCTGTGCAGTGGGAACAGGCTGCCCCTGTGCTCCTGCTTGGGAAGAGAAAGAGGTAGAGCAGGTTTTTCAGTTTACAGTCACACCGTATGGAAGTCAAAGGAGTAGATGGGCTGAGGAAGGACAGCCCAGTAAGCAGGCACCAATTTTAACCTTGAATTCTAGAGCATCTCCCCTCTTGCTTCCTGCATGATCTCATGTAAATCTTTGACTCGGATCCCTGTTGGAGATAGACCCTGCTAACATTCCCATCTTGGGGAAGTGTTATCAGAAGAAATACACATTCATATTCAGGGAAGCCATCAGACATTATAGGGATGGAGCACTTAGGACAAGGAGAACACCTGGCACAAACTCATAACCACACAATTAGAATTCAGGAATTATCAGGGTTCTCTAGTTTTCCTGTAACATGATTTTCCCTTTAATTTCCTTTTAAAATTCTCCTGACCACTTCCCACTTATAAAGTGGGAATAATAATACTTCAGAGATGTTTATGATTTCATTATTTAATTACCACACAATATTCCATAAACAATGCTAATAATGGAGAAAACTGTTCATCTACTTAGCTCTGTCTATATTTTATGAAGCTCTTCCTACTGAGTGCAAACACTGTGCTGTGGCAGCACGCGTAGGCTGCTGTCTTAGAAAGGGGGCATGCAAGAGAAATGCTGTGTTCTGTGCCAGTGGGACTGAGGGGACAGGACTGCAGGGTGCCCTGGGAAGGATGTGGGCCCTCCAGTGGAGATACAGCCACTGCAGGTTAAGCAGTGGGAATGTCAGTGAGGCCTGGATGGTTACTGCTGATCACTGGAATCCATGGGCTGTCATCCACCTTATCTTTCAAGATTATGGCTAATGCTGGAGGTACAATTCTTTAAAATGTAAATCCAGCAATATGGGTACTGGCTGCATCACATCACAGGCCCTTACAGCCCCTTTACTGTCTGTGAAATGGCCAAGAAATGGATGTATAGGGAAGTCTGTACATTGAGACTTCTCTAACACCTTCCCACACTCCAGCTACTTGCATTTTAAGGGCTTCCAGAGACAGAAATGGTTTATCCCAACCAAGTTTTTTTCCATCAATTATCCACTCTCCCCCTGAACCTGGATAAATTCTTAGACCCTACAAGACCTTTTGCAAGAGAGTCCTGCAGCTTAACTACACCTTGTGTTAAGAACCACCCACTTGCTACCTTTCACTAGTGGATTTTAAACTTGAATAATGGGCAAAACCAAGCCCACAGTTTTCACCTCCATGTATCTGTAATTTTACTTTGTTTTCAAAAAAAAGTAATTATATGTTTGTTAACTGAAACTACTCATGACAGTAAGTGGAGTGCCACATGTGGTAAGAACAGAAGTACTACGTTTCTCACCATCTCACAGCAATACTGCTTCTGGCCAAAGCTGTCAAATCAAAAGTTCAAAGAATGTCATTGTCAAACAAATGTTGCATTTCTTATTCAATAAAACAAAAACATCTTTGATGATCTTCAGTCAACAAGCGGCACACTAGATGATTCCAGAGACCATTCCAGAATGTACACTATTTTCACAGAAAATGCTGTAGCATTTATCGTCAGATTATGTCAGATTCGGTTTCACAGAATCAAGAACCATGTTAAAAGTCATGCAAAAACACCTGATGCTACATCATGAAGGACTCCACTGTCTTTCCAGACAGAAAAAAGGTCACGAGTGGTATGCCATGTGTAGGAAAAGCGTTTCATGGAACACATTGCATTCTCATAATTTTAAATGACTGCAGTATCCTTTCTGCCATCTGCAAAAGTGCACAAGGCAGAATAGTCCCACAAAATCATTTTTGCTCCCTTCACTCTCATGAAATCATGGCATTTATAGAATTACTTAAGGTGAAAAAGATCCTAAGATCAACAGACTCAAACATTACCCCAGCAATGCCAAGCCCACCACTAACACATGTCCCTCAGCACCCCATCTACATGCCTTTTCAATGCCTTCAAGGATGGTGACTCCACCACTTCCCTGGGCAGCCTCTTCCAACACTTGATAACCCTTTTGGGAAAGAAACTTTTCCTAATATCCAATCTGAACCTTCCCTGGCACAGCTTGCGGCCATTTCTTGTCCTGTTGTTTGGAAAAAGAGACCAACCTCCAATTGGCTACAACCTCCTTTCAGGCAGCTGTAGAGAGCAATACGGTCCCCCTGAGTCTCTTTCTCCAGTTCCCTCAGCTGCTGCTCATCAGACCTGTGCTCCAGACTCTTCACCAGCTCCACTGCCCTTCTCTGGACATGCTCCAGCATGTCAATGTCTTTCTTGTAGTGAAGGGACCAGAACATGACACAAGATTTGAGGTGTGACCCCCCGAGCATAGGGGGACAGTCACTGCCCTGGTCCTGCTGGCCACACTATTCCTGATCCGGGCCAGGATGCCATTGGCCTTCTTGGCCACCTGGGCACATGCTGGCTCACGTTCAGCCAGTATTGACCAAGAACCCCCTTTTCCCACTGGACAGCTTTCCAGTTGTTGTGACCCAAGTGCAGGATGTGGCACTTCACCTTGTTGAATCTTGTACAGTTGGCCTCTGCCCATCAATCCAGCTTGTCCAGTGCACCCATCCAAGCCATGAGCAGCCAGTTTCTCCAGAATACTGTGGGATACAGTGATAGAGACTTTACTACAGTCCTGGCAGACCCATCCACAGCCTTTCCCTCATCCACAGCGTGGGTCACCCTGTCACAGATCAGGATGGTCAAGCCGGACCTGCCTCTCATAACCTGTGCTGGCTGGGCCTGATCCCTTGGTTATCCTGTACGTGCTACAGGACAGCACTCAAGGAGACCTGCTCCATGACCTTCTCTAGTACCAAGGTCAGGCTGACAGGCCTGCAGTTCCCCAGATCCTCCTTCCAGCCCTTCTTGTGGATGGACGTCACATTTGCTGATGTCCAGCCTGCTGGGACCTCCCTGGTTGGCCAGGACTGCCAGTAAATGATGGGAAGTGGCTTGGTGAGCACTTCTGCCAGCTCCAGCTGGCCCCACAGGCTTGAGTGGATAAGGCTGCATTCTGCAAAGTGTATGTTTCAGAGATTGAAAAAATCCAAAACACCTGCCATGGTGATGCAGTTCGTAACAACCGTGATTGTCAAAAATCTTAAGAACAAAGTTCTGCTAATAAAAACACCAATCTTACATGGCTTACTTCAAAATGCATAAGCAGAAGGGTGGTTTTGAACCTGCAAAACAGCAGCAAGTCCCTGTAATTCTGGGCAAATGAAGAGCTGTCATTTTTCAAAGTGCAAAGGAAGAACAGATTTTTACAGAATCTTATCCAATAAGAATGCCATCTGATAATGAACAAAGGTCAACTGTAGAATAGCTTGCTGAGTTATTTTTTATTTCACAAGTCCAAACCCTCCTCCTGCTTCTCAACTGCCTTGAAATTAAACTGCAAGTTTCAGGAACATCCAAATAGATTTCCTTCTGTTTTCCTAAGAAATAGAATCTTATAATAAACAAATATACAGGAGGGCAAAAGGACATTTTGAGTAAGATTTTAACCAAAACATGTTTTTCCTATAAAAATATTATGATGTCCTTCAAATATATAAAACACAGCACAGGAAAACTGTGAAGAAGCCTGAAACCTCTGAAGATATGAATGTACTTTTATAAATACTACAAAAATATGTTTGTGTTATTTTTTGCAGTTATTGTGTCAATATTTAAGCTCTCTGGCTCACATGCATCTGCACAAAAGTCCTTCACAATTTACATGCAACAGCTGCTTTGCACAAAAGACATACCCAATAAGGGCAGAAAGTTCTCCCCCAAATAAACAGCAAATACACACTGACTTCTGGAAAAATGGAATTGAGTCCTCTGCATTTCAATACGCAGAGGATATGAGGGTACTAAACAGAAGAACATACTGACTTTTCTCACAACCATTCTCAGGAAATTAAGTAATATTACTTTTTTGGGTAAGGGCGGGAGCACGTGACTCATGCAAGAAGTGAATTTTGACTTGTATGAGAAAAGGTTGCACAGACTACAAGAAAATGATGTGCAAGTGGAGAAACTTGGGATGGAGGCTCCTCATTTCTGTCATATGTGGAAAAAACCTAGTTCAACAATCAACCAGGCACATAACTAGACAAAACACTTTGCCTATGTAAAAGCCATCTTTGCAGGTTCTCAGTTTCTCCTTGTTGTCTATTTCAGTTATGTAAGACAGACAGAATATCAACATTTGAAAAGTCATAATTTTAAGATATAAGCTAGTTTTTGCACAGTATGATCCATACATCAGATCAGACCATAGAGGCACATTTGTATGAAATAATGATATTTCTTAAAAGTCCTGAATAATTTTATTACCACCCGCAGAGTTTTTTCTGTTTCCAGTGATGCCAGTAAGAGCTCTGCCTGAGTAAGTGTGAATATACACATCTCTTGGAAGACTGCACAGGTACCTGTATGTATCACCACAAGATCCCATCTAATCCATGTTTGTTTCATGAAAAAAAACCCACATTGTAAGTAGCTTTCAATCGCCTTCTACTTTCTTTTATTTCCATGACTGTTATTATCTAAACTTGTGTTTTGTTTTGTTTTTTTTTGATTTCTCTATTCCAAAGCCAGTTAAGCACTTCATAAAGACAAAATGGCACACTAGTGAAATTAAAGTTTTCTAAACTCTGTCATTATTACTGTACCAATTACTTAGAACTGCCTGTATGTGCTCAAAGTAACATTCACATGGAAAGCTGGATGTTTCTACTTGATGCTTTAGCAACTGAGACGAAAGGGAGAAAACTAAGGCTGGGTATCCAACTCTTTCTAGACCTCTGTAAGGAGCACTGTTTCTGAAAGCCGGGTATTTTTATTTACAATAGTTGCAGGCAATTGGTATAGAGCACACAAGTGTTTGTCAAAGGGAGTATATGTAAAGAGTACTTAAAGATACCAAGGCTCTACTTCAGTTACATAAGGATTAAATCACCAGTTGCACAATGGCTTTTCTGCAGCATAAACACTCACTGCTTTTTAAGAAGACCACGTTGAAGTCACCCATCTAAGATTCAGAAAACCTTTCTACCCACAGAGAAAATTTCTTAGAAAATGTCTAAAACAGGAACTCATTAACTAGCTTATTACTTGTGCCATGTGACAACCTAATCAGCTAATAAGATTTACAAAAGGGATTAATGGATCCTCCAGGTGATGTATGGGTGATGTGCTTTTATTCATACACGAGGGGATAGGAATCTTTTTTATGCTTTTAAAGCATAAGAAATCTAGTCTTTAACAGCTTGTACACCCATGAAAGGTGTACAGAACTTTCAGAATTCATCAAAACAGTGTATTTTTGCAATCTCTAATGAAAAGAATACACAGATAAATCCTTATACTAAAGTCTATAGATCAGTAGTAATATCCCTTAATTAATGACTGAAAATTGTAAGACTTAAATTGTCAGTTCAGACCATTATCCAAACTCTAGAAGCAGCTCTGTGATGTTAGGCACTTCACCTAGATACCAGTACATTCCAGATTTAGCCTGGAAGGAATATACTTTCTGCTTTAGCTTATAAAAATGCCCTTATGAAACTGTGTCCACAAAATGGTGAACTGATTAGATTTCATTTGATAAACCTTCCTTTTGGGTGAAAAAACCCAAATCCATACAAACCACTTTTTTTAAGTGGTAGCAATTTGGTAGTCATACTCAAAAAGCTATGCTAAATGTTCTGCTGATTTGAAGTCACAATGTAAGTGTGAACAAAGATTAATTTAACAGCACCATTTTTATTTTATTACAGGGATACATGGCGAAGCTTAATTGCAAATTTTGTAAATGTGTTCTTTGGTCTTCCTGTGTATGACATTAGTATAAATAATAACAATATCTAGCTCTCATATAATGTTTTTTAGGAGGTGCTTTCAAAAGATTCAAATATGACTAGTTTACAGAAATGCAAAATGATACTGGGAATTATTACTGATTACTCATAGTTATGACACAGAAAATGAAAAAAATATCTTTTTCTTCTTATTTCAATGTTCTGAATCAATAAAACTGCCTTTAACAGAAATTCTTTGTAACACATTACAATCGTGCAGTACACTATTCACTGCAGGTTTTGCCCTAATAAAAGCACCCAAAAAACGGTGAACAGAGCTTCTTGAAACAGTGAACAACAGAAGAAGAGCCATTAACACCTTGATGACTGTCATAGAAGTCGAGAAGGGACAACCACCTTGACCAGCATCACTTTGAGATTCGACCCCAATACTCACAGAAATGCTTACACATTGCTAAATACACTGTTTCATTTTGGTTTTTTCCTCTGCCAAACCCCACATATTTACAAGTAAGAAAAACTGCCCCTGGACAAAATTATTTTTTTCTGATCACAGCAGCTGCATGCATCTGTAACTCACACAGCACAAGAAGGTTCATAGTTTTGCACTCAAAATGCCATCTTCACAAAAAACCCAACATTCCCAGTTCATGTAAGCCCTACTTAAAAACCTGCCTTAACTTTCACAGAAACTGCTTTTTCATATCCAAAACACACTGCAGTCTCATTTTAAAGTTAGTTACTATCCATACATACAGCACTTTCCATATTTTCTTTCAGTGAGAACTAAGCCCACTCATAATACAAAGTTCCTAAATTGCCAGGAAAATATCCTTCAATATTACTGAATTTAACATCAAAAGAAGTGTACTTCAAGCATGATGCAGAAGACCACTAGAAGGTCCTCTCTTCTACTGAGCTTCTAAAGTGAAAGACTTAAGGAGTTTAACATAAGGCAGTTAGACCAGGTTATAATGTTGCTTCTGTTTCTTCATGTCAGATACATTCTCTCATTATATATATCTTTAAGCTCCAGGGACCTCGAGAGAAATAGGCCTTTTTCATAGTTAAACTACCTACATGTTTCTTGTGTAAACCTCGTGACGTTATTACAAATCCAGTTGGTCATCCACCTTTTTCTTCCTACACATGCAGACAGGCAGATACATTTGCAAACTGACAAATTTGCTAACTTTTTCAAGAATTAATTTGTGGGAGGGAGGAAGGTTGGCAATGGTTTATTGTGCAGCACCATCAACCCCTGCAATGCAATCAGTAGCATCACTTAAGAGTAATGTATAAGAAATGGTATTCTTCTCGGGGCAGAAGTGGAATGCAAGGAGTCACATGTTTGACTGCTGCTGATTACACAATTGGCTAAATCTCCAAGTATGCAGTATTGCTCCAGTCACAAGGCACCTGCTCCCCTAAAATCATTGGTTCAAGAGCTTAAGAGAAACAACAGGTCAAGTTGATTCTACTCTTTCTGTCCAAAATAAGTTATTTTACTACATGTAGCATCTAGAGAATTAATTAACCAAATCTTCTTACAACCTCTTAGAATGAAATGACTACGTAAGGTCTTTAGCAAAGAATAAATTCCGGGGAATTAAGTCTTGGACTCATCAGGCATTAGAAACAGAACAGCTTCACTTCCCACCACCCATGTTCAATGAATTTGTACTCACCCTCTGAGTGATGCTTTTTCCTTCTTTCATTTTCACTGCCAACCCAAGATCGGACAATCTGCAATTCCCATTATCATCCAGAAGGACATTTTCTGGTTTCATGTCTCGGTACACAATGTTGATGGAATGGAGATGCAGAATCCCACAGGTGATCTGAGCTGAGTAATAGATGATCCTCTTCATTTCCAAACCCCTTTCTCCCACATTGTAGATGTGGTACTTCAGATCCCCTCCATTCATGAGGCTCATAACAAGACACAGATGGCTTTTGGTCTCATAGGCATAAGCTAGTGTGACTATGAAAGGGCTGTTGACCTTCTCCAGGATCTCTTTCTCCAGCAAGGCCATCTTCTCTCCGCTTTTCTTTTTCAACCTTTTCTTATCCAGTTTCTTGCAGGCATACATCTTGCCAGTATTTTTCACCTGGATGGCACAAACCTAGAGAAGATGCACATGGAAAGGTAATGAAGGAATTTTACAGAGACTGGGTAGTAATAGGCAGAAACTGGGGAATCACTGATACTTATTAGTAGCTGCTGATGCTAACTTCCATGGAAGAGTATATTAGCAGAGAAAATAAGGGAAAAACTCAAGAGTACAATCTGTTCTGGACCAGTGGTGGACCTGATGCAAAGCCCTTGAGGACACCACTAGCGGATATGTATTAACAAATAAAAGGAACAAGGGCAAGAACAAAATTCTGTAACCATGAGAATAAGCAGCATATACAGATTGCATCTGTACAGTTAAACTCTCTTATCTCTCAAAAAAGGTAGCCTCATTCATACTGTAGTTTGGGAACAGATCATATCTGTCCTATTCCCTAAAGAGCAGCTAGGAATTCTCTGGGAGTGTGTGAGCTAGCACAGGCTAAAATGGTGCCAAGGAGCAGGCCAGTGATTAATGATATGGACAGTCATGCAAGTTTCTGTAAAGAAGCCTGCTTTTTTACTAGCATAGATACAGAATGTAAAAACGTGAAATTAGCTCTTTACTAACAGGAGCCTCTACTGCAGTACAAACAACTCAGCCCAATTTCTGGGAAATGGGCAGTCCGAAGGGGCACATTTTGCAAACCTTTGTACAATTTCTAAATCCACTGCTCTTTGCAAACCCACCTGCTGGTCCTGAAAGGGGAAGGATGACTCACATCCTTAAAGTGCAGCTCTTACCTCTCCAAAGCCACCTTTGCCCAGCACACGGAACTCATAGAAGTATTTATCAGTTACTGGTTGCTTCTCAAAAACTTTCCATTGGATGAATTTGTCATAGAAGGGACTGGTCTGGAAGTCCTGGAAGGGCTTTTCTTTAAGGAAGAGTTTGGTTTCCTGCTTGGCCAGCTGCACAATGTTCTCGTAGTCTTTTGCTGCAGCTGCCTGGCATTTGCTGACCAAGTCAGAGCTCATGAAAGACAGATAGTTTTTGGAGCCTTCCTTAAGAAAATTGGTGATCATATTCTCCATGGTACTATTCTTGGCGTTTTCCTCTGCCAGCTCCCAGCTTGACACCTCATCCAGGAAGTCTTTAGCTACTAAATATTCTGGTACTGTCTCTAAGAAGTCCCTGAAGAATTTCTTGCCAATGGGCTGCTGCTCACAGATGCTCTCATAATCAGCAGCAATGGACTCTCTATGCTCTTTGCATTGCTCAATTTTGGGCAGCGAAAGGCTCTTACGTCTCTTTTGCATCTCCTTGGTGTCGGCTTCTCCACTCTTTCTTGCCTGGAGGTAGGCTGTGTTGGCAATCAGGTTGTCGAGTCCCCCCAAGTCACACATCTTGGCAAGCTCGTGGGGTGGCAGAGCCTGACTTCAGACAAAAATGAGCAAATGGCCCAAGTGCTGTGCTGTAGCTGCCCCCCACTCCTCCCTACTAGCGGTGTGTGAGGTCTTCTGGAAAACACCAGAGAGACCAAGTGCTTTTGCATTAAATACCTCTCAAGGATTTTCACTAAGTACCTTTAAATATACGCATCATATGTGGAAAGTGACTGGTAAGAGGTTTCTCTGTAAGAAGCTTTGAGTTTGCTATGTATAGCTGAGGGACGACATCCTGGGCAAACCTTCCCACTGGCAGCACCAAACGCACGCAGTTCAGATGGTGTTTTCTAGAATAGGCCCGACAACCTTTAAATGTACTGAGATTCCTCCTGCTTGCACTGCTCCTGGCTGCTGGGAACAGAGAGGTTTCGGTCTGCAATACATGCTTTCTCCAACTCAGGTGCACTTTGGCCACAGTCAGCAGGACAGCCCTGGATCTCCCTCGCTCGACACAGAGCACCAGCATACCCACAATTATATACACCGGGATCTGGTTTTATAAAAAGCTTTTAGCACAAATCTGCAATGCCTGAAACAGAAATTGACAGAGATGAACATGAGATGTTGAGCTTTAAATCAGCACACAATTCAGTGCTTTGAGCATCCATGCTTCCAAAACTCAGGTAATACTCAACGATGAGCTGCACAGACAGCTCATGCCAACCCGGATGCCTGAGCAGATTACATGCAGGCTAAGAACTGCTGCTGCTCTAAAAATAGTGATCCCTATATACGAAACAACATACACTGCTGACTTCGTCTCCTACCCACAGAAAAAGGAAAAAGACTTCTCATGACCAGCCAAATCTTGCCAAGACACTTCCACCTTTTGGCCTCAGTTTATTTCCCCTGCTGAGCTTTATGACAGAAAGTGTTGGGATGAGAAGGTGGCAATGGCATATAGCTAAGGTGACATCAACAAAGGGACAAAGCTGATTATAATCAAGTGAAGGCAAATTCCACCAGACTTCACTTGCTGGCTGCCTACCAGGAGGCACTATTTTCCCCTCAAAAGAATAAAAAGTATGTGTGGCACTTTCTAGGCTAGGCCCCCTTCTGCTGTGGGGTCAGGTGATTTGGCTGTTAAAACTTTCTTTAAATATAAGGTATTACAAGAACAAGAAAAGAAGTTTCATGATTCCTCCAATAGCACTGGGGTCAAGCTGTACTCTTGAGGTCAAGGTCAAGTTCCCTTTTTCTCCTCTCCCCCCGACCCCAAATCTCTGAGCAAGTTGAAGAGCTGAATCACAAAAACTAAACATCAAGAGTAATAACAGGCACCTTTCAGACTCCCTACAGTAAGTGCTAAGCCCTTTTTGGCTGGTTTTTGCCACTCTCCAACCATGCAGTGTTTTGTTTTTACAAGCTTAATCCTGTCTTTGTTGAATCCCTTTGACATAAAACTCATTCTTACACTCTACAAAATTACCTTAGAGGTGTGTTTTCTAGGTGTGACTGAGAGGGCCATCCACTGCGAACTGCTGAGCATGTACGATAATGCAGGTTATGACTCTGAGGCCGAGTATTCAAAAGCCTGGCCAGTCTTGCCAGGTGAGAGCAGGCAGGGCCAGGAGAAAGTTACATAAAGGGCTGAAAAGTGCAGCACGGGCAAAGCCCAAAATAGCCAGAGGAAGAAATGGGGGATTCTCCTGGTGGCCTTCCTGAAAATGGTGCCTACAGCAACATATTCCTCTAATATCCTGGGTAGAGAGAAAAGAAAGGAGGTAACAAAGCCTTGATTTCAGGTCCTAACATTCAGCATGGTCTTCTTTACATTTAGCCGGAAGGCCATAGAGCTCAAAGGGCAGCAGTATGAGTGGCTGGTAGTTGGGGTCCCTAAGGCTGAACTCCATCTTACACCAGCTATTGATAAACTTATGTCTAAGCAAATCAAGAAAATACCTGTTTATGGAACCTGTGTAAGACAAACATTTATAGCACCAAAAGCATTCTACTCTGTTAAGCAGAATCTTTTCTAGTTTCTATGGAACATGAACTTTCCCTAAAAGAACATAATCTCACAAAAAGCAAAATCAAACAACACGATCATACATATTCAATACATATCAATACATATTTATTGCTCTAGTCACTTTGGAGAGAAAGCTCTAGCTAGATTTGCTTGCTGGCTTATCCAAATCTGCCCAGCATTTACCAGCATATTACTGGAAAAAAGTAGCCCAGCACTAATTTATTAGCTGATAATAACTGTTTAAGGTAGTGTTACCTAGTCATAAAACAGTATGTTTGGGGGAGAAGCAAAACTGATCTATTTTGCACGCACAAGAGGTGAACAATTACAGAACTGAAAATGGGGACTTATTAAGAGCTATGCTAATGGAATATCAGGGTATGATATGGAAAAGAAAATTTCTCTGGTGCAAACCTTATAAAAAGAGTGAGATTTAAGCTAATCTCTAAATCACAGAGAAAATATGCAGGACTTAAAATTCATTACCTTATGTTCTAGAGGACTCTCAATTACTGGTCAACAAGATACTTATAATACACAAATAGATACACACAAGTATCAGCTGCTTTCATTTCAACATTAACTTTCCTTATACCTCACTTATGTCAATACCCCTTTGAGCTGGCAGTTTGGAAAAACTCTTCTACAACTTGAATTCTCAGCTACTCTTGCCATGCACATGATGTGAACCAAAAGCAGGGTTTGGTACTCCCCATATTCACCTATAAACCAAAGAGAAATAAATAAGTCCTCTGACAGGACTAGGTTGCATTAACAGAGGTTACAGGACGGAGAGTGGGAGCAAAGTTGGGCACAGAAAACAGACAGTAGGTAAGATACAATTGAACTATGAGAGCTAAAATTTATTTCCACATCCAGTCAGTTGAGGTTTTTTTTGCAAAAATTTTGGGAATACTTTTACATAAACAGAAATTGTCCTCAACAATGTAAATGCTATAGGCACTTTATTACACTGTTAAAGACAGACATCATCTGGGAGAATAACAACCGATGTGACACAAAGGATTTTTTTGAGTTCAATGTGTAATGAGACAAAACCTTTTTTAAATCTAAAAAATTTAAAACATCTTAAAAACAAGATTATAAGTAATAAACAAAGCCACAGTAAACTGTGCATAAGTGTTTGATGACACAAAGATTGCCATTGGAACTACTTTATACAGTGAACGTAAACCTCTTTAAATGTACTTAAACAGAAATAGAAGTACATCTGCTGAGAAACACATTAAACATTTAAGGTGATAATTTTGAAGTAAACAATGCATATAATATTGCTTCAATTTAACCCATGTTTATTGACCATTTTATTAAGCCTGAATTTGTTACAGACTTAAAGCAGTAATCCTACCTCTCCATTATACATATTCTAAAAAAACCCCACAGCACAGCTTCCGATTAAGAGCAATTACTTTGAATATTGAGGGAAAAGATGAAGTCAGAAGCAAGCACTTAAATATCTGTAAGAAAATAATCACAATTTATATAAAATGATACATTGAGGATTTCCACAAAAATGAAATAATGCTTCCAAAACATTGTAATCATGAAAAAAAAAAAAATTTCTATTAACTGAATTTTCATGAAACCACAACTAAACATCTTCCCTCTAGGTTTAGTTAGTGCTTGCTTTCCTTGGGATATTTAAATTATCCATTTTCTTTGTTTCCTGTATTAGTCAGCTAACCAGCAAGATTGTCTACACCTCTAGTTAACTGGTATCAAACAGATGTCTTTGTATCAAAAATCTCTGGATTAAAAATACATGTCTTCATGATCATTAACAGAAATATAAATAAAAACAATTATTAATGTAGATAACTTTTAATATTATGGTTGTAGAAATCATGTATAGAATATAACAGAGCAGCAGACTTAGAGACACAACAAAAGTCATAAAAAAAACCTAAATTAGAAATGTTTAATACAATGTGATGGAAAAAGCACATAGTAAATGCTTTACACCCTTTTCATTTTAGATTAAAAACCAGAATAGCTCCTAAATAACACACCAACTCTGTTTTTGTATACAATATTATTTAGAAAACATTTTATCTTGACAGTAAACGATGCAGTGTGTATCAGGCTTACAAGTAAAGTCACCCTTTCAATTAATTCATTTAGCTATGGGAAAACATTAAGTGAACTGCATTTAGGGTATAATCTGCACCACCACACTCCTATGTGTGCTCTGATAAAGGAAACACTTTAATTGTAGCAGATACATTTGTAAGGTACTGTCTCTTGTTTCAGCTGTGGAACATCTGCAGTCAGACTGATCACTGCCTCCTCATACAGCAATGAGCACAAAACAAACCCACACTCATCCTGCAGCACAGAAACTAAACAAGTCACATGGTGATTTGACACGTTCCGTCCTTTTGCTCTGAGCATATGGTGTAAGACATATACTATTTCAACAGGTTCAACAGAAAAAAAAACCTTCCAGTTTTTATTTGCCTATTCTCTGGACCACCCAGTCCTGCTGGCAGAGGGGACAGCGATTATTCTGTTTCACCCACAAGGACATGCAGCAATTGTGGAAGGAATGATTGCATTCTCCCCAAACCACTGAAAGAGAAGAAAGAACATGTTCCAGTCACACTCAGCTGTTCAATCAACACCTACAGCAAGGTCCAAACTATCATTCTCAAATATTTATAACCACTGGAAGCTTTAGAGACAAAACAGGTCATCACTGATTTATCTACCGAGACTGGATTATTGCGATCATCCTGACCATAGTCAGTTCTCCGCCATCACTCCTTTTACTTATTTCAAATTACGAAAAAGAAATGCATATATTCTCACAAAAAAAGACACAGTTTTGTGAATGTATAGACACATTTATCAGTTCTCTCCAGGAATTAAGTGCAATTACCTTAAGTTCTTCCCAGTACTAAAACAAAGCCAATGCACTACTGGCTCACCACCAAATTCTCATGTGAAATGCAGTGTTGAACTGAGATGTGTATGAAGGAGGCACATGTGACATATATAGAGCCTTAAAATGGCACCTTAGACCAGAACTTATTCACAGGCTACAACTGTTTCAACACAAAAAAAAGTGTTATTCGTTATCCATATACTCATGAATAGTATTAGTTACTTTGCTTTTTTCCCTCATTAGCTCACATTTTCCTCTCAAAAATACAAGGTTATCAATCAAAGGAGTGCTATAAATCTGGCTTTTTCCTCTCTGTTTTAAATAGGACACTTAGCAACCCAATTAAGATGTCCAGAACAGGAAAATCCTATTCTTTTTAGAACTATTATCAAAAAACTCCAGTGGATTAAGTTTGAGACAATATACTTCAAAAACACAAAGCAACACAGTATGGAAAGATTTAAAAGTTGTCTTAAAGGTTTAAACCAAACTCCTTGAGACAGTTTCCACTGTTTCCAAATCAAACATGTCACAATTAAGATTTTTTTTTGCATACGTTGGTACCGAAGTATGTTTATGCTTAAACAGAATTATAGCAAACTCCACTTTTTAAAATGAAAAGTGAACAAACAAGCCACACCTCCATTATGTCTGAATTAAGAGTGGGAAAAATACCACTTTCTAACCCAGACACACATTTATTTCAGAACACAGGATTTTTATTGGTATTACCACTATGTATTCCGGTGTGCATCTCTGAAGAAAAAGTAGCTTTTTCCTACTCACTTCAAAAATGTGCATTATGATCTCCTCAAATATGCTCACAGTGAAATAAACCTCTCAGTTGTGTGCATGTGAACAGCAAATTTGAGGCTGTTTTCATTTACAGCATAACTGATGTGAAAACTAATTTTATTAGTGCTCAAAAATAAAGCATAAAGCTTTACTAATGTAAAAAGATGACACAATTTAGAATGAAACACCAGTTTACTTTTGAGCATTAATAAAACCAGTATTCCCTTCAAACTTGAAAATGCACCATACTGAGAGAAGCTTCAGTTGAAAAACAAGCGAATGAAATCACTACATACCAACACAATCTTCTTGTTTGTTTTCAGCTTGACATCTAAGACAGGCATCTAAAAGTAAACAAGAACAAGACTCAATTTGATTCTCAGGATTCCATCTTAAGAATATGATTGTCAGAGGAAAATATAAACTCTAAAACAAATTTACAGAAGTAAAGATCACAAGTTTTGATGTCTAGTTCAGCCCTCTAATGTTAAACAGTACCCCCTAAATTCTAAAACTGTTCAACTAACAATGAAATAAATATCTGAAAGAGATCAGAAGAACTATAAACTGTCCAACAAGTTTTGTTTATTTTCCATTGCTTTGGTATTTTCATAACTTTTGCTGGAAAAAAAGCGTTCTCCATTTTGTAGATATAACAACCAGCAGATTTGTGCCAAGGCACTCAGGCATATTAAGACCAGAGCAAGCACAAAGCCAAACCTTAATTACAGGACTTTGTTTTCCAGATGCCAGCATCTCCTTTTAAGGAAATCATTCACAATTTTGATTTTTTAGGCTGTACATCTCTCACCACCACTCCCACCTCCTATTACTTTATACAGTAGTTTTCTTTAACAACTACCTGCATGTAATTTTCGCAAGAGTCATACACACATGCAAATACAGTGGTAAATTTGATAATATAAATTAATAAACATGGAACAATATCTAATTAAAAATATTTATCATCTTTATGCAATGCAGTCTGTGGCTACAGGACTGGATGGCAGGTCCAGGAATAAAGAGGATACAGAAGTGACAACTTCCAGGCTTCCCACTGTGCCACACACACACAGTGGGAAAATGCCTGTTTCTGCTCTGCCCTGACATGGGCTGCCACTGCATGTACCATGCACAACGGAAAGTGTTCCAACAGTTATGGGAGCAAACACATGTTCACCTCCAAAGAAGAGGAAATAGTTTAAACAACTGTCCCACAGGTTGGATCTGGCCTACATGTCACTAGCTGGACCATAATCTTCTAGAAGACAGAGACATAACATGCTACAGGAATTTAGATTTGAGTATTTTTGCTCCTTCTGCCAGATAGCACTTCTGTTTCAGATTCATCTGCCCAGACATTCCTCCTTTTCTCAGGTACCAGAGAACAAAGAAGACAGAACTCTGAAACAGTTGCCCTTTCCTCACTGAGATAAAACAGTAAACAGTTTCCTGTTATCTGTTCCTATAATTTGTATTTCCATAGCAGTTAAGGGCCAGGGTGCAGGGAAGATTCAGCCAAACTGCCTCAACTCGTATTGTGGCCCATGGGAGCACACTGACCTGGGGTCAGGGCGGGAAGCTGTGGCAGACTGGAAGCCACAGTAAAAGCAGCTGTCCTACCTAGCCCTGGATTTGCAGATTCAGAGAGAAGCAGCACAGAGAGCTGAGCAGCGAAATCACTGCCACCATACCGAAGTAAGCTGTCCCCACTCTTACATCATAACCCCCAGGGTGTTAGTCTGAAAGGGCTGGGACAGCTAAGTCAGTACTGCTGCAATCCTGCCCTCCCCAGTTAACACCTGCAGTTTCGCTTCTTTCCCTTCTGCACTTCTAAGACCACGTTGATTCAAGGAGTTAAATCAGTTGAAAACTGGGCTAGCTAACACCTCCTTCCCTTGCAAAAGTCAAACTAACTTTCAACAAGTGCCAGTCTCAGTCTGGCACTGCCTCCAACCCAAGGCTAGTGCAGACACAGTGGCTCTCCAGGAGACAGACCGGGCCTGGCAGGGTCAACGCCAAATTGCTAAACTGAAGTCAGTAATGATCAAGTTTCATGTCCTAACAATGTGGTTTGTTCTCAAAAAATGGTTTCCAAATTTTTCTGCTAGTTTCGGATTAAAAGTACTCCCTTGGTCTAGTTATGAAAAAATATTACCTCTTTTTTAACTTTTATAATAGCTCTAGGAAACATTTTGTTCATTTAAGAACTTTTTTTGTGTGTCCTATAACAGGCTAGCTATAATGGGGATTAATAAATTTCTAAAGTTATGGCTTACGTGGCAAATGAAGCCAATTTCATTTTTCCAAAGTGATCTGTTTACCACATCAAAGTCAATAATCTAAGATGCTTATGGTGAATCTCCCACCTATTCAGTCTGTGCTGCATCTTTTTTCATCTAATACACCTTTTGCCTCTTCTGTTGCACAGAAAGTTCTCAGTAAAGACATATATGAGAAATGACAGCATTGCCTATTTTGTCTCGCTTCTGTTAAACCAAATCCTGACTGGATTTGCAGTATCGTGGTTCCTAGACTACAAAAGGAAGGTGCTCCGGAGGGAAGCCTGGGTCATTTGTCCTGCCAGACTGAGAGGACAGTATATCTAGGATGACTCAGCACAGTAGTAAAAAGTGGATTTCCAAATACAGCACAGGAAAAATTTAAACAATTTTCGAAGAACCAAGATAAATTTCCAAAAGATGTCAGAAAAACCAGTAACGTCTGTCAAATATCAGGCTGCTTTCAGAGAGTCTCTGGATTTCAAAACCGTTTTGAAAAATTAAGCCCTTACTTTCAATAGATTTCTCAGGACATTTATGTGTATTAAACCACACCAGTAATTAGGAGGCTTGAGGAGTCGTGCTAGACAGTCTGGATTAACAGATTTAGAAAATTAATTTATGTCCACATCCGTAACTGCTTCTTAAAAAAAAGAACCGAACCAACTAAAAACCCCAGACCCAATAAACCGCACAAGCAGCAGCCCAGCACACCCAGCGCCTGTCCCCGCTCGGGGTTCGCGGCAGCGCAGCCCGAGCACTCAGCGCGGGCGGCCCCGCAGGCTCGGGCCGGGCAGGGGCAGGGGCACAGGCCCGGGCCCGGGCACAGGCCCGGCGCTCTCACGNAGGGCCGCGGTGTCCCATGGAGGGGGCACTGAGGGGAAGGGCCGCGGTGTCCCGGGGAGGGGGCACTGAGGGGAAGGGCCGCGGTGTCCCATGGAGGGGGCACTGAGGGGAAGGGCCGCGGTGACCCATGGAGGGGGCACTGAGGGGAAGGGCCGCGGTGTCCCATGGAGGGGGCACTGAGGGGAAGGGCCGCGGTGACCCATGGAGGGGGCACTGAGGGGAAGGGCCGGGGTGACCCATGGAGGGGGCTGTGACTCACCGGGACGGGCCGCGGTGTCCCCCAGGGCCCTGCGCCCGGTGCCGGTGCCGGTGCCGCGGTTCCTGCGCTGGTTCCTGTGTCGGGTCGCGGGCTGGGCTCGGGGGCTCGTCCAACCTCACCGATGCCGGGACTGCCGCGGTCCCGCTGTCTCCGGTCACACCGCGGCCATCCTTCCCAAACGGGAAACGGGCCCTTAAATACACCTGCTTTGAAACGCCAGAGCAGCACGGAATTTAGTGGTCTGAATTTACTTGCCACTCTTATCACCTTGAACTTGCAAGGGGAGAAAAGAAATCAGTAGAAAGTACGCGAGTTGTGAGGCACTAGAGAACTAAAAAGCTAAAAGGGAATTTTAAAGTGGCCGATTGCATTCAAAAATATTTACGTATACAGCTAAATACATCTTAAAAAGCAGAGCTTCAAAATGTGCATAAGAACAAAGCTAAGCAATACATACCATTGGTTTAAAAGGTAATAGAAACTTGTATTTATTATCTACCCCCCCAAAAAAGATACAAAATTGACTTTTCCAATACACTCTCTCTTTAATCCTACTTTAAGTTTGCTCAATAATGTTGATTTCATGTACAAATTAAAGATACAATATTCTATTTGAAGTTAGAACAAGTGAATGGAAGTTGTAAGAGCTAAAGTTAAGAGTTCCCCTTTCCTTTCCTTTTCTCCAGCCTTAGCAGCATTTCACGGACACACAAGTTCTATGATAGTGCCAAACAACTGCACTGCATTCAGAGCACCTGTCTGTGCCCAGCAAGTCTAGGACATTTCCATGGAGATAGACCCAAAAACATTGACATACCAGCCCATCACACACACACACACCTTGGACAGGAAGGACCGTCAACAGGACATGACAGAGGTGCACGGACACAGAGGTTCACCTCAGCTCTCCACTAAAAGCCTAAGCCAGAAGTCCCATCTAACCGAATCTGACCCTTGTGTGCAAACATACACTGCCCTCACCCTTTAGTTTCTGATCAGTTCATTGCAACTTATCGAGTCTCTGATCACACTACAGAAATCTCAGTATGTCCACATTGTTTTTGGTGGTTGGGCCACCGAAATGGTGGATGATCAATCAGTTTGCAAAGCAAAATTACTCCAATCACACTTACGTTGTTGGCTGAGGCAAGATCTGAAATGTGAATTGGGTCCCACTTGCACAGCAGGAAAACCAGTTGATTCTTCATTAACCCACTATCAGAAAAGTCATACCAAGCAGTGCTTGTCTTCACTGTTCTGCACTAACACCACTTCAGTCCTGGATCTGTAGCACATTGAGGTGCTAAGCTTTAAAAACTAAGCTGGACTGCTGATTTGAGCGTGTCACTCTCACTACGACTTAAACCCCCTCCCCAGTATCTGTGCTCAGCAGAAATGCTGCCAAGTTGAGGTTTCAACATACTAACTTGTTGTTTTTGCCAAGTTACCTTCAACAACTGCTGCTGATTGCCACAGCTGAGTTATGCACAATTAAAAAAGCACAGGAATAATGACGTGCAAAAATACGGTCTAAATAAGGTACGGGGTAAAAAATTAGGTATTTTAAATGAAAGGAAGGGCAGAGACAGAAGTTGCATTTCTTAATCCCCTTTTACCATTCAAAATAAAATTCCATCCAAATATGTAGTTCTGTTTATAACAGAAATAGATATAATTTACTTCTCTGTAAATCAGCTCTTAGATGGTAACACCAATAAAGTAGTCTGTGCAAAACTAAGGTCGATTTTAAAATTCATTTGAGAGAAAGCAATTTTGGATAACATGAATGTCACGACCTGTAATCAAGCCCCAGTTTTCTTTACATTGAGGAGCTAGAGAATCTTTATTTGTAGAACTCTTAGTACTTGAAATTGTAACCGTTCCTACCTTCAGTGACACTGAATTTAATCAGTGTTAAAACTCACACTGGCTTGATGTTCTAAATGTAAACTAATTTTCTGCTTGCCTGGTGTGGCAGAGTCCAAGCGACTGAGAGTGTGTATCGATCTCACGGTGAATTATTGCTGACATAGAAAAGGCACACACTATGCATCCATCCAGCTTTGCAGGTGCTGCAGAGTAATGCAAAGTGTGAATAGAAATAAATCCACTTCATATGTAATCAACATTTTCAAGCCAAGGGAGACTTTCCACATGACTGAGTGCACTTATATAGCTTTAGAGCATTTTTTCTGTTTCAACAGGACACCTAGCAGATGCCAAATGGACGTTGTTCATGAAGGATGTTCTCTACGTACAGAATTATGAGCAGTTGTAGTGCAAGTTAATTACAGCTTCACCTCAATGGCCAGGACTGCCTCGACTAAGGGGAGATGATCCACTCTTCCTGGAATTCCAACACATTTCCAAAGACTTTTAACAGAGTAAGCCACAAACCTCAGCACTGGCTTGCATTTTGTTCACCTTGGCCACAAAAATCTGGCTTTTGGTAATAAAGTAAAAAATAAAAATTATATTGACCTTAAAGATTTTATGTTTCTACATTGATCAACTACCAGTTCAGAAGCACCTATCATTTCCTTGAACGCTATTAAACAACATGTGAATAAGGTCTTTTGTTCTTACCTTGGCTGATTCACACTTCTCTCAATCCTTGCTACTTAATTCCCTTTGCTAACTCCGTTATTTTAACTCATCCTTCTTTTCTGTCTATTTTTTTTTAAACCATTGTGGAACTCCTGAATTTGAATTACTGGGACTAGGTGTAATCCAGAAAAGTTTAAATTTAAACCTGCTTTTTGCAAAACTTGTAAAGAAAATGTATACATAATTTTCCTTTAATAGTATATTTTTATATCTTTTGCATGGATGTTTAAAATTTGAATGTATGCATTCCTAAAGTAAAATATTATGAAATTTAAGCACATTTAATTTCTGCTATATAAAATGTCAACTGCCTCTTAAAAAACCCCAAAAACTTGAGTTGTTTTTTTTCTTAGTTTACACCATTTGCCTTGTCATCTCTAATTTGCTTAGCAGGGATTAGATGAAAACTAATGCAATTATCTTCTTCAGTTTTAAGAGCAAACTATGACACATTATAATTATGTTTGGGTGCTGCCAAAATGTCACACATTTGCTGTACACTTTGCAAATTTGAATATAAACACACTTCGATTAGCAGTGAAAGTAGAGCAAATATGACACAGGTACCTTTAACTCTGCTATACTGCTTTATAGAAATAATAGTTTCCCAACTAATGATTATTTTCTTGGTTATTTGATCACCTAAAGATCTGTGTAAAAAATTTCAAGCCATTTTTGAGAAATAGTTCTGGCAGTCTAGAATTCATGTGTTCCCTACAGCCAGAGAGAGGACATTAAGGAGGTTGCAATGGGAGAGAGGCACAAACCACGGCAGCTCTTTCAGTGAGTTTTCTCTATGTAGTCACTGTCTAACTGTAAATAAAAAACCATTATTTCAGACTAGGCATTTCCTCATCTCATTCACACATCACTGAAAACATTCCAAATTGAGTGTCTAAATATGAGAGCTTGAAGCAAGTTCCCTTCAGCCCACCAAGTGACTGTTCAGCAAGCTTTAAAGCTGCTCAGCCAATCGTGTGCTGTAGAATGGGAACAACCCCGAATTGTTTGTCAGCGGTGAATGGAGACATTTATAACAGTAGGTATCTAAATTGGAAATACTGTTTTCTATGACACAATTTGTAATCAATTAATTTACTGTAATAATTTCACAGGAAGGATGCAGTGTAAACCATCAAGGATTGATTCTGGATTCTGATTGTCTCCATGTCAAAAAATACTCAGTCAAAGCTCCAAGTGTTTGACACCTAGCATAGCTAACTGCCATAACAGTGTTCTTTACGTAATCCTACTTCCATTTCAAATGAATATACAGATGCATCTTCATCTTGTAAAAGCATTTGTATTCTCTATACACCTTTCTAAATGCTTAATATCGCACAGATGGTGGTTTGAAAGCATGTACAAAGCCTTCCACAGATTTTCATGAATCTTTTGAGAATGGAGATGTCTAGAAATAATCTGATTTTGTTCTTTTTCTTTCTTCTTCCCTCTTACAACTTCTTGAGTTTTTTTTTCTTTTTCCAATTTGTTTACTCCAAAACATAGAATTGAAAATTATTTTTATTAAAAACAAAACTGTTATGAAAATGTCAATTTTATGAAAATGCAAAGAACAGTTACATAAGTATGTGTGTATCTTGGCCAACCAATGCATGTGCTGGACTCTATTATCCCACTTACTGTTTGTTCTGTCAATAGACTAACGTATATCAAAACACTTGAGGACTGTGTCAATTTATCTGCCAAGGAAAATAATTTAAGCATAGTTCTCTGCCAAAACTATTTCTTAAACTCCAGATGATCTGTGTCTCTCTGTGCCACTTCACCAATAGGAATATGCTACACAGGACTATTAATGGCCAGCACTAACACTACTGTTGTGGTTAGGGCTGAGACTTGGGCTGCAATAGAGGAGAGCACAGGAAACAGAATCACCTGGGACAAACCCACCTGGAGCAGTTCCTCAGGCTCTACTGCAGCTGCCAGATGCAAGTGCCAAAATGGAAAACAGGCTTCATTCAATGTTGGAATGTACAATTTCTGTAAAACAGAAGCATGAAGCGGGCGTGCAGAAATACAGAAGAAACACAACAGGAATTAGGGAAATATGCTGCATTTGTGGAATAACCTGCAAACTTTTACACTGGGAGGATCATGCTGGAAGGGGGACTGAAGAAATCACACAAACATATTGCTACCCAGACTAGCAAATGGAGTTAAAAAAGCACATCCCCACCATTTTCCCTCTATTCCCATATACATATGTGATTTGGCAGGAGCTTCACAGAAGTCCAGGAATGAGCTCAAAGACAAAGTACCAGTAATTCAGATTCCTAGAAATGCACTGTGCTTTACTCATTAAGTGAAACACAGGAACGTTCATGACAATACATGGAAGGGAATTCCTTATAAGAAATTAAAAACCCTTAATGACCTCTGCTTTCATGGGAAACCTTGCGTCACAATAGATTAAATAGATCCTGACTTTGCAGCTTTAATGAAGTCTAAGCCCTTGGAACCTCTCCTTTCTTCACACAACACGCAGGCTCATCCATCTTTCCTTCTGCAGCAGAGATTTAAAGCCAACGGCACGAAGACCACCAACTGCTTTATGAAATTCTACACTACGTTTTTGTTTGCTAATTGTTCTACTCTGGAGTAAAAAAGTAAGCAGATTGAGAAAAGTAAACACTATTTTTTCCATATCCATACTTCTGACAAATTCTGTAGCTGGTACACAGGACAAGAAACGACACAGGAGTAGGGAACTTTCAACACATGCCACTGAGCACTGCAAACTTCTGAAAACTGCCAGATCACTAAGGCATCTCTGCATGCTGCCACACTGAGTGACGAACCAGCACTCTCCAGCCACTCATCTTGGAATGCAGCAAAACTGTAGATGACCATGCAGGACCCCTCGTGTTAATTCTGGTGGGATTTTTCCCCCCATCAATGAGGTTTCTCTCTTTATAGCCAAGCCCTGCACGTAATTCCCTATTCCTTAACATTTTAAACAGCCAGGAATCACAATAAACACAACATTATCTCATGTTTGTTGTAATTTATTTCTGAGTTATTCTCAAGCAATGTTACAAAACATTTTAATGTCTTGATAAGAAAATAAAATTTAAATAAAAATACATTCAACAATACATCATCATAATAAAAATTAAAACTTTTACAATCCTAACAGAACTAATTACTGAATAACATCACCTTTCCAGACTAATCAAAATGAAGGCAACTTTTATTATTAATCATCCTACTTGTACCTAATCAAATTCTAGAACACCTACTGCATTTTAAAATATTACAAAATGAGAAATCAAATCAATGTTCACAAATATTCAATGGCCTTTTTTATCTCAATATTCCAGTACCAAAGCAAAAAAAAAAAAAGTGCGTATTAAAAAAAAGAACCAAACAAACAACATTGCAAGAGTATACAACTCACTATTTCATAAATTTGACTTGGAAAACAACAGGAAACAGCCCCAAGGAACAGACAACTTGCCACGGGATTAATTCATATACAACAAGACCTGACTTTGAAACTCAGCCACATTCAACTTCGTTTAATAGCAATTAATCTTTACCTTTACCTTGGCAAAACACATCTCTTGGCATTACTGTATTCTCCACCAGTTTTAACTGTTGGCAAATAAAAGTCCCTTCAACACATCAAATGTGTAAAAAAGGAAAAGGCAAAACCAGCTGAGGTGATTGAATGATTGTGATGTTGCAGACACTAGTACTGAATCCTGGATATTCAAAAATAGTTTGGTATTAAACCAAATAGTCATTCTAACAGGTTACATTCACTCCAAAAGAGATTTCAATCCTGTCTTGCCACCTTGCTTCTATTACAGAAAGCCCTCCTACAACAGTATAATAAATGTATGGTAATTTAAACAGCTTGCTGTTTCAAGCGTTGTGGATTTCTATTCTAAGGTACATTTCTAATTCATTTGGCCAAATCACAATTGGAAAACAAAACCAAAAACTAAAAAAAGACACCCAGCAAACAACAAAAGACCCCACAGAAAATACTCCAAAAATAAAAGTACCACATATAAGTTTTATTAAAGATAATATTCCAAGGAGTACCATTGTATTTAATACTGATGAAGCAAAGCTGTCACAGTAATACCTTTGCTTCTTCCTGGTTATATACATATATGTTTTCTCAGCATAAACCTAACTTCTCAGATGAAGTGAGCAAAAATTAATCTACTAAAGTCAGGAATGCCAGTTGAAAATTGTGTTAGGTGGCAAATAAGAATCCACATAACTAAAGATACAAAAATATTCACTGAAGCATTGCTTAAAGACAAAACAATGTTGATCATTCAACTGATCATAACAAGCAGATACTACAAAGTATCTAAAAATAATCTGGGATAGTCCAGATATCTAAAGTGCTTTGAGTGATTATAATAGAGATTATTTATTAGATTTGTAGTCAAAAGTTGAGCTGGACGTAGTTATTACTTTTTTAAAAAAACAAGAAATAAAATCATACATGGGATGATGTTAATAGATCAGTACTTAACCACAATCTGTTCACATTTAAATTTTTCTATCTGTACGCAAACCTATTTAAGAAGAATGTTACTACCCTGCATCTCTTTTTAGATTAAGAAAAAATATGTACCTTAAAAAACGCTAAAGAAAATAGATAGTGGTCTAATGTCACTCCATATATTACTCACCCCAAATGTAAACAAGAGGTACAACGTAAGTTCCCTGATTTCTTCTTTAGTACTTAATAACGTAACTAACACTGGTATCTGCTGTCCAGAGTATGTGCAGCATGCTGCATTTTGTAAAACTTCAACTGTAGATAAATCAAGTCCTGACAACACCTAATACAAGGAAAAAAAAAAAGTCAAATGTCTCGAATGTGAAGCTTCCCATCTTTTCCATGTCATGGTATCCCAGGATTTCTATTTCCAGATCCGTATCAGCAGGGCAGGCACTCACGGTAAACTCATGCAAGTTTGCAGTGTATGTACTGAGAGATGGAATCCAACCAACAAATGTAGGGTGGATTTTCTTCCATTACAAAGCTTATTTGTTTAGAAAGTTCTTTCCAATAAGAAAACAATGGCAAAACAACATTTAGATTTATTCACAGCACTTCAAGAACCTGAAACCAAGTTCTTCAGCAAAATGAGAATAAACCTCAAAGACCAGATTTCCAAGAAAATATTTTTCTATTAAATATTAAATAGATTGTCAACACAACTAGCATTTATGTTCATTCTTAAATACTTTGCAAAAATGCATATAACAAATTAAAAAGAAAAACAAAAATGAAACAAAATAACAAAACACTCTAGAACATTTCCAGTTTCTTTTTTCATCAGAGTGCGCCAGTTTGTTTTGGTTAGGAAACTTTTCCAACAATTGGATTTTCTCTGCAAAAAAAAATAAAATATTGTATGTAAATATTCTTAAGGCCAACATTTTCTTTCTAGTTCCCATCATACAATTTTAATTTATTTTAAAAAATTCTAATTAATTTAATTAATTGTAACATTCCATGATTTGTGAAAACATCATTTACGTTCACATGAGACCTCAAAATCAGTCAATTTTTCTAAACAACCTGGGTCAAACACTAACCTAAACAAACCAAATTGGGGATTTGAGCTGTGGGGTTTTTTTCCTGGTGAATCAATCCTTAGTGATGCAAAGAAGAAATGTGAAAACTTGCTAGTGGTGTTCCACACACATAAGACAGGATTGAAGAGAATTAAAGAATGTGCTCTGGAACAACAATGTACTCCAAAGAACAGGGTTTTTTAGTTTTTTGTTAACTTCACCAGAAATAATGTTTATCACTGAATATGGCAAGTGAAATACAAACAGTAAACACTGCCTGACAGACATGTTTCTGCAGTATAAGTTTTACAGTTTCATATTCCAATTATTTCTTATCCAAAATTTTTTAAAAAATAAATTAGAAGGTAGGAATACAGCAAGGGATAAATTTTGTGTGCACTTCAGATGTTAAGTTGCAAGGAAACAACAGTCACTGCACCCACTTGGAAGAATCTCAACAGGACCACAGACAAATCCCACACCAGAAGAACTTCTGTCTTCAAAGAACTGGTAAAAACCTGCAGTACTACAAAGGATGTACCTTATTTTCTGTATGTCTGGGTTGTCTAACTCTACCTCAACAAGCGTGACCTTGTTCTGTGATTTTTCCCCCCCAATATACACATTTATCAGTGTCAAAATTAAATAAGATACTTACTCACTACCATATTTAGCACTAGATGATCTCTTCTTTTGGTATTTTTCATGTGATTCATTCAGCTTTTCCACTATATCTATTATCTGCCTAAGTGTATGAAAAGTTGCTACAGAGTCTTCAATGGTGAAGTTCGAGTAGTCATCTGGCTCCTTCCGAGGACCTTGATAGACAGCTATACTGCCACAAGCCTCTGCAAAACCACCACAATCAGCCCAGTTACAATTTCAACAACAACCAAACACATCTGACTCTCATGTAAATGGTAACCCAAAATGCTGAAATGTAAAGTTACTCTGGCTAAACATACAATGGATTAAGACAAAAGCAGCAGACAGTATCAACTGCACATATTCCCAGTTCTCTGCTGTTGTGTTCACTTTCTTGAGCCTCCAGCTTTCTCCTCTTCACATTAATAGAGGCCCAGTGCTTTCTTGCAACAGCCAGGAAAGGGACAGCAAAGACACAAGAGCAACCTGCTATAGTTGCAGTCTCTCTGTTTAAAGGATTAAAGGTCTTACATACATGGAAATTCAATTAAACAATGTGCATGCCTGATATCTACTGTAAAGAAATGACTGAAGAACATCAGATACCAGTGCACTGAGAAGATAAGAATACAATCTCTGTCTCTCTATTATTCTATTATTTTCAGGTAAATCATTAAGACATCAAAATTATACTATTAGGCTTAAAGAATCAGAGCTGAATAATATCAGTATAATTATTTTGAATTATTTGAGTACCTTCCAGCTTCTGTAGTTTAGACCTGTTGATAGTGAAAAGTGAGTAAATTCTTTCTGTCTCTCTGTCTCCATCAATCTCAATTTGTGTATCAGCAGGAACATCTCTAAAGGTGAATGAAGAGACAGGTAGTCAATATAAGTCATTCTCAAATGCAAGTAAAAACTATTTCTTTTTCAATATACATAGCCTTTTAATACACTTATCCCTCATACACAGCTTCACAAAACATAGTCTGTAACTTATGCAACCTATCCAGTTAAGGATAAATTTATTTTTAAAAAATATCAAAGTATTTGTTTGCTTTCAGAAATCAGCAGCTTACAAACAGGCATTGAAGCATTGTAAGATGTTATTCACTTTTCTGACACACCTACAAAACCCAAATGATTTATGAGGGCCTATATCCAAGATTATTTGGCTAATTTTCTTATCACACTGTTAAAAATACATGAGGTTCAAATAAAAAAAGTGACTGTATAAAACAAGACAAGGTTGTTAGGGAGAGAAGACTTCAATGCTGAGCTCTCTGCAACAAGGTATTTAATTATTTCATATAGAAGATCTAGGTGTGTCCTATCTCTGCATTCAGCCTGGCATCTGAATTAAATCTGTTCTTCTGCAGAATCAGCCAGCGGATATCTGTGATTCACATGCTGAATTGCTTGCCTTCATTTCACACAGTGGCTGAAAAAGTAACACTTGGTGAAATCCAGTACTTTGTGCTTTACACTAAGGCACGTTTTTAGGAGCATGACTTGCTGCAGTAGAGAGGGAAAGCCTTTCCTTTGTGTTTTCAAGCTGTGCAGTGAATCATACACCTCCTCCAAAGCCCGTGCATGCCCTCAGCCATGAGAAGTCACTTACGCAGTGCAGCGGGCACAGCCCACGGTGCTCTCCACGGTGGCCTTGCAGCACAGCCAGTTCCCGTTCAGGAAAGCAGAGGGGTGGTAAAAGCTCAGCCTCTTCTGGTTGCACCTTGTGACCCTGCAAAGAGCCTCTATCCACTCACTCGCTTCGACACAGTTGTTTGCTTGGATATAGAGTGGCTTTTCTCCATGAAGGACTTGAAACATCTGTAGAAGAAACACAACATGATTCTCCTCAGTAAAAACATCCAGTTACTGAGCAACTCTGAGTATGTCGAAAGAGATTTCAAAGCTCAGGCAATTCAACAGTCAGATTAAGACAGAAAGTGAGACAAAGGAGAATGGCAGACATTTCAGCTCTTTCAACTACACAGACCTACTTGGGAGAAAAACCCCACCCAAACAGCTCCCTGTGTTTCATCTACACCACTTCCTCATCCAAACAAGAGTTCTTAAGGGATTAGAACACCATGCATTTTCTGTCCTCTTCATTTATGTATCTTTAAGTGTGACCCCAGACTTCATGAAGCATGACCTTCATGCTTCCTATTCTGAGACCAACAGAAGGCTCCCAGAAGTCTCTCCTTTAGCCATCCTCAGCCTTAGTTCTAATTTTATCAACTTTTATCACTGCCTCAGAGTTCTGGATTGAAATGACAGCAGAAATAACATGTGTTACAGCACCAGAACGAGGCTGTGAGCAGGCAACTATCTGAACTGATCAAGGTATCGAAAAAATATCTCATAGAAAGGAATAATTACAAGTTTGGTAATAATATATATCTACTAGAACTTAATGTAATTAGAAGTACTCTGTAATAAGGTCATGTAGTTTTAACCTTCATTCCAGAAGTTTGGTAGGGAGGGCAGAAGTCAAAATCAGTCAGAAAAGCTGGTGTAGATTTTCAAATTTCCAGAATAAGTTCCAAGCTCAGAGTACTGGAAGATACTGGATACAGCTTTTTATTCCAGATCCACAGAAAAGACTTTTTGCTGAAGTATTTGGTAAGGGGGTATCATTAACTGTATAAGCTAATTATAACCTTTTATTTAAGGAACACATCAAAAATTACATATAAACTATGTTTTGACCCACATTTTTCTTGTTGAAGGAGCTCTCGTCAAGTTTCTCCACTGCAAGGATGTTTTTGATTGGAATAGTGAAAATTGGTTCTTTATCTGTAAAAAATTGTAAACAGAGGAGTGAAGCAATCTCTAAGAACTGTGTTATAACCTCAGTGCACTGACATTGCAGTTCAAACTCTCCAAATATGCATTTTAATTGTTAAGAAAATATACATGAATCGGACAAGCATTTATTAATCAAGGGAAAGGTAACTACAATACTTCATAGTTATTTTAGGAAAAGAAAAAAATTACGCCTTTCTAAAAGCACAAAACAGATGCAAATACTTAAAAAATACTGAAAAATAAAATCAGTTGTAAAATAAACATAATTACCTTGCTGTTTGTGGTATGTGAATTCTCTGCTTGTTAGACAGAACCACCGCTTCTTGAAATTCTTTTTACCAATCCGAGTCCTTCCCTGAGCTCTCTTGTACATTTCTCTGCAAAGATACAATCAAATGAAATGCAATCATCAGTCTTCTGAAGAGCTTCCAAAACCATTTATTGAGACAACACATTATGGTTCATCACGCAGCAACATACAGATCTCATCTTACCTCAAAAAAAATACATCTACTAGTTGTTCAAAACAGATCCTCTCTCTAGATTACCTCCCAACATAGTGATCATGTCCAGGGTTCCAAAAACTCCTGGAAAGGAGCTGGAAGAATATGCAATCCAGACTCATGTTCGCTGCAGCAAATTTGGAGGGGATACTTACTTATGGAGATCCAGAATCCCAAATTTTCACAAAAGGGAGTAAGGTGTATCCAACTACAAGATTCTCTCTTTCCTGCCCCCTTCTACGTATGACTGTACTTGGCCTTATCTGGATCAGAAACTGAGCAGGAATTAAATGACACTGAGCACGACTCAGCAGCAAGGGCAGGCACCAGCTGCATTCAGTACACTCTAAGTGCACTCCCTGCTGACTATATTTTTGGGTTTGAGCAACAGCCATCAGCTTCTAACACCACAACTAAGTGTTGTTCCACTACAATTTTCTTCTTCATTTCTATCCAGTATCTTAAAAAGAGACACATTTCTTTCTTGTTTGAAATTTGGATGCCTGTTTCACAGAATAATCTTTACTTCCTATAAATCTGCTTCTCAAATAAATGAAAATATTTTTTTTCCATGAATGTTGTTTGAATTAATTCATCAGCTATTCTTGATCAACACCAAGAAAAAGACAGTTCATTTCTTAGGAAGACTGACTTTCAGCTCAGTTTTTATAACAGCATTCTCTCACTTACTGTTAAGTATTTCAATTACAGGGTAATTTTTAATCCTACTTTAAAGGTAGAACATTTAGCTGGCTGGGCTTAAACAGCATGTAGAATAATTCTAAATGAATATATTATTTTAAAATACACTTTCACAATTCTCAATAAACCATCAGAGAGCACACACTGAACCATGACAGTAATGCAATCAGTCTTTAATAGGTTTTAAGCTGCTTCTAATTACTTTTTTCCCCCAAGTATTTAAAAGATGTGTTAGGAAAGTTTTCAGCTGTTCTTTTAAACTAAATCTGCAAACTAACATAGAACTATCTTAAGTTACAAGTATCATAATTTCTACAGTATATCAAACATTTTAATAAGCTTTAATCTGACACTGGTATTAATGACAAAACAGTGAAGTCAATTCTGTTACACATGATACAGATTCAAGATGTATTTACCCTTCTTTCAGATGCACTGGCTCACTGAGACCACTGGGCTCTTTACTTTCAGTAGAGGAAACATCATCTAGGAACTTAAGGAAAAAATACAGGGAATATATAATATATGGAAACAGAAAAAACAAAAGCTATGCTGAAAACATACGTGTAGAGTTTCTCCTGGAACAGAACAATTACTTCATGCAACAGATGGAAACACATTGCAGGGACTGGAACAAGGCAACAAGGGATGCCCACAAGCCACACGAGCTTTCTTTAGTTAGCTCCTAAAGAGCAAATCCAATAAAGCCTGTTTCAAAATATGTATTCTATAGTCTTTAAACTAAATCAGCTTAGTTCACTATGTATAACTTTTGTGTATTTGACTGCGTTGAGTTTGCTGTGCTATTTTTTGGGGGTTTTTTAGGCCATAACTTTTCCTCTCTAGCAGAAAACTAAACAGGTAACACAACCTTCTAATAATAAAGTGATCAAATACACCAACCATTAAAAAATATATAGTTGAAAGGTACCTTTTTAACAGATTCAGTAAATTTTTCTTCTTGAAATGTTTTGAAAAACTCACACATGAATGTCTCCTTGAAACTTGACTGAAAGAAAAGGTATATTGACATAAATAAACTTCCACAGAATGTTCATCATTTCCGTGAAATGCGTAAGAAATTTTAGTAGCCTTACAAGTTTGCTTTTGGTCAAACTTCCCCAACTCCCCAAAGTCTGGATGGCTTTTGATATAAGAGTTAATGTTCTGGAAGTCTGTGCATCCTAAAACAAAGAAACAAAATTCAGAAGTTACTTTTTTTTTCTTCCATAATTCCAGGTAAAACTGATTTAAAAATGAAAACATCACAAAAATTACTATATTACACAGTGTAGTAAATCTAACACAACTTCATTCCTTTCCTTTGCCCCAAGAGAAAAAAATGCATATGGAATATTATATAGTTTATATGCTACTGCACAGTGCTTCATATTTTACTTACTAGAATTTAACATTGGAAGATTACTTGGAAGATTATTTTTACCTATAAAACATCTCAAACCCCTCAGATCTTGTCATCATTACTACACATCTACCAAACCTCTGAACAATAAGCATCATAAACTATTGCTTGACAAACGGTATAAATTTTCATAATACAAAGTGAATCTAAAATGTTGTCTCTAAGGCTTTTACCTAATTTGTTTGCCAGCTCACTGCTTGCATTTTAGTACAGGATTATAGACACAGCCCCCAAATGCAGCCTTGCTGTTCCCTTTAAAATGTTTAACCCTCAAGCGTTAAAATCCTGTAATTTTTTTTACTCAACAAACTGGATATAAAAAGAATGAATTCGAGTAAGTGTAATCTTTTTTCTTTTGAAAGCACAACACATTTAGGTAGATAAAAATAACCTCGTGAGCAGATTTCGTACATATTCTGTACTTCATGGGAAAAATGCAGGTTTTTTCATCTCCATATTCTTGTCTTTGAAAATTTTTGTTATGTGCATCTCCCTAACAACTGAAAACGGAAAATTTGACAACCCATGGCAACTAGTGGAGTCCAAAATAAATATGCCAACCAATTATTATTATCTACAACCTCTGCTTAAGACCCAAATGGAAAGAAATGTGAAAGTGTCTTCTGGATATTTAAGTCCCTTGGTGCAACGAACCGATGCAGTCGAGGCTTACACCTTAAAGGACCCTCAGTCATGTTACTATTTAAACCAAGCAGCACATTCCCAAAAAAGGCACAGCTTCTTTAGTATTAATAGCTCTTCCACATCATTTCAGAACACCCCAGAAAGACTGAAAAATCTGACGCTTAAAGAACTGCAAATGTCTTACTTCCTTTGGAAACCGAACCTAGAGACTTTTAGTCATGTTATTTCCCACTCGTACCCACTGACAGAACTCCTGCCTTCCCACAGCACCAGCTCGGACAGTGTGAACAAACCAGAACAAAGCTCCACGGAACTTACTGGATGGTGAGGTCGTAAATGAAAAGTATGAGGTGAGACTACGGCTACAGCAAAGAAACGAAGAAACACAAAGCTGCTCACTGCAGAATACTGTACATGAGGGTCATCTGCAGAGAAAAACCATGAATGTAACATGCACTAAACTCAACAGGAAATAATGAAGACAGTTAACATAAAAATCCTTAAGAAGATAACATCAGAGGAGACATTTATACTTTAAAATAGAAGAGAAAAATCAATGAAGTGCATGAAATGAGGAGGGTGATCATGGTAAGAAGTGTTCTGCTTGGAATGGTGGGTCTCTTTCTCTGAGAAGCTCTGTTCCCCCACGAGTGGCTCACCAGCTGCAGCGCCAGCAGTGAAGAGAGGGCTGCAAGCGTGTTCCCCCCACTGGTGGGCATGGCTGCGCGCGGAGCCCAGAGACCGAACACTGCAGCAGCTGCCTCGCCACACGGGCAACGTGGCATTTGTTCACCTGCAGAGTACTCCCTGAGCAACCCCAACACATTAATGCTGCACCACAAATGGGCAACGCGTACCAACAAGTCTAATTCCAGTTCCCAGGGGCTTCATAAAACCATGCTGTTACGTCATTCTGATGAGGTCAGTGAGGATTTTCTCATTTAATATTTTGGGTATATTTGCACTTTTATATTGGAAAATACAGTGGGATCACACTCTAACTCTAATGACTACTTCAACCTGATCTGGGCAGAAAACTATTCTAAAAGGAGTGTCTAAACCAGAGCAATTTATGGCTTCCATGTCAGTGACAAACATGAATAATTTTGAGAAGCATATTCTTCACCTGTAGTTTATTACACGACATTTCAGATTTTAACTGACTGAAGAGTATTTCTGACCTATCACATTACTCCTACATTAAAACCATTCTGAAAGAATAAAGCTGTTCTAATATTGGCCATATTTACAAACTCATTAAATATTCTTTATTACCTCCTCCTCAAAACTGCCCACACAGCTACAGCAGCAGTAAAGCTAACTTGAGAGAAGCTATGGGTGTGCTAGTTAGTCATAGTTAACACAGTGGCAGCAGTTCATGTAAAGATGCAAACAGTGAATTTATTTTCAGGTTCACATCTTGCTTGCTTAAAAGCAATAAACAGAACAGCTCCTATAAATATTACCTATCTTTCAAATAAATCACTTCCTGTATTACTTGAGCTTTTCTTCTATTATCTTTTACTTCTGTTGGTGACTTTCCATTTGCTGTTGTCTTGCAGTTTCTGACCTGCTACAAATTTGATTCAGAAAACAGAAAATTTCTGCTGATTGACCACTAAGCCTCACTATAACTTACAGAAGAACAAATGCCTGACTGTCAAAATCAGAAGTTCAGGGCACAGCTTTGGACAGGACAAGAATTTTAACAATCCCTGTACAGTAACTGTAGAAATAAAGTTTCACTCTGAACACCACTTTCAAAAGATTTTAGAGAACACTTACTTGGAAATCTTTTGGCAGCCAGATGTCTCAAAGAATAAAACACATCACACATTAGGGTAGGACAACTTATACTTGACTGCACTATTTCACGGAATACTTTGTCCACGTAATAGCGTAGGTTGTCCTGCAATTTTGAAAAAAGGCATTTTTTCAGACCATGAACATCCATGTCTCTATGAGGTTTTTTACCCTAAACACAAATATAACAGTAAAATCCTTTTTTTTTTTCAAACATTGCCTCACTACTCAATTCTGAATTTTAGTTCAGTGCATATTTAAAAAGTCTCATAACATTTATATGGCATTATTAGTGTTGAAAGGTAACTTCAGATACTTACATCAAAGTATATAAGCACTGTCTGGCAATATACAACTATGTTTCAATACTTGTTTAGTAATTTAACAACATGGAAGGAGCACTTCCCATGTATACCAAATGAATTTTAACTTTGTTGCAGCAACTATTGCCTAAAACATCATCATGCTCTGGTAACAGGCAAGCAGCAAGCAAAACTCCAATGGCAAGTGCTAAAGCAGTTCTAATTAGGTATAGCCATAATCTAGGTGCTGAGTACAGAACACCAGGAATCAAAACAGCCAAAAAACTGGTATGAAAAACTAATCTTCAGTTTCTCCTCTGTCCTGTTTTCCACTAGACTTTTCCTGTGTTCATAAACAGGGAAAAGAAAATACAGCTTTTCCTTTGTTTACTCTGAAATCAGAGAATTATACTCCTGCTGTAAGTTACTCACTTTCCATTACAAAGAGCTGCTTTTAAAATGCTTTTATTTCAGATTTTGAGAGAATTTAAATTAGTAACAATCAATTAGGAGACTCACCATGTTACTTTCTACATTATCCCCTTCTCTTAATTTGATGGGATCTATTTCACAGGGCTTAGGAGACTCACATATCTGAAACAAGCAAACAAAACTACAGAAGTTCAATTTTTCAGCCAGAAAGTATGGAAAGCATCTGTTTAAAATCAGATTCTGTCCTCGATTTAGGAATAAAACTCTAAATAGGTTCCAACTATCCATAGCAGCATGCAATGATCATTCTCACATTTGTTTGTGCCTTTTTAATGGATCAGTTACATAAAGCATCATGTGAGCAAATTCTGCAATGTGTTGGAGGCTGGAACAACTGACATTGACTGTTTGTTTTGAAGCATCTGGAACATAAATAACAAAAAGCAGCTCCTCCCACTAAACTTAACCAATTATTGCTCAATTAATTTTCCTCTAGAACTCCCACCATACACAGGGCTCCAAGAAGAATGGCTATCAAAAAGACAGGATACCCCAGAGGGCTGAGTGTCCTGAAAAAAATTTTGGTAGGATAACCTACCTCATCAATAACAGGTTTCAAAGTAACCTTCAGGTAGTGCTTCCCCACTATTTTCATCATTTCATCCACACACCGAGTTGCTAATGAGTTGCCTCTGAAGATTGTGTTTGCTTCTCTGTAAAGAAAAGAGTTGATTCTATTTGAATGGGGAATAATAAGAAGTTCAGATATAAAATTAAATTAATACTTTATCTTGCTATTATGTAATTTTGAAAAAATATTTTGCATGTATTTCAGTCAGAAATTCCAGAACCTAGATACTGAGCCTGCAGTGGCACTCAGGAACACAAAGAGAATAAACAAGAATGTTATTACTGCTATTATCAAAACAAGGAACATAAATAAAACCCTAAGAAAAATCCCAAGAAGTTTCAGACAATGGAAGTTATAGTGCAGTTTGGAACGTGAGAAAGTACACTCAGAGAAAACTCCAAAGCAATGAAAGTTGCACACAACCATTAACTCTTACTCCCAACTCCAAAGTGATTTTAATGAATGTTTTTATAAACTAGCATTAAAAGATGGATGTATTTAGTCAATTTTACATAGTGAGCGAAAGAAATTGAAAGAGTCACTTATCAGTGTTGGATTATGAAGCCCTTTGAAGAAAAATTTCAGAAGGCAAGACATCAATAAGCATGACATAAATACATACTGGGTGTCCTTCAGATCTAGTTCTGCCACTGCAGCAACAAATGGAACCAGCTTGTGGTGGTGCAGCAAGAGCCGCACAAGGGGCAGAACAGCATCGTACTTGTCTCGACAAACTTCACTCAGAATGTAGGCAGCAGATGCAGAAATGGGCTGGGAGAAAGCAGGAGAGGAAACCATGAGCGAGGCAGTTAAATGTTCTTTGTGCACTTGACAAAGTACAGATCAGATCTAACACGACTATAGACAGAGTTCGTTAACAGAAGGTTTCAACACTTGCTGTATAACATGGCAATTAAAAGTTTCTACAGAAAATTGATACTATCTACTCTATAATTGACATCTAAGAATGGAATTCAGGAGGTACTCGCCCTTCTCGTTCCCCCTAAAGAGTTACAACATGGCTTTGTCACAAACCCAAGTAAGACGCAGGAAACAACTGCTTTACTATAACATCATGTATCTTTGTAGGACTTTTAAAACTGTAATCAGGGGGCAATAAAATACAGTTCGTGCACTTCTAAAATGCCTGTCACCAGTGTACAGTTGAGAATTTCAGTACAAAAACTAAATTATTTAAGTAGAAAAGGCAGCTGCTAACTGCCACTACCCACACACTCAGCTACTCCTGAATTCCAGCGAATTAGTATTTGAACATGGGCCAGCATAAACTTTTTGTCCCATCTGCTTCCTTTTTATCTTTCTCCTCCTCTGCCAGTACTTCACTAACACTGAAGTGATGAAAAGCTATAAAAGACCTAGGAATATAAAGCCTGGTTACTATAATTTGATTCCTGTCCCAATGTTATGCAAACCATCTACCACGCTTCCCTCTTTGTCACCATGCCCACGAGAGAAATCCAGTCCTGCTGATTAACATCCTGGGGAAAGCAGAAGCAATTCAGAAGTAGAATTAGAAACCAATTCTGAAGCAGGCCATTTTTGTTAATTATATGTCCCTTCAGTGCCAATAATGGATCAACGTCCCTGGAAAACCTCTAAATCCAGGAAGCCAGTAGAAGCCAGTGGAAAATTACAATGTTGAAAAGAGCAACTAACAGAAGTATTTTATCTCCTCCAGTCACACAGCACAGGCTATTTCACTGTCTCTGTTGGTTCTTCTAAAATGAGAAAATCCAGGTACTTTGGAGCAGAAGTAAAAGCTCTAGAAACTGTGACAGAAGTAATTATGGCAAAGGAACAAACTAAATTATCTAGATACAAGCAATTTATACTGTCTGTAGAATTCATTTTAAGTTTTCACTGTAAAGAAATATTCAAAAAAGTACCTGAACATCTGAAGATTTTAGCAGCAAGTTCCTTAGAGAGGAGTAGTATTCAGATGGAAGTACACAGTCTTCAGTGTAACAGATATTTAATCTAAGTGATCCCAAATCATCAGTTTTCGAAGACTTGTTTCCATTTTCTCTTGGCTGAAGTAAGTACCTGTAAGCAAGAGGGCAATTCTGAAATACCAGGTTCCTATTCCTTCATCTGACTAATTCTACAATAAAATATCACATTTAATTGTTTCAGCATACATACACTAAGTCTGAAAACTGGCCAAAAATGCAGAATCTCCAGACACAAAAGAAGAAAAGGAGCAGCATTTAATGCATCTTTAGCATGTAATGAAAATTATACTTATTTCCTCATATCTTTCCAATCAGGGAAATACGATATTCTTTCTGTAGGTTAACTGGAATAGCAGGAATAGTTTGAACTTACACTGGACCATCTCATTTTACAGGTAGGTTAAATTTAGGGTTGGACACTGCAGATAAAACAACTAGTGTAAAGAATTCAGGTGGTCTAATCTGAACCCAGTAAAAATATATAATATTATCAGGCTGCATTCTTAAGAAACAATATGAGGGAAGAAAGTGGTTTTTTTTCTGCTCTTAATATCAAGTACATTAAACAATTCTTCTCTGGCTTTTGCTGTAGTTCCACTATATTCCAACAGGAGGTGCAGCCCTGCAAAAGTTTTAACAGCTTTTATCTGGTGTCACAGTTTCAACATTCGATTTGCCCCAGCAAACCCAAATCCTATCCTCAAATATTCTTTTACGATCACATATATTTGTACTGCTGCAATCTGGGGATCACACTGCTTTTTGTTCATAATCAGATACACTGGCCACAGGGCATGCTAATATAAAGTAAAACTGATTTCCCAGGAGAGCCTCTGCTTAAAAGCATGACTCTGGCTTATTTTCCCAATATTTAGTAGTAGTGCTAACGCTTCACCTGCT
This sequence comes from Sclerurus mexicanus, assembly GCA_013396755.1. NCBI lineage: Eukaryota > Metazoa > Chordata > Aves > Passeriformes > Furnariidae > Sclerurus > Sclerurus mexicanus. The sequence goes on along the minus strand of VWZF01000181.1, from coordinate 629,870 downwards.
GTACTTCAGCCACATTCAAAAACATATTATGCAAATTAATAAGAGTATTCAAACATTAATTACTTTTAATCACAGACCCGTTTCTGATAAGCAGATCACAATTGAATACAAGGATGTTCAGTGTAAGGTATGCCCACAAAGCACATCAGCACACAGAAACCACTCCACCTACCAGTGCTTCAAGTGGACCAGACAGGAGTCAGGTGAACCCAAAAAGCCACACAAACACAGCACACTGGCAATGAGCCCCTGCTGATTAATCTCGCTCTGAGCAGGTTAACAGAGGCATGTCATTACGTTAACATGGCCATACAGCTGTGGAGCAGAGCACTGGCAGAACAAGTCTGTGCCTGCAATACACTGTAAAAACCAGGAACTACCAACACAAACATTTATTATGTTCAGGATCACATCCAAACACTAAGATTCTGAGTTCAACTTTGACACATCCAAGACGCTTGGAGCCTGAGATGGGTACATGGAGCACAGCCACTAAGATTCCTGGCCAAGACCTATGTTACATTTAGTTCCTATTTACCCACTTTCTTCCTGTGCATTTTCCATGTGGATACACAAGGGCTTCCTCCATGCTTTTTTCTGTAGTGAAAGGTTCACTAAAAGCAGAGTATTCTACACACTTTGAGGCACTCGGATCTCTTGCACTCATCACTTCCTGCTGCTGAGCCTTTGGGACAGCAAAGGGCTAGGGATGGGCTCCTGCTTGCAAGAACATCAGAAGGGAGGTTGTTGCTATGTTACAAGCAGAAGTCTTTCTTTCCTGAATTCCCTCTATACTTTAGTCTTCCAGTTCCTGTGCCTACTCTCCTGAAATGAGGTTGGGTCAATTCCAGAAGATACTTCCAGAACCTCCACAAGGAAGAAAAAAAAGCCACACAATGATTAAATAAACTCTTCATCAGACATTCTGGAAGTCTGGCTGAGGAATTTAATTGTAAATGATGCAATTCTGAGCAGCTCCACCTTTGCTAGTCAGGCTGAAAAGTGTGCACAGGTCACTAAAATCCAGCCAGCTGACTGAAAGATACTTACACTCAAGTCCTCCCTTTCTTCCCTCCACACCTACCCCTCAGACACACCAACTACTCTCTGACCATGGGCACATAGGGGAAAGAGAAGAGCTAAATGTACCCTCAGGCAAGGTTAATTTATTGAGCAGGGAAACTCTAAAAATGTGTTTTATCTAGACGACAACAGGAAGACATATGTTTTATTCTACCTATTCATTAAACTGTCTTTAGAAAGGGAAAATGTGCAAGACACAAGCAAATTCACTTCTGAAGCAACATTTCTCACCATGCTTGAAAGGAATCATTTCTTAACACCTTCACAGGAACTTTAATTTCTCCTAGAAAGACATCTTGTACCAGATTCCCATTATTCCATAGGTCAACCCTGAAAATAAGAACATTGTTGAACTTTTTTTTTTCCCCAGAGAGAAATAAGTAAGTTGACAATAACTGCCTGACAGCACTAATCCACATGCATGCAGGCAGCAAATGTTAGAAATCTCACTCCATTCTAAATAAATCAAGAAGAATCAAACAAGTGGCTTATTAACCCATAAAGAACAGACAAAGAAACAGTGAAAGTTAGACTTGCAGACCTTGCATCAGTAAATAAAAGTGCTATTGGTGATATGGATGGGTTCTGAGCAGTCTCCACCCCCAAAACTGTGCACATTTCTTCTAAGGTAGTTCAAGGGAACTTTTTACCCGATGTATTTACGTATCTATCTAACTGCTAGAATCTGGCACACTGCAATGCCACACCAACACATGCGCTTGTTTTTCCAAGCAGCAGCTCGTATGCTTACACCTTCAAAAAGAATCAGACTCCAGACATGCACCCTGGGTTTGTTCTAGTACTTCTTACCTCTCTGACATTTCTGACAGACAGCAGTTGTTAAGAACAAAAAAAAAAAAAACAAAAACAAAAGACAACTAGATTTGTTGGGGCATAACTATTTTTCTAAATATATTTGCATCTATAAAGAAATACACAATTCTAGTTAATGAAACTTCAGAGTTAAAAATGCACATAACCAGTTAGTTCTATAATGGCTACTAAAATTAACTGCTACATTTTTCTCCTGATGCCTGTTAGGAAGACTTGAAGACATTTTGTCATTGAGACGATCTGGTGCATGTATGTGCACGAGCACAGTAAAACTGAGGATGGGGCTCTCAACTATTCTGACTTCACAGGTATGCCGATACCCTTCAGTACAAGTTCTACTATAAATATTCTGCCCAAACTAATATAATGATAGGATGTCCTCACACCTCTTTACTCACAGGCACAAGAAACAAGTTTAGGCTGCTAGATACACTCTACCACTATTTATTTCAAAACAAAACTCATCTTAATAAATACAATGGAAAAAAAAAAGAGAAGAATTTTCTGTGTCAGGAGGATCTTTTCTACAAGTCTGATCAGTACTTCTCTGGAGCTACACTAAGATAAAAAAGGTATTTATTGTCTTGATGGTAAAAATATTATGTTTTATTAATGATTCTATGAGATCACTTTCTAATCCGCATAACTTACCTGACTTCTAGTTTCTCAATATCCTCTTCTTCCACCTGAAACTGGGACTTTTTGGTGTAACTGCTGGACCTGGTTACCTGCAAGGAAATTCCTCCTGTTAACAAACTTTATTGCTGTATTATAGATGTCAAAAATGAAAGAAAATGCTGCCTCTAACACACAAATAATCTCTGTTCCTTCTAAAAAGGAAAAAGGTCTATTGACCAAACTGCTCTTTGCCAGAAAGCAGGTGAAAAACGGGTCAAGAAGCGTTCATGAGGGCTAGCTGATATCTAAGGGAATTCTAGGACGGATCTATTAGGAAAAACAAGTAGTATGACATGACACTGGCAAAGATTTCTCTGGTTTTAGCATAAGCCCCCAAAAAGCATTGAAGTTAGTTCTGAAACACTTAAAGAAACAACAAGATGTCCACTCTTCTTGCCCTAATTATAACACAACTGTAATAGCTCATTTTCATTTTCCTCGTTTCTTGACTGACTGCATTCTCAATTTAAGTCCAATAAATCATAAGTCATAATCAGAGTGGTTTGGATCACATTCTTATCCTAAAATCTTACTTCCTAAGAAATTACACTCAGTGTCTCGAGCAGGTAACTGAGACACAGCTCATATGTTGATAATCTATATGTAAGTATAAGTAACAATTCCTCACTGAAGCCCCACAACAGGACCAGGATTTATAAAAACACAGTAAATTGCAATACATTCGAGGCACACATAATAGTTGTACTCCCTCCAACTCTCAGTATAACATGCTTAAATGAAAATACAGTTATTACCACTGAGACAGATGAAAATTTAAACTCACAATTCACTGCAGGATAACTTCTGTAAAATTAAGCAACTCCTAAATAACAACAAAGTTAACTTTTTAAAAATAAAATAAATATTTCTGGGGTATAATCACTACATTACTTTATTAGACATAAATTGTTCCGATTTTTTAACTCGGTCTTCTTAAAAATATTTAAATAGGATTCCAGAGGATAGGTTAAAGTTATGTCAGAACTACTGATGGCAACAGATGATTCCAAGTAATGAATTACCTGCACAAATGTGCTTGTGAGGAAGTAGTTTCTCCCACAGCACTTGTGTGAATGCTGTTGTCTGGCAGATGAATTTAAGTATGTCACCCACTTACATTTGAGAGGCCAGTAAAAGCTCTTCACTTTGCTTGAAGAGAGCTTTCTGTGTTAGGTACTGCTATGCAGCTTGCTTCAAAATATGTGAAGGGTTGCATAAAATAGATAAACAGGCAGAAGACCACACAAAAACTTACCTCAAAATAAAATGTTTCGTTAAACTGCGGATTGCTTGTTTTCTTCTTTACTTTGGTCTTCTTTTGGTCATTCCTGTTCCAATGTGGTAAAATTTTTACCATAGACAACTTAAACACACAATTATAAAGACATTCTATTGTCAAGAAGGACCCATTCATTTAAGTTAGAACAATTTTTGCTATTTTAGAAATAGAGGAAAATCTTAAAATAAAATTAATCCATGTTCATAATAGAGTTCAAAGACCTAAAATGTTAAATACTGTATCTAGTTAATTGTGCATCTATGCAGCTCAAAGTTTGTATTTAATTTCACAAACAAGTAAAACATACACATTATCCACTAAAATACATTAGCAACTTCTAATGCATTTAAAATTTAAATTTCTATACCACTGCCTGCAGTTTATGCTTTCCTCATCTTGTTCAACTGCAAATTCTGTTTTTCCCACCCCCTTCTGTTGGGAAATACCTACTACTTTACTCCTTCTTTACAGACAGAGGCTTCCACCCAAGACTGAAGGTTTTCTTTGAAAGCAATCACTGCCAGCATTAGATACCGAGCAGAACAGGGTCAAACGAAACAACTCCCCCACTTCCTTGTGGGTTGATTTTGGGGTTTTTAATTTTACAAGTTTTATAAGAGAACATAGGGTGTTTTTTTTTATTTAGCAAAGGCCTGTGATAGTATAAGAAGGCTTTTTAAAAGAAACAAATATATATAAAACATGGGGGGAAAACCAGACAAGGGAGAAGAACATATGAACTACCCCTTTTCAGGCACTGCCATATAAATATTCCAGTCACGGTACATGAGTCACACATACATGAGACTGGAAAATCTTAACTAGGAATTTGTTGGATTTGCACGTGTATTCCCACACCAATAGGGTAAATATTTTGCGGGACCAACATTCTCCCACTTCCATCCATACCACAGGACTTAAACAGCAAATACATGTCAATGTGCCTTCTTTGGCAATCAGCCCCAGGCTTCTCCTAGGGACAACAGTCAAATCTCCCTAATCCTCTGAAGAAAAACCCAACCCAACCAAAGCAAAAGACCCTATTAAAAAACCCGAACAAACAAACTCCAAATCAAATCTAAGAAACGTGATTATGTATTACCAAGGGGGAAAAATTGCCCGAGCTGAGCTTACTCAGGGACAATCTTTCGTAAGTCTTTAGAACAAGCAAGTTTGCTGGAACACATTCTGGTACTGTGTTCACAATGGCAATTCTTTCGGGCTGGGGAGACGAGAGGGACTCAAGTTTGATGTTGCAAAAAAAGAAGCAATTGCAACTTGCAGGCAGCGAATGTGTGGGATGTGGGACTTAAATTGAAAACTCCAGCAGTTATTCAGGATTACTGGTACAAAACAGGAGACATTTGAACCGTGGGGCCTTTGACTGTAGCATCCTGAAGGTGTTCCAGAGCCTTTACTCTCTGGCTTCCCCCCCGTTGTTAAACATTTAATGCAAAGAAACTCACACATTAATAAAAACAGGGAAGTTAGGAAGGTGAGTGAGCAACTGACTGTATCATCCCATAGAGGAATTTTACAAAAATTAAGAGGAAGTACAGTGCAGAATTGAAGAGTTCAATAAAACCTAAGATAGAACTGAGTGACAAGTGGTTCTTGACTAGTGCAGGCCATTCAGACAGAGCAAACCCCATGCCAATCTTGAGAGTATGGTAGGGAAGGGGAGAGAACACTGTCAATGGAAGATCTGATGTACACATGAAAGCATTTTAAGATTTTACTGTGTTTTAAAGATTTTGCTCAAAATCTCTGACTTTTTCAATTCAAGATCTCAGCATTGTAGATTTATTAATTCTACAGTGAAATGTTACCTGGAAGGCCCCACAAGAGACACTGTTGCATAAGGGTCACAATTCTGTCCGTTTATAAGAGGCAACCCATGGCACTCTTTTATGCTACAAGGAAAAGGTAAACAACAGATCAGTGAAACAATGTATTTGCCTTAAAAAAATAAACCCCAACCAATCCTTTCTTTTTTGAACCTTTTTTTGAAGTCCTGCTGTATTACACACCGATATATACATTGATCCAACATAATGTATACACATGAAGTAGATGGTAACTACAGCTCTCTGGGTGGTAATAAAAAGTAATACTCAGGTGTACAGTCAGTTTCAATTGTCATCATTTGCCAGTTTGAATAAAATCCAAAACCTAGGTAACTTAAGGAGAAAATAGACTTCTCTAAGTTCATATAAACAATAAAGTAAGTGTTCTAATACTATAACGTGGAATAATAACTTGTGCAGACCAAGTTAAAGTCACACAGCAGCAACAGGAGGAGCTACACACATTGTTAAGTAAATTACTTCTGTACCGTAGAAAAATGGTGTTGAAAGAATAACAGGAGCTGCAAACTCAAACACAAGTGGGGAAACAACAGACACTAACATTCCTGTGCTGACTCAAAACTCCACCCTCCTTGGAGCATGCAGGATTATAAACCAGATGCTATTTTTCCCCCCAAAAGTCTCTTTGTCTTAGCTAGTTCAGGGAACATTTAGTGCTGAACCACTGCACAATCATTTGTTATTTTTCTTCCAGTTATCAAGCACGTGGCCCTCAGCATTTCAATAATTTTTGAATCACAATGAACCCCACAGTGATTTCAAACCCACCATTTAAAAGGGTTCTTGAAACATCCAGTTGTTTCATAGGCGTTAATTGATTCCTCCTCCAACACACACGAGGCACAGAAGAATGATGACAAAATTAAACTGTCTAGACTTTCCAGTCATTTGGGGTATCTGACTTGAGGCACTTAGGACTCGGTTCTTTCAGACTAGTGGGCATTCCGTAGCACTGAACATACTGTCCTGCAGCAACTTGGGCTTTGCAGTTTCAGGTGTGAGTGCTGAGTGTGCCTGAAAATGAGCCTCAACTTGAATCTCACAGGAAATTCAGAGGAGGCGGACCAGCCAAGCTTATCTGAAGAGAACTGAATTGTTTAAACAACACAATTTTTCTTCTTACAGTCTATGTCATGTTCACCGAGCTCCTGGATTTCTCTAGCAAACAGATTGAAGTCTGTGGGACTTTTGGTTAGGGAAACAGTTTGCTCTGTTCTTCCCACGCCTTCTTACAGCTTGACCACAACGTACACTAACTAAAGGAAGGCTTGTTTGTGATTTCTTGCAAGTTGAAAAACATTGTACTGACAGCTACACAGCCTTGCAGCAGAACTAGAATCTCTGGATTCATCATGCAGATCTGTCACTTCGAGCTGATTTCATGCTCCAGTCAGTCTCCCTGTGTGGGCAGCTCTGGCATTCCCTCCTCACCTCCTGCCCAAGTCCCAGTTCTGTTGCCAGCATTGTGGCCTACCCTGTGACAAATCTCCCCTAACCATCAACTCCTAATGTTCCCAAATCTTTCACTTTCACCCTGATCAGGCTCAAGAATTTGTTCCTAATTTATCTCACCTCCTCTCCTGCCATCTCCCCCTCCAAGCTGGCCCATCATACCCATCCCTTCACTCCAGGTCCTGCCTGGAGTCTGCTTTGGAAGCAGCGTGTGACAGCACAGTCAAGTCAACTGAGCTGCAGCCACCTGGTGTTTCTGTTCCCAACCTTACACAAAGCTGTTCAGGTTTGGAGTCAGTTATCGGTTTGCAAACTGAATTAACCTGCTCATGCAGGAGCCCTCCCAAGCTCCAAAGGCAGTGCAAGGCAAGGAGCCAACAAGGGCAGGAAGCCATTAAATCAACTCGGCACCACCAAACCGGATTGTTACTCCCCAGGGACTGAATGCACGGGGCTCAACCATTACAGATCCTTTCAAGCTACTAAACAAACAGCCTCCAGTAAACATGTTTAAAAGTTTTGAAGATGTTTTAAGTGGCTCAATTAAAGCAGACTTGACAGAAATGGGAAAATGCAACCTCACTAAGTTTACTAGCTAGCAAATTTCACAGGAATGCTGCCTTTCCTCGAAGAATCAAGCAAAATGCTAGAGCTGCTGTCTCAAACAGGAAAACAAGCACCAACAAAATGCCAAACACTCTGATCAATCAAAAAAGAAAATAACACTAAATACACATTCCTATTCTGACAACCATACTAAATATATTCCTAACACATGGTAAATGTTTCAGCTTTGACAAATCATTTCATCTACTTAGGCTGGCACAAGCAATTTTCATTCAAGAGGCATAAATGCATAGAGTTTCAAGAAGTAGGCAGGAACTTAGAAGCCTTCTATTTTATATTTTAAAGAACTATACCTTTACATAAAGTCTAAGAAACAGCTAACAGAAGGGCTTTTGTTCTTTTCTCAAACTACTGATCAGTTCCAGTACAGTGTAAGATATGCTTCAATACACAATAATTCTTGCTTTACAACTCAGTAGTTTGTTGTGCAAGAGGAGTTTCATACAGGAAATGAGAGTCTTTCAGACACAACTGGCATATATTCAGCTCATAAGATGGAAATAACTCCTTAAAAAGACACAGCCCAGAATAAATCCCAATGACTGAGGGACTCTACCTCCACCATTCAAATGAACTGAAGTTCTCCAAGGGCAGAAACTCATTAACTGCAGCCATTGGGACCTGTACATTTCATAAAAATTGTTATGTTCCCTAGAACAACTTCATATGAGCAGATGAAGTATAAACAGGACAGCAACAAACTGACAGGTCAATTTAAGACAGCATGGTGCATAATTTATTTAGAAAAAGTGCATGCAAAGAAGTAAAAATCTAGCTGTAATAAACCATTTCTGGGCTTTCAAGCATCCACACTGTAAATACACAAAACCTTCTCTCAGAGCTGAAGTGTTGTTAAAACACAGAGAAGGCAAGCACCACCATCCAATTGCCTAATTTGGCAAGAAGCTCTGCAAGTACCATCTATTTCAGCAGCAGCAAATACGCAAGCACTGGTCATGCAAACTTGTTTTTAGGCTCCCAGAATGAAGAGCTGCAAACACGTACTTCTGAAATGTGCTACTATACACGCCACCGTGGTTTTGAAAACAAGAGCCCACACTGAGTCAGCAGGTAATCTACTGCCCTATCTTTTTCCCCTCCTCATTCACATATTAGGAAAGGAAACAATTAGTATCAGAGACAAAACAAAATTTTAATTCATAAGCAGTCTCTGATCTTAATCTGCATGGAACTTAGCAGCAAGGTTGCAATTAATACAAAATTTATGTGTAGAATCAGGGCTTAATCCACTCTAAGTGATCTCTAAGACAGTCCTTCACCACAAGAAGACTAACTATGCTTGCATGCCAAAAAAGTGACTGGAATAGAGTTTTTTAAATCAATCCCGTGTAGAAGACGGGCAAAAAAAAAAAAAAGGCTTCTCCACCCATGTTTACAGAATCAAAACAATAGGAACCCATCCTCTAGGCAGTTATCGCTTTGGTTCTGCCACAAACGAAAAGGTGATGGGACTCCAGGTAATGCTCAGAATCACAGCCCTTGAATCACTTGCTATTGTGTGTGCCCTTAATACAGTCTTTAATCTCGTGTTATGGAAGTTGTAGCTACTATTTTTCATCTCTGTAGAACTTCTAGGCTCTCAGGGAATACACAGCAGAAATCCATTAGCAACTGAGCTATGCACAGAAGGCAGCACAAGTATCTTACCCTACAAAAAATTAACTGGTGAAGGTCCGTAAGTTTCCCATTCTCACTACATTGAGACACTATTGGACATGAAGCAAAACATCCACAATTCTTTTTTTCTCTGGTCAATATTTTTGCATTTTAGAACAAATAAAGAAAAGCCAATGACAGAAATATATATATGTGCCTGCTCCTTGTCTTTCTTTTAGTCTATCCCAACTCTGCTACTTCCTATCTTTCACTTTGTTACAGGAGTTATTATCCAATGTCTTCTCCGGGCCAAGTGACTAGCAAAACATAGTAATAATTGCATCACTTATTAATTATCATGGGATATTTACAAAATATGCAGATATTATAAGAATCGAAATTTTCTATTTAATAATCCCACATGAATTTTTGTAGGTTCCTCACTTTAAGATCAAATGCGTCTCAAAAATGCCCTCACGTCCATTTCAATAATACTGTAAGAGATTTCTTATGTCTCATACTCTCACATAAAATATATTTATGTACAATGTATTACTATTGCAGCCAATTATTTCAAGGCTATCAGCATGTGTGGTAAAACACCACCAACCATTTTTAGTTTAAGGAACTCCAGCGCATTTCATAACCTCAGATGAAGACAAAAGCACTGATGTAACACTGCAGTGTCTAACGCACAGTCCTCTCCCCCATGGCAGTGAATGAGTGAGAACAGCAACCAAAAGAGAACCCTGGCTTCCTTTTGATCAATTATCTCCGTCATAAAGAGACCCTAAGAGAGGGCACAGTGAGTAAACCACTTCCTACTCAAAACTGCAATGTGCAACAGTAACTTTCTAAAGCAACTTTTCCTCATGGCATGAAAAACCCAAGTATGTTTTTTAAATAAATAAAAATACTTTGAACTTTAAGTGCATGAACATATAAAAAATAAATTAAAAAGGACATCCATGAGAAAGTTAAGTTGGGAAAGTCATAAAGCTCCAGCCAGCTTTTGGTGGTGAAGAGTCCATGGGGAAAAGCTGTTCTAATTTTGCCTTGTGCTGCAAGTGGGAAAACGTAAGAGCAGAGGGACTCCCAATGAACCAAGCTGGTACCCACTGTAAAAACAGACACATTCTCAACTATCTTTAAGTTACAAAAATACCTTAGTGGACAGGAAGTTTCCATTTTATCTGAATTATCAGCCCACAACAGTCACTAAAGCATTACCAGTTTCACTGGCTTAGTTCCATCACAGTTAGCTTCCCTTTTCAAGCAAGCGAGAGAACAGCAAAGACTTTGCTGGGCCCTGCTCCAACTAAACTACTCATCTTGGCTTCGATAGTCGACTAAAACAGAAAGAACATAATCTTAACTTCATAATGAAAATGCTGTTACCAAAACTGACTGAGTGTAATGGTGTCCCCCTGCTCACGGAAGCTGATCTGGACATGACTGAACAAGTCACTAAGAGAAGAGACCACACACCATTTCCTCTCCTCACAGTTTTGCAATACAACCCACCCTTTCATCCAAATTCTCAAAGAACATTTAAAAAACCTCCTCACTCAAATCTAAGGTAATGAACAACGCTGGAAAGCAAAATTAAAGAATCTTACTACCTTTTTAGTTTTGAATCTTAGTTTTCCCTTAGCCTTTATAACCCCCTTGCCTGCACCCTTTTCGTCACAGGGCCTATCCCACAGCCTATCTGGAGACAAGTGCAGAAAAGCCTTTTTTCCTGAACTGCAGTAAGACTGGCTTTTTCTCCTGAACCTTATCCATGTTGAGAATGTAAAGAGACACAAGAGAACACTGCCAATCTCCCTGACCTCCACAAGGTATTGGTTTCCACTGGTCTCTAAAATGAAAGCGGTCATCTCTCAGAGGCCAGGCACATACATGGCTGTCAGACTTCCAGAAGTGGAGGACGGTAGAAGTTTCTAGAGAGACCAGTCTCCTCTAATATGCCCAAATCAGACAAACTTTTCATGAGTGTCAAAACGTTTCTGTGTAGCCGTATTTGCATTAGGTTCGTATCAACTTCTGTACTTAAAAGTATTGCTTAATAATGAATAAAAAGAAACAATGTCCAGTACAAGTAGAATTTTGGTCTTCTGTGACTAACGGCTGTAAGCTGTACATTCAGGCTCCAAAGCCATCACACTGGATCATTATCAAACACAGCTCTAAAAGTAACAAGTGGACAGGCTGGTTACTACTTTCTAGCATGTGTCATTTTAGGCTTTTGCTTTAATACTGGTGAAATTTGTCTTTTTGAAATAATGTATGCCAAAAATGAACTGTTTCTATGATGCTCTTTGACACACTGTAACATCTTTATACTTTGGAGTCAAAATTAAGCATGTTAGTAAAAGCTGCTGATGTCTCTGAGAAGTTTTACTGGAACATGGCAAATGTGCTGCTCCTGAACCACAACTCCTGTACTGCATTTTCCTATAAACATTCCTTCTCATGGTTAACCACGAGAAAATAATTCTGAAGCAAAACTAGAAGTGGATTTTCATATACCAACCCAAAATATTACTACTGAAAGCGTAATTTCTGTTCCCAACAGCACCCCACCAGCTCAATTCTGGCAGTAACAGCAGTACTGTGAGTCCTGGCTGTCAGCTGCACTGGGCATTCCCAGCTTTCTCACCAGACCCAATGCAACTGGAATTACAAGACACTAAAAGGGAGTGCTTTGGCAGCAACAGAGGTGAGCAGCTGTGAAAAGCTTCTGCTGGAGTTCTCTAAGCATATACTCATTCCCTCATAAGGTAGGCTCCATGGAAAGTCATATATAATTGCTATTGGTACAGGATGTGCAGAGGCCTGTATCAGGAGAGACAAATCACATAATGTTCTAACAAACAACCAAATATTAAAGAATTCATGTATTTTCTTACTGTACTACTAGCTGCTGGCACACAGATCCGTTATCTGTTATCAATTCATTCAGTTTTAATTCAAGGTGAACTTTTCCCTGAAAAAAAAAAAAAGAGAGAAACACATAGTTTTAAAAGCTTTTCTTTTAGAAGTAGGAATTAGAACAGTAGTATAGTTTAAAGCTAGAAGTTCTTTAAGGTATTTCTAATATAACCACTTTAAGAAAATCTATGCACCTGTCCTGCAAGTAGAGTATGATGGATCCACTTGAACTCTGAGATAATGATACAGAGAAACATTATCTCCAACTGCAGACAGCACAAAAATTGGTCAAGATTTAACACACACAACTATGTCTTCAGCATGAGGAAGTGTCATGATATGCAACTCTCTTGGGATGACCAAAACTTGGTACCCTAACCTTGCTCCCAACAGCTGAACAATACCTGCTACTCCATTCAGTGCCTGGCTATTGGTGCTGCCTTGCACACCTAAGACAATCAGACACTGACAGAGTCTTTTCTCTAAAAATGTCCTTAGCATTGGTAGAATTTTTCTATTTGCTAAATGGAACATCAGATGATACTGGTCTGTCCACAATCAAAATTCTCAGACAGGGATCCAGAAGGTGATTTGCAAATGTGGCAAAGGAAGCAAGTTATAATCTGTACTACAGCTTTGCTGTATAATGCTAAAACACAAGTAAAACCCTTAGCTGACCTTGCACACATTTCTACAGCAGTTATGTTTTGACATAAAACTGCAATGTTGTCATTGTAAATGCCTTGGGGCAAAGGCTGCGCTTCCCTCTCTGTACGTCACAGGGGAGGAGAAGCGAAGCTTCTTTTACAAGGCAGTTTTAAACCGAACTGTTTTGGGATGCCTGCCAAGTGATTTGCAAACTGTTACTACGTGGACTGCAACACAGGTACATTAACAAAGTATTTGTCGAGCAGAGAAACTCCATTACAAAAACAGATTTATGGGATAAAAAACAGGATACTGAAAGTATGCCAACAGCCTTACAAGGCAAAGTTTTTGAACAGCAAAAGACATTAGTAGTTCTTATTATGATAGCTGACTTAATTAGATTTAGAAAACAGATCCTCTGAATGTCCTGAACACCTTCCTTTTGCTTTTAAAAACAGAAAAACACAAATGGTGTTCTACACTGAACAGTAGCAGCACCTTAGTGCTCCTGAAAACTACCTGTGTATGTAGATTGCTCAAAACTCAGTTCCATGATGATTACTTTAACATGGCTCTAAGTACATATCTGCCCAACAAGCATGGACAGTTCGGGGTACATTTGTGTTGTTTTGTTTGTTGAGAGAAGCATGATGGTTTCCTAAAGTGGCTGATCTGCAGATCTGTATCAGAACTTCTGACCTAACATGCAACTGGGTTTTCAATGTGGCTGTACAGACTGTTTTTAGTTCAAAACAGAGAAATTAGGCATTCTTACATAATAAGTAAATAAACTGTGCACTTTATGTGAACACACTTTTCATATGTAGATCTCAGGCTTGTTCAAAGGCAGCTCAATACCATTTTAACTTTACAAGTGGACTCTCAATTTTCAGATACTAGAGGAAAATGGAGTTCATTATTCAATAATTATAAATCCTACCAATTTTAAGAAAGAGGAACAGTGAATGTTAAAGTTACCTTCAAAAATCTAAGTGTGTGAAAGAGTTTGATCTTATCAATGTATTTTGCAAGTTTAGATCAAATCTCTATAAAAGTTTCTTGAGTAACAAAGATCATGGGTGTGTTTAACCATATGACCCCATTTCAAACCAGATAAATTAAGATTTTATAAATAAAAAAGGGGACAAGCAATCCTAACAATTTTACTAGCACGCTGACACTATCCAGGCTTTTACTCTGCTGAACTTTTAATCTCCTCCACTCCAGATGACCTGCGTGCAGAGCTGTGGATCCAGAACAGAAAACCACTGGTCTACAGCTTCTGCATTAGGATTGAACTGTGACCCTAGAGAAGCCCTAAATTTATTACAAGTAAAGTGGTTTTAGAAAATGGATGGTCTGTTTATTTTTCCACCACCGCAATTCAGTTTTAATTTGTAGAAATTGGCAAGTTTAATTCTTGGTAATTCCACAAAAGACAAAATGTTACATTTAATATAGTTTTAAACCTTTCTAGAAACTATAAGAGATAATAAAAAACTCAAATGTCTTTGCAGTGACACTTTAATCTGTCCTACCAAAGCAGAGCTGACAATTTCCCATCCAGGCTGTAAGAACTGATAAACTACATCTACAAGCTGTGTACCACAATACTCACAAGGTACCTCCACCACTAATGTACCTATTATACAGGCTGCTAATCAAATCAAAGTTAACCCATAAAGAATAGATGACTGGTACATAAAAAGTACAGTTTTCTTGAAAAAAGTGCAGATTTAAGGGAAAAAAAAATCAAAAAAAGAACCCACCCTAGCCAAGCACCTGCAAAGTGTCCTGCATATAGTCATGGAACACAGCAACCATGACAATGTTTAGGTCAAAGCAGAAGCTGCCTTTCAGTTTATATCTGGAAGGTACGGTCTAGACTAATCAGAGTGATTACATGGAAGAATTGGAAGAAGAATGAGACAACTTGCAGCTGGACTAGATGATCTGTAGATCCCTTCCAAATGAACTATAATATTCCGTTCTATCATAACTGAACAAGAACTGATTTTCAACAGCTAAGAGAAAGTGGTATTCAGACGCTTTGAAAATCTGTCTTCATGTAAAGCAATCATATGTTCTCCTATATACCAAACAGCTGCAGGCTAAACTTACAGCTCACAGATGAGTAATCCTGGAAAATAATATGAGAATTCTGTGCACATTCAGTTCTGGTAGAAGTAGACAGGGTTTTCCCTACCCAGAGGGACTTTCAGATTACTAGAAAAATATAAAGGCTGCCAAGTGTAAGACTTTTGCCCTCAGGCAAATCTGAAAAATAGTTTATCACAGCAACAAGGCTACGAGATGCTCAAGAATACTATTTTATTCTTGAAACTGAAAAGAGAATTGCCACAACTTCTAGGGCCATCTCATTTTTACCTCTTACTAGGGCAATCCTGACCAAAGAATTTGAACCACAGACCAAAATACAACTCTGAAGTGCACATTGTTTGATACTGAATGCAAAAAGTATTTCAAGATAAGATAAATGAGCAGAGCACAAGTACCTCCAAGTTTCAGAGTCTATTTCATGTCACATAATCAAGTCACCATTTCAGTTAACATAAAAAATTACTCAAAAAGATAATTCAGGAGTTTCCTAAGTCATTCTCAAGTACATGGCTCCTCCTGCAAACGTTTTAGACTTCGAAGTACTGTTCAGACTTTTTCCTTCAAGTCTTCTGCCAGTTCTGTGTACCATTAGGAATAATACAGCCAGCTTAGAAGTGCAGAATATGCATTATCCTCTAACCAAAATGAAAGACACAACTGTCTTATCTTAATCAGACAGATGCTAAGCCCTATCTCCTACAGCTCAATATAATTCTACCACCACATGCTCTTATCTGTATTTAACATTCAAAATGCAATTTAATTGTTACCTGAACCTCTGAATTAGAATCAACAGGTTGAAGCATAAACCAGTTCTCTTTTCCCGTGTAGTTGCATAAATCTTCTTTTTTGATTGACACCTTTCCTGAGAGAGGGTGGCAGGGAAAGATACGCATAAATATCACTTTCATATGAATAGAAAAAATATTTAAATAGGTTTGAAGTTCGACTTTTCCTAAACTCTCTTTCCTCTAGGTTTTTCTTAAGCTTATGATGCGATATAAAAACCACGGAAACAAGGAATATCATGGATAAGTAAAGCAGGAAACAGTTTAAATAAAGCCCGATGACAATAATTACCATTTGTTATCTTGGATATCACTAATAAGAAGATGAGGTAAAATAAAGAACACATATGAGGCTGGAAATAGCACAGTAGATTGAAAGAACAGAAATGGTGTTGAAGAACGTTTAAAAAGGAAACTGAAGGAGATGCCTTTTACTTTTCTGATTGCTATTTGGAAAGCTGTTATTATACCAAATTATCTGACATCCTGGTGCAAATTATTTCCTTCCTCAATTCAAGTAATGTGAAAGCTTCTTGCACAGCAGACTGTTAGAGCTTTATAGCAACGATATTCAAACATCAGCTGCAATAAAGCCATTATGCAGTGGAGAGGGCGGGGGGGGGAATCCACCTCTGTAATTTTTCACCTAAGCTACATAAATTGCTGCAAAATACTTGGTAAGTCACTAAGTTACAGGTTGCACTGACTGGGAAAAAATTACCTATAGTTTTAAGAATTATTCCACAATCGCAATTATTGTGGAATTATTCCATAGTTCATTCTTTAAAGATCTACCAGTAATAACAATTATTCAAATATTCCAATGAAGCAGAAGTGGAGAAGAAACAAGTAGAATTTAAAAAAAAAAGAACATATTGAAACCACAATAAGACTATAAAATGACCTATTAGCCCAAAAGATAAATATATTTTAGTAAAATAGAATAAAGCAAGGAAACAAAATCCTGTTCTTCAAACTTTTAGGAAACATTTATTTTAAGTCACCATACAGAGTGTTTTGAAAAAATGCATCACCAATCCTTGTATCCCTAATCCTACAGATAATGCTACTGAAAATAACCAAGTGTTATTCAAGATGTAGACAGCACCTTACAGACACTCACCTATACGCAGGTCTTTTTGTAAAACACTTTTATCGTAAATGTAGAAGGATAACCACTGGAATGATCTTGGAATCTCAAAGTAAAACTCTTCCCCAAAATAAGGGCTGAAAAGGAAGACTGAAAGTTAAAACAGAAAAACATTTTATGCAACTTATATAGAAGGTGAACATTAAAATGCTGCATTTTTCCTGCTGTCTCATGGCCTTTAGCACTGCACTGACCTATCAAAGCCATTCACAGCCATCGTTACAAGAACACACCACAACACTGCAATGCCCCAGTGCCTTATTATGTTCAAGAAAAGGCAAAAATCAGAGCACACACGCAGAAACTGTTGTCTCCTCTTCAGTTTTATTTTCTGTCCTGAAGTTATTCTAGTTGGTTCTCTACAAATCCCAAATGACTTCCTGAGACACAAGTTCTTTTTCATTTCTTATTCTGTACATGATTAAACTGCATCAAAACACAATTTATTAATTACTGCACTGACATTTGTTTATAGTTCTAACTTCCTTGCTGCTCAAAGATTCAGACTTGTGAGAGGAAGCCATAAGCATTAGAAACTATAAAACAAAACAGTAAAAAAGAGAAACGTTAATCTCAACACACATCCTCCCTCCCGCTGAAAGTCACCACATTTCTGCATGGAGTGGAGTTCAATACAGTGTTTACAGTTCACCTATTTAAGTGCCATCTGCATGTCCCTCTACAGAAAAAGCCTCTGGGTTCCTCTGTGTTAAAAGTATTTCATACAATGTGTTGGTGCTTTCACTCCTGGAATTTACACTGTCATTAAACTTAAGGAGTCCTTATTGATGCAATCAGAACCCTGTATTTCAAGCTGAACAAAACTGCAATGTTGCTTGTGTCACTGCAAGTGCTGAACTCTGAAAGTGCATCCACAAACAAAACTACTGTTTTAGAACAACTGAATTCTTAAGACTTCAAACAGCTTCGATTCCAATGTATTAACATCACCAGGGAAAGTTGTTCAGGTTCACAAAACTAATTTTATGCAGAAAAGTACTGTGATGACAGTTACACCACACTCAGAAACAAAGGCTGGGTTTTTTTTGTTTCCCAGTAAAGTATGGTTCTGACACTATTGTTACAATACCTAACTAATACAAATGTGCTTATGTTTGGAACAAGCAGCTCACCTTATTACCTACTCAAAGGATACCGGGGCAGGGGGGAAAATAGGCTACCATCCCCGTTCTTTTCCTCAAAAACAAAACCTTACCCAATGCTTAAGGACAATGGTTCATTAAAAAAGTTAAAAAGAACAGCTTGTAACTAACTTAAAAAAATGCAAATAATAGCTGCAGCAGAACAAACAAAGAAATTCTGCAGCAGAACGAGGGAACAATGGGAGAACAAGCAGGCACTGGTATCAAGGAAAACTGCTCCTGGCACAGCTGCAGTCAGACATCCTAAGAGGAACACCAGACTGCACATGAACAACTGCCTCTCACCAAGGGTTAAGTCTTTATTCTTCATGGATCTATGTGACTCTATGCACCCAATTGTAATTAGTCTGGGATAGAGATTACTATCAGAGACTTCCAAAAAAGTCCTGCATCCTATGGCTAAAGAACGCAAACTCCACAATTACACATATCCCCCAGCCCCACAGAATGAAAAGCCATTAACGATCACTATTATTATTTTGACTTCAACCTTACACAAAGTCTCAGATTTGGCAAGCAAGAGCAGGTCAACAGTAGGAGCATAAGCAGAAGGTAACGTGTTGTTTTATTCATGTTGATACATTTTTCCTTACCTAAATTAACACCACTGCTTTATGAATCAGTTGTTAATTTTTCTTTAGCAAAGTATGAGGCAGAGGGAGAAAACTTCAGGTCGAGAATACGAAGGATTAGTAAAGAAATTCTTAGGTGGATACAGAACTGGCTGGTGGGGCACAATATAGGTTATACCAATGAGGAATAATTAAAACGGAGAACTTACTCATCCTGTTCCTCAGGGATTCAGTCAGTTTAGTACTTTAATTTGTGACTTTGATGCAAGAACTTTAAAGACTGTGACGGATACAAAATTAGAAGATAGTGCTAATTCAAAGGAAGACCAGACTGTCATACAGGAAGAACTGGATTACAGTAATACAGGAGATTCAATTTCAGTGTGTGACACACTCCTCTGCTCTTCCCTTCCCGTCACATCAACCTGGCAGTTCTGTGGCAGGAACTGACCATTGCCTCGCGATCTGTCACTTGATGAAAGCAACGGTTACATCAACAAGGGAATTCCATTCTGCCATAACCCTGCACTGCCACGAAGTTCAGTTTGAAAGAAAAAGAACCTGAATTCAGTTTAAATAAAAATTAAAAAAGGGGATACACACACACCACACTTCCCCCCCTTCCCCGATTCCTCATATTTGACCACAGATATTTGAGGAGGCTCACGGATGTTCTTTAAACTTTCCAGGGGAAAAAATATTTCTTTCTTCAGAACTCAGAGAAATCCCACACCATGTCTGGAAATATTTCTTGAGTCATTAGCCAAAATATCCTTCTTTCACTTCAGTATTAATTCACGTTTTGGTAACTTTGGAAAGTCATTTGTTTTACATCTGCATTCTAACAACTCTCCCAGTGCTAGTGGAAGCTCAAGCCTATTTGCACATTGAAAACTATTAAGTGTATTTTTTTAAATCACTGTATTCAAAACTAATTCTAGTGATAATTACTTCCACAGACATTTAACTAGCAGATATTCATGGACTAAAATTTAGATTACAGTCTGTATAAATTTGCAACCCATAATATAGCAACAGATTGTGAATTACATGTGTAAGAAAAAGCAAGCAAATAATATAAAAACAAAACAGTGGCACTCAAAGTTGTATATATGACTACAATTATACTGTACTACACCTTACTGAAAAGCAATTTATAAAGTTTTCAGCCTAGTCAGAGATTGGAGCTTTCACCTCCTACTCTAGTACCTCTAGGTTAGTAAGGTATTCTAGTTTAACACAGCAATAAGCAACAAGATGGTATAAATAAGTTTCTGGAATGTAGTGCACACACACCAGCAATCAAGTCTAAGCATCCAACTCTGGCTGCTGCTAATAGAGGGTGACAATTTATTACATTTCAATGGTTTGTATGAAACCCAACTCATGCTGTGAATCCAACTCAGCACAGCTCTAATTCAGAGCAGGAAGCAGTTTACCTATGAAGTCAAGGGAGACAGAAAGGCACCTACAGGCAAAGACTGATTCAGAACACTAAGTTCTAACTCCCTATACAATGTTCTCAACTTAGAAATATTAATTTCATATCTCCTGAAAAATTCTCAGTTTGAGGGGCAGGAGGCATGAGTGTTATTTGAGGCCTCTCCCCTACTGTTGTTGTGTTAGAGTGAGGTTTTCTTCTTCATTTCCTCTGTAAAGTACTAATGGCATTGTTTTCATTTAATCAAGTTTCAGTTAAAACTTGAATGCTATTAAAAAAAAATTTGGATGAATCTAAGGTGTCTATTTGAAAGAAATGTTTCTGCTTTATTAATACATCTCTGTAACATTCTTCTCTGAAGGATTACTCAGTTGGGTCTGTTTGATAGTCAATCTCACCTGCAGACAGTAAAATTCAGAAAATGTTATGGATCTGACTACAACAGTTAGAGATCAGGAGTATGAGCAACATATTTGTTCCTGATTGCACGTATGTGGCATTTGCTTCTCATGCAGAAGCATAAGGAAGCTTTGAAATGATATTTTGAAAAAGTAAAATTCCCTATTTAAGTCTGACATATGAAGAATATGCTGTTCTTCACCTGCAAACATCTGGAGAGACAGCTCAAAGAACAAACACCTACAATAAAACCACTGGAAAGAGGAATTAGGAAGACTTTCAAAAGTTTGAATAGGCTTTGTGGGTTTAATACCAGCTCCAGGTAACTGAAGCTGTCACTCAGGTACTCTGAACAATGCAGCTGCAGTGATGCTTCAGTATGGGCCTCAGGGAACTTCAGTTCGGAGGCAGAAAAGCACCTACACTACTGGAGCTTTGTTAGCATGACTTTATTTGTTTTTAGGGCTGTAAGACAGCAGAATCTACAGCTCAGTGCTGCTCAGGGAGGCAGAGCGAGCCGTTCTCTGTGAGTATTGGTTACAGTTCCCAGAACAAGATTCAGGAGAGAATGAGGCCTATTCAGGGGGACATTCCACAGCACAGAAAACTCTCAAACATGGAAAAGTTCTGGTTCCTTCATTCTAGAAACAGGTTTCACCAGATAGATTCTAAGAGCAGAATTCCACCAGCACAGTCCAACTGCATGTCAGAAGGAGGAAATGACAGAGAATGCAAGTACCAAGTAGATTTCTTTCCCTTGAAAACAACCTGGCAAGAAAAAGAATGTTATCCTGCCCAATAGAATAAACTAACAACAAATATATTTTAGCATGCTCCATTTTAAAAACACCATTCTGCTTCTGCTCACAAGCCTCAATTTTGTCTGCTTTCAACTACTCTTATGATTTTCACACTGCTGTAACATCTGAGTAGTTGCCAAAAGTCAGGTCTCATTTTAAAGAGGTACAAGCAAAAGCACATCCACATCAGTACATATCTTGTTTTCACTCAGAACTTAGGCAGTCTTGCTTACCATATCCTTTTAAAAATTGAGCTTACCTTAAAGATTTTTCAACTACCTGTGTACGAAAAACTTCTTCTTGGTCCAAGTTTATGGTACAGAAAAAGTCTCTCATTTTATTGGGTACTAAGTGTTTGGCATCATCTGTAGATAAAAAAAAAAAAACTGCAAATATTGAAGAGGAAAAACCTAAAAATAATTTTACAGTTTTAATGTGTCCAAAATTTATGCTGCCATTCAGTTAGCACATGCATTTCCATGTTAATTTTCGATTCATAAGCTCCAAGAGGGCACAGAAATTGCTACATCCAGCTTCACGTGGAATCAGTCGGCAGGAAGAGACACACACTGACTCACCGACACCACTTCCTGCAGCACCTGCACTTTCCCTTGCGAGGTCTCATCTCGGGCTTGACCCTGCACAGCTTGCTAAATCCGAGCAGCCTGAGGTGATGTGGCATTAGGTCATAACACCAAGACATGATCTGGCTGAGCTGTTCTTCACTTGGTATTTTCTCTGCAAATACTTTGGGTAAAGGAAGCTGATTAATAAGAACTTGCCCATCAAACCTTTATTTCGTTTTCTGCAGTGAACAGTCTATTTTAAGTTGGCTGAACCTTTGAAAATGTATCAGTCATGAGTACTGTTTTATTTTTTCCTAACTGTCTGGTCTAGTAGAAGGGGGAAATAATCACCTTCTGACTCAACGTAACATGGATAAGAACAAGCAGAAAAGGAAGTTTCTAATGAGAAAGACTGTCAACACAAGAATACCAAGATTTGCTGGGTATGGGATCTAGGCCACTGAAGTAACAGGCTGCACATAAGGCAGCCCTTTCTGGAAATGGTTGCTGCTAAGCAGTCACAGCTAAAACCAGTTCCCAATGTTCAAACTGGAAAGCTCTTCCGAAATCTGAATGCCACAAACATCTACGTTAATTCACAGGAACGTCGTCCTTTAGCTTAAACAGTAATTTCTCCCCCAGATGCTTCCTTCCCTTCTGAATGTCTTTGAAGACAGCAAACAGAGCCTTCTCAGCTTTCATTCTGCTAAAAACATACAAGGTTTTCTGGTACCCTCCCCTGTGAAAGGCTCCTAACCCGAGAGCAGCCACTCTCTGTCTCTGTTCCACTTCATTGTCTAAAACACAAGCAACCAGGAACTGTGTTATTCTGCAACGGGTCTGAGCCAGGACCTTTCACAGCAGTGTTCATCCTTGCCTGCTCCTGGAAGTATCTCTCCCACTGAAATGTGGAAGCAATACAATCTATTAATACAAGATATTAAAAAGTAATAGGATGAAAACTACATCACAGTATTGAGTTTTAATTACCTGTCAGGTCTGAATAACATATGACCTTCCAGAAACCAGTCTCAAACTAGATTTGACATGTCACACATTTCTTTTTAAAAATGCCCATATGAAACACAGTGGAATAAACACTATTTGCTATGCTGTTAAGATGGAAAATCAGAGTTCCGGTTTTTTACTCTCCTCCACACCTTTTTTTGGTGTTAAATGGTTAATTCAAGTTAAATTATTACAGTCTTGAAAGTTAAGTAATTCCCAGATTGCAAAGGCCACCGCAGTTGTATCTGAGCAGATAATGTGACAGGTTAACAGGAGCAGAGACTGAGTTTCACACAAGATGCTTTCCAAGTCAGGGATATGCACACAGATGGAAAGCGTGAACAGACATGGACCTTCCACAGTTAAAACTTGTGCTCACAGAAGCATCAATGAGCTTTTCGTCAACTTGACTGTGGGAGAGGAGGAAGTATACATTTACTTTTTAAACACTATGCCTAATGTTGACAGATTGAAAGGCATAAACAGAACCTGTTTTTAATGCCTTTAGACTCCAAAAAGGGACTGAACTCAAATTTACCCCTTGAGATATTGCAGAAGAACCAAGAGAAGCATGAGATTGAACACTGCCTTAAAATTATCTATAAAAAAAGCTATTTTAATAAAACACATAAAATACAAAAATCAAGTAATGAAAGAGGCTGGTAATCCCCAGAGAGCTCCTGACACTGTAAGTTTGTAATTAATGAGCATGAACTATGTGTCAGTTTATCCTGAATAATCTTTATTTTTTAGTTAATACTCTGTAACTTCACCATCCTATTTTTACATATAATATTTAAGATATGACATTATTTAATCATCACTGTAAAGGCACCATAGGAAATCATAATTATTATGATTTTCTGTTTTCTTATGAGGAGTAAAAATTAAATATTCCTACATAATTCACTATTTGTATGCCTACTCTACCAGTTTTTCAGTACTAAAAGAAACTTTCTATACAAAGAAATAGAATAAATATGTTTTGATTTCCTAATGAGATAAAACCCTTTATTTTGTAGCTCAAGTGTCTGACTTTAAGGCATAGACAAATTTATTGAGGTTTCTGGTAGGCAGGGGATGATTCTCAGTTCTGAGTTAAAAATAACCTCAGAGCACTTGTCAGGTGAAGTAGAGAGCATAAGATTTCACATCCTTTCAAACAGCATATCTGTGACTGTGGGAGACTTTTCATCCATGTAAGTGGCCCAACTTTTTCAAAGGGCTTATTTGCTTTGAAAACAAGAGGCTCAAGTGTTTGATTACACTAAGGCTTTCTTTTCCTGAGAAACCTCAGGAAAAGGCTATAATATAAGGCTATAGGGGTTGCATAAAAATCAAGTATTAACAACATCAGATATCTGCTTGAAAGTTCAGATTTTCAGCGCATGTATGTAATATCCTCTGTTGACTGAAAGTGTGCAAATAGTGTACATCTTCTAAAAGTCTTTGTTCCAAGTCCCTGTCAGAAGACATTAATGCACACAAACTCCAAAGTATTCACCTCACAGGACTAAACATATTATACAGCAACAATTATAGCCACTCCAGGACTAGAGCATAATCCAAGATCACCACAGAGTGTTAAAAACTCAGTGCAAGTTTGAAAATGCATGCTGAATTTTGTCAAATGAGCTCAAGGAAATGACAGGAACATATTCCAACTGCTCCACTAAGACAGGTTTTAGAAAACATTTCAAAAATCAAAGCAACTAAAAAACACTTGCCACCTAAAAACGTACTACTGAATGTCATCAAAAAACCCCAGAAGATAATTCTACAGCTTAAAACACTACACTATGAGATAAGCCTAAAGCTACAGCACACCCACAGACCTTTGTAAAGCACTTTTGTCATTACTATGACACAAAATAGAGCTACCCATATAAGAGTCATCATAAAGACAGGCTTTCAGTGGATTCTTGGTGAAAACCCGTTTAAGCGTAATATCACATTTTCCAAAAATATTACGGGGTCTTGAACTGGTAAGACCAGTTCAGCTTGCCTCTTACTTGAAAACTGGAGGCAGGAGACTGGCTGCAAAGACTGACACTCCACAAAACCACAGCACCAGGGACTGCAAATGTGTTCTTACTCAGTATTTTCACTGCTACGTATGTAATGGCTACTTAAAACACCTTTAAGCACGTCTCAATTCTAAATCTGGTGTGATTTGTATAACATCACTAACTTTAGATTTTACCACCTATTTGTGTATTGCAAAACAACAGTATAAATAACAACTTACTGCAGATGGTGTTTTCTATACATGCAGAATTCCACAGAACTGCTATTACCTCATTAAAACTACCATGCTCCCTCATGCAACACACATAAAACGAGTCAGTGCCGAGTCCTGTAGTAGTTTAATTGCCAAAAAAGTTTAGGTATAGAAAAGTATTCTTCCTGTAAGAAATGAGTTACAAGGAATTCCTTCAGACTATGAACATCAGCTTTCCAAAGTGAGGTCTGCTACTGTTAATCCCTCCAGATGAAGGGGAATTACACTGTTACATTTGTTTATTATTGTTCATTCAGCGGGTTTTCCCCTACAAACCACCATATTAAAATATCAGCAAGAAATGAAAATAAAACAGTATTTGTTGTGCAAAGAAGCCAAAAAAGCATCTAAGCATTAGAGGGTTTCCAAGCATCCACAGCATATTTAAGTTGTCTATTTTTTAAAGTTTTTGTTTCATTAGAAAAAACAAGCAGGTTCACAAAGTGATTGTCACACTGTTTCAAGACACATCTTCTACTGCAGCTGTTACTTCCACTCATTTTCCAAATGGTTCTTACAGGTTCATCTTTGGCGATCAACCTTTTATATATTCCGTAGGATGCAGGTCACAGTCCTCTGTTTAGCGCTACTTTCATCGGGTAACTGAACATTCAAAGCCACAATATAACCAGAGGCTCAATCCAGAACACATGAATGGGATAACAGAACTAGTTGCAACGTAAGTCTCCAGACATTTTGAGTTTTGCCTTTTAATTCTTAGGGGAAAACTTTTATCAAGTTGCTGTGTAGTCCAGTGTTGACAAAACCTTATGACAAAAGACAGGAAGAAGGTGCCAAAAAATAAGTCAGCTTCGGTTACCTTTGGCTACCTACTTTTTGTGTATTCCCTAGGCTGTTCAGCCTGGAGAAGAGTGGGTTGTGTGGAGACCTCAGAGCACCTTCCACTATCTGAAGGGGCCTACAAGGATGCCAGAGAGGAACTCTTCATTAGGAACTGTAGTGATAGGACACGGAGTAATGGGTTCAAACTGAGAAGAAATTCAGGTTAGATATATGGAAGAAAGTCTTTAGTGTGAGGATGGTGAGGCCCTGGCACAGGCTGTGCAGAGAAGCTGTGGCTGCCACATCCCTGGAAGTAATCGGGGCCAGGCTGGATGGGGCTCTGACCGACCTGCTCTAGTGGATGGTGTCCCTGACCACACTGGCAGGGCTGAAACCAGATAATCTTTAGGTTCCTTCCAACCCAAACCATTCTATAATTCTGTGATTCTGTAAACCTCAGACCTAACAGTATTCCTTTTCAAAGGCCAGCTGACACGTATTACTCCTGTGCTAATTGCTCACAGCAGCTCTCGGTGTGTGTGTTCAGCCTCAGGCTCTATCGCTGACACCCGCACCGAGAGCAGCTCCAGCGGCAGTCCCGGCCCAGTCTTGTTTGCTGAGGACACATTCAACTCCACGCCGCATGACGGTATTTAAGTAAACACGGCTCCACTCCCGCACCAAACCTAACCCTTCAACACGTCTTCCGACCCACACACACGGTCCCGCTCCGCCCGACCCCCGTCCCGCAGCGCCAGGCCCCGCTCCCCGCCGGCACACACACCGCGCTGGGGCACGGGCGCGCCACTGACCGCTTCCAGCACAGCCCTCCACCACCAACTTCCTGCGCATCGCCAATTTCGCAATTTCTGCCTGACAAACACACTCCGATGCCCGCGGTCCGGGCGGGAGGGGGCATTTCTGCTCGCCGGCGGACTCAAGGGAGCCCTCGGTGCAGCGGGCGCTTCCCGGCCCCTGCGGGCCTCCAGCGGCCCCGCCGCCCCCTCCGTCCGTCCGGCCCCGCACGTGCCGCCGCTC
>VWZF01000181.1:588940-602130 GCA_013396755.1 Sclerurus mexicanus | reverse complement strand
GGTGTTTGAGGACAGGCTGGATGTGGCGCTCGGTGCCGCGGCGCGGTTGGGGCGCAGGAGGGACTGGTGGTCTCAGAGGCCTTTCCGCCCCGACCGGCCCTGCGGTTCTGTGCCTGCCGCAGGGGCTCGGCCAGCGCGGGCCCGCGGCCCGGGTGTGGTGCTCCGAGCGCCCGGCGGTGCCCTGCGGCCCGGAGGGCCTGTCCGGCTGTGGGAGCGGCCGTGCTGCCCGCGGGACTCCGGGCACGGCGGTGTTCACCGGCCACACCAGCTTGTCTGCGAGAACTGAAGGACCAATGTTTGCTGCGGACGCAGACCCTGATGTAAAACTGGGCTCTGGCATACACCAGTCCTGCCCTGGCCCTGCAGAGCCCCCCAGCCACAGGTGTCAGGTGCACGTCGGTGTCACCTGGGCTCGGGCTGAGGTTCATCAGCTCCCAGGCAGTAAGGCTCAGGGGCTGCTGAAAGCCTCCAGTGACCGCCACACCCTAAAACACCCGTGGTTCAGCAGGCTAAAACTTTCAGAATGCAGCATAGCACTAGGATTCTTCACTTTGCACCTAACTCTGTCCTTCTGTTAAAGGGGAGTTTGGAAGGTTGCAGGCCAGCATCTGCCACCTCTCTAGCTGAAGTCGCCTCTATGGTGCTCTGGCCAGTTATCTTGCTCTTACTGCTGTGATACAGCACTAAGCCATATAATCTGACAGGCACTGCTGTGCCTCGTTTCTTGGTGGCTTTTCCTGCGTCCAACTTTTCCCTGCTGTTCCTTCCTCGTGCCCACACTGCACATGGTGTCGAGGGAGGACAGGTATGGGCTTAGAGGTGGCAGGCAGGGGAGTGGTGGGGAATGAACTGCTTCATCACACCAGTAACAGGCGTATTTGTGTGCATGCAAAACCTAATCCTGAACAAAGACACGAGTTTGCATAAGCTGAATTTAACCTGTTGGAAATGAGAGGTTTCTCTACAGTACAAATTGAGGATTTGATTATCTACAGTTGGCTGTCTGGGTTGGCTGCCTTGTCTGGCTGGTGAACTGAGGCTAACCCAGCCGAGGCAAAGCTTTCGTGTGAGAAAGGAGCAGGGTAGCACTCTGAGAATGGAGATGTGTGCTCAAACTGTGCATTGCCACACTTGGAAAGTTAGACTGTGTGACTCTACTGCCTCTATACTCTCTCAAAAATTATGGCTACAGTTGGGGTTTAATGTTGTAACTTACTATCAGCTTTCTTTGATGTGCACGCCTATTGACATTATCATTTTGCCATTGCCTGATTCCTGCCACTCCCTTTTATTAAAAAAAAAAGCCTTGTTTCAATCTTACATACTATATTGAGAATAATGTTTCAATTGCATAATGTTCATTTTTGATGTCTCTTGAAGTTACATTTTAGGGTCTGTATCTGTATGACAGGTAGGTCTGTGCAGCTCAGGACATGATCACAACAAACACTGGTGTGCTACCTTGCAGACTTGGGGGAAGGATTTCTCCATTGAACAATGAGGATGTACCAAGGGGGATCTTTGCTGTTGTGAGATAACCTCACAGCCAAGGTGTTGAACTGTCAGTGGTAACTGCTTTGTTAAGGAAGTTTAGAACAAATAATAGTGATAATATGTAGTGGCTTAGTTCAAATGCCTGTAGTTTAGCTATGTCATGCTATCTCATTTTACAGAAGACAGCAATATCATTTCGTACATTTGTTCTAATTTTGGGTATGTCATAGATGAGGACTGACTGACATTTTGTTTAGATGCACAAACTTTGGGATGATCCATTTCCCTTTGTAATTAGCATTTGAAATAGAGAAAAAAATGTATTTGTTACATTTAGCAAACTTCCAATTTTGTTTTTTTTTAAGTTATACATCTCTCCTGAGAACCATCCCAAAACGACCTGCATAGCTTAAATTTAATTTTTACTGCAGGTTACAGACGAGTGACACCTAGCTGAAGGGGGAAGTACTCTGAATATGCATAATCTTCTATTTTGTATGTATATTTGTATTTTCATATGCAATTAGATATTTGCATTCTGAACTATGTTTCTTGGCAGTCGTTCCAAAAAATTTGAAATACAGTGTATAAAATACTCAATCTATACTGCAAAGGTTACTCTCAGAATTGAAAAGTTTCAGGTCCTTGTGAACACATTTAAGATGTTGCAAAGTATTGAGATCACCTGTCTTCCAAGTTCCCTTGGACACTAAGCAGGTAGATTCTGTTCTGCTGAGCGTTGTGTTCACCCTAAATAATGCCAGGAGATACCAGCACTTCCCCTGAGCTCTGGCATGTTCCCTGTTTTGACCCTATGAAGGGATACTTGGTAACTGTGATGCTTAATCTTCTAACTAAATAACTATTAGAAGATATGTATCTGTGGATCTTATAGATTATATAAGTATTAGAACAATTTAAAAAATGGAGAGACTTACAGAAAAATAGGAATATGTTGTTTTAATTAAGCAAAAACAGAGTTATAACCACTCTTTCTAAAAATAAAATTAGACTCTTTATCAATCCTTAACATCTGCATTTAATATTTTCTTCTAAACAAAAATACAGATGTGATTATGTAGCAAATTACAGTCTTTGACAACGTATAGTATTTACCTTCTCTTACACTTACTTTATTTCTAATTTGGTCATTAATACTCAATTAATTACTGCAACATGTTACTTGTAGTAAAAGTGCCACAATTGAACTATAAACATGACATTGCGATCTTAAAACTGCTTTGCTATAAACTGTAGAGAATATACAGAGTTACAAAGTCGTTGTGTTTTTATCAAAATATACAAACCCCCCAAACCTAACACCAGCTAACAATATTTTTCTCATGAACTATACAGTTATATAAAATATTTGTAAAATTATCTTTGTATTTATAAATATTCTACCTTATTTGCTTTGGTCTATATTCATCATCATACAAGTCCACTTAGAAGATATCTTTGTGTACTTTCTTTGAAACATCATTGTACTTTCCTGTGTTTGTTATTCTATTATTCTTATTTAAATGGAACCAAAGCTGCCATGAAGCCAAAATTTCTCAAGGGGTTCACAGCATTCACCAGTGATAGAATAAGTAAGTGGACTATATTATTACTTCAATCAATACTGTAATATCATTTTAATTGTAATTTTATTGTACCCAAGCTATAGTTTCTTTTAAAATATCCAAGAAGACGAAGTTAAATAACAAACTGTGAACCATCACACAGAATGAACCCAAGGATCACTAACCCTTGTCCTGACTTAATTTTTTAACACTTCACAGGGATGACCATACATGAGTAACTGGAAATGTAGATACAGTACAACAGAGCCCTATGCAACTTGTAGACATACACCTGCTTTGACTTTTTGAAACATCTCAGTTAAAATGAATCACATTTCCACAAAACAGTATCACTCGGAGTATTTTGGTGATGTCTTTCAGAAGCCCATTCTACGGATTCTTAGTGATCTGTGAAGCTGCAAGGCTCGCCGTGCCCTTTGTTGTGGCAGGATGAGGAGGCAGAGAGGCCCACACTCCTTCCTGCAGCAGCCCATCCCGGCACCTCTCTGCTCTGCTATGGGCTGCGGGGCACTGCCCAGCCCAGGGGCTGCCAGGCCTGGGACCACTGAGAAGGGACATCTGAAGGTTAAACGTTGCATTTAAGGCATGGAGATGACAGGGAACCCCATAAACTGGCCCTATCCCTGTTTATACACAAGGATTACCTCAGGGATATATATGAAAGCAAGAATATTATTTACCTACTCCTCTCAAAAGCAAAGTACTTCTGGGGAGTTGCTCTGTCGTTTGTGTCCCGGCATTATTCCAGGATAGGGAAGAAAACTCTGACTACATCTCTTCTGCTACTGCTGAGAAGAATGATATATTTAAAAGACAGGAGTTGCTGGCCCACCAGGAGGTGGACATTTCTATAGTAGGCTGTTTCATGAGAACAGTTTTCCTAGACCAATGCACCTGAAGAGCTCACCAGGCCATTGACAGGGGGATTTATGCAGTTTGGAAGACTGGCTATAATGAGTTCCACTGAATCTTTATTAAATGTCTCAGAGATATCATAAATCTGGAATACTTTTCACACAAGCACTCAGACTTAACAGTTATTATGGTAACTACAAAACTGAATATGGAGAGGAAAAGAGTAGTTTAAACTCATGAATATGTTTTGTAAATGTTGAGTTACAGAAAAGCACGGCAGAACTCAACTGTACTTTGGTACACCCGAGCCCATGAAACACTTCCCACCTTCACTTTAGAATACACTAGATTACAGTTATGCCCTTTATAAACACATTACTTTTGTAATTTTGTTTAAAAAAATGCAATATATAGTTTCTGCAGCAAAAATTCCTTCTACAGAATACACCACAAACCTACTTAGTTCTTTTGCCTAGAACGATTCTGACTCAAAACCAGCACTGTAAAATAGTTCAGTGACTAGTTACCTGTAATGTTAAGTAGAAGGGTTTTGATTGGTCATTTTATTCCTTTCTCTCTCTATGTTAAGAGTCTGTTGTGGCAAAAGTATTTTGGGTATTTCACATTAAGTTTATATTATTGCAAATACTAGATTTTCTGTGTTATTTTTCCTTTTTTGCATTGACACAAATTTAGATGAAGAAACTTGATCTTAGTAAATGATACCAATCTGAGTGGAGACGTTTCCCCATTCAATGCATCTGTATCTTCTCCAATAGGGGTTTTGGGGTTTAATTCTCTTTTGCACAGCTGTCACTCACAGTATAACTTCTGGAGTTACATTTTGTGTGTTCTTCACTTCACTTCCTTCTGAGCCAAGGAAACGTGGATTTTCCAAAAGTTTAGTGCTTTCATTGCAGAACTGTTCTTTTCTATCTTGTGGACCTGGATTTTTGAATAGATGTTTCTTCTGGTGCATTCCCAGAGCAGCTGCTGTCTTGCAAATTTTGGGGCACTGAAAGCAAGCATATCCTTTTCCATTGTGCTCCCGTATGTGCCTTTGCTCATGGTTCCTTTTGGTAGAAAGATACAAGAAGCTCTGAAAGCAGAACTGACAGTGGTAGCGTTTTTCTCCAGTATGAATTCTTTCATGTATTTTGAGTGTTTCACTTAAAGTGAATGCCTTATTACAGTATTGGCAGACAAAATCTTTGACACCCAGGTGAATACGTTCATGTTTCTGTAGATTTCCAGGAACTGAGAAACATTTACCACAGGTTTTGCAAGTATAGGGCTTTTCTCCAGTATGACACCTCATATGCATTTTTAAAGTGGATGGACTTTGAAACGGTTTTTGGCATAACTCACAAATGTAAGGCTTTGAAGTAGCTACATGCCAGTGTACGTGCTCTTGACCTTCTGCTGTGGAAGACGGGTCTCTCTCACAGAGCTCACAATGCAGATTGGGCATTTCTGTGTTCTCTTCCTGGCTGATGGCCTTTTCCTCAGGAGCATTCCTGAGCTCATACTCTCGACTGCATGTGTTGTTGCTTTCCATAACGGTGTTCTTGCTTCTGTGCTTTTTCCTCCATTTGGTCTTCTTCATTTTTCTTAGCTGCTTGGATTTCTTTTTTGGTTTGTAATTATAATAGGGCCTCCAGGGTTTATCATTGGAGTCCTGGTCACTTACATCATCACACATTTCTGTCAGCTCCAGGCATTCTGAGCTGTAGAGTCTAGATGGGCTTCTTTCTTTGACCTCCATTTCTGGTTCCTCTATTAGATTGTCCTGCTCGGACTCGTGTTTAGATTTTCGTCCCCTTTTACAAAACAGCTTGGATCCTAAAATATGTCTTTTTACAATAGCTTCATTACCGATTTTTACTGTTATCTGACACAGAGGCGCAACGTTGCTGTCAGCAGATGTTCCGGGTAAGGCGGGCTTTGCAATGTATGTTTCAGTTTTACTTGATTCTTGGACAGTATCTGTTGTTTTGCTTGAGGAACCTCCAGATCCTGTGACATGCTGTGTATCCTCTGTTGCTTCTGCTCTGTTGTACAGCAGAGTTTTCTTTTTCTCCTTAATATTTTTTGATTTTGTAATGCACTTCCCATAATTATCTGACTTACCATCATCACTTACAGACTGACTAGGCAGATTATTTGAAGATTCTGTCTTACTGTTTTCTATGGAAGTGACTGTTTTACTGTGCATTATTACTGATGAAACTCTGCTACTGTGCATTATAACAGAGGGTGCAGAACTGCTGTAACTGATGACAGAGGTTGAATTTTCGTTCACGTTAGTTAAAGACACAACTGAGGAATCACACTCCTGAGAACCAGAGTCATTCGCAGCAGTGGAAACTCTTTTTTCAGCTGGGAGAAAGTCCCTCTGCAGGTCAGAATTTAAGACACCTACTCCCCAAGAGGAAGAATTCTGAGTATTCGTGGAAGGTGCTGTATCATTACGTGAAGATGCATCCAAGGCCAAAGTTCTGTTGTTTGCTATTATACTATGTTGAAAATTTAGTGGTGGTAGTTCAGCGCTAAGAGAAGTTGGAATGAAGCAGTTAGTAGAAGTAGTTTCGTTAGCCTGGGTATTTGTTTGAACATTTTCATACGAAGAATTTCGGTAGGACTTATAAGGCATTCGCCTGCATTTCATAGGTAAGAGTCGGTACAGTTTGTATGGGTACATGCTGGGTTTTAAACCTCCGTTGGCTGTCTTTTTATTTACTGAGAGACGATGGTCAATTGCATGGAAAGACTTCTGATGATTTTTCAGTATATAGTAAGTCATGAAAGTCTCCAGACAGAAAATGCACTGATACCGTCTCTCTCCAGTGTGCCAGATCTCGTGTCTGGTGCGGTACTCGGCCAATGCAAACACTTTATTGCAGTAGTGACAAGGGTATGTTCTTCTCCACGAATGCACATTTGCATGTCTTCGAAGGCTAGACAATGTTACATAGCTACGCTTGCAAACGATGCAAGTGTATAATATCTGCCCATCAACAACTTTAACCAAATGATCTGTTTCTGGTAAAGTGCAGTTTGCATTAGAACGATCAGTGACACTGTTTTCAGACAACAGAGGCTCTGTGTTTGCATACGAACTTCCATTCCTTCCCTCTGCAGCAGTATAGTTATCTGCAAAATTTTGTTCATTTCCATTGGGAACAGATAAGCTACTTGATCTCACACAGACTTGTTCATGACTTTCCAGGATATTCAGATTTGCAAATTGTTTGCTGCAATATTTGCATATGAAAGTTTCCTGATGCTCTGAATGGAGCTGAAGGTGAGCAGTGAGTGACGCCCTGTCACTGAATGATTTCACACAATAGTTACAATTGTAAACAGGTGGAACGACAGTGGCCTCAGGTGCAGAAACATTAGCAGAATTGCCTTCCTCTTCTCTGGATAAATGTAAATCTCCTGCTTTATTTTGAGGTTTTGGAAAGGAAGTAATTGTCTGATCAGGAACTGCTTCATGCTGGGCTTCTGCAGTGGTTACTGTGGAGGCTGGTACTTTTGCTACAGCCAACCCCGTACCCTGGGGCTTAAAGGCTGGCTTAGGAGTACTAGCTGCTTGTTTTCCCTGCTGAATGACTGGCGTGGCTTGGTGATTTTCATAGCGGTCCTCCCCGCCCTGGTATGAAGGGCTGCTGTCCTGTTCAACAAAAGGTGCTCCTTGTGAAGCATCTCCCCCGGAAGAAACTGCATAGGAGTGTTCAGCCAAGGTACTGGCTGGCTCAGCATCTTTGCAAACACCACTTCTGTCGAGGCTGATGTTGGGAGCTTGTATTGTGTCAGACACCTTTTTAAAGCTGGCCCTCAAATCAAGTGGAGAAAACAAACTGTTTTCTGTTTCAAAAATTGAGAATGCATTTGTAATTCGTGGTCCGTTTGTCACAGCAGAGTCTTCATGTCTCTTTTCATGTTTTTCCTCTTTGACAGTCCCTTTTTCATTAACACAGTATGCATAAGGGCAGGGGGAACTCGAAAAGTTTACATCTGTAAGATCTTCTAGAAATGATATCCCCAGTTTTTTCCCTGCAGCTGCAAGGTCCGTTACAGTCTCCTGCCTCTTAACAACTACTGTGGAACTGTAGATGTAGTTCAGAATTTCTGTAAACACTTCAGCTTTGAGATCATCTAACTCCAGTACATGACCTGAAATACAGATAGTGCGACTCCAAAAAATGTTTTTAAAGTAAAGGCTTGAAGCTGCCAGCACATTACTATGGGCTTTGAATTTGGTATCTTCAACAATTATGGTGACATCACATAGAATACCCCGAATGCGCTGTTCATTTAAAATGGAAAGTACAGTGTCACTGTGGAAGTCGTCCTTGAGATCCTTTGAATGGGACATGACTGTCATCTACAAGGAAAAAAAAAATATATTTAGAAGGCATTTTTCATCCATTTCAGAGTAAGCTTATAGTTTTATATTATTTTATATATTTTTAAAAAATTATTAACTTTTAAATTTTAAGAATGAGTAAATTTTGTCATAATAGTTCAGGTTTAAATCATCTTCTGTTCACTGGTGCCAACACTACTGCAGGAAATGCGTGTACAGACAAGGAGGCAGGAGCAGCAGTGACTGCTGAGCGTCCCCCCTGTCCCCAGGTGGGTCTGTCACCCACCCCGAGCCTTTCCCTGGGCACTGCAGCTCCCAGCTTTGGCTGGGTCAGGGGGTGCTCCCGCTCAGCATACCCCGAGGGACTCCCTGATCCCTGGGTGTGATTCCCCAGCGCGGGCAGAGGGATGTGGCAGAGACAAAGGGCAAGGCTGGACTGCGGTGGTGCCATGGATAGGGAGGACTTGGTTTTCTGGGGCTGTTTGTCAGACAGTGACTTTACAACACAACTGCATTTGATCCCCTTCCTAAGCTGATATTTAAATCACGTGCAATAGGGTTTCAGTTACAGGATAAGGCTTTATAAACAAATGAATGCACAAGGACAGGAGTGGAGTATATATAACACTATTTATGTGTACAGATTATTATTTTTTGAATAGTGATTAAATTTTATTGAATAGTTTATACTACTTTAAAATGACTAAAAATCTGTGAATAAAGCAACTAGAGAATAACAGAATTTTTTTCTTTGTGTATCATTGAGATTGTGTTCACACTTTATAATTTGATAGCGTATTCTTAATTTCTACCAAATAATAAGATTTAATGGCAATAGTAAATACCATTAAATAACTGCCAACGTACAATGAAGAGGTTTAATGATAACAAAAAAAAAAAGTGGAATCAAAATGCACATTAAAGAAAATTACCACCTATTACAACTATGTTTTGTGAGACAGGTTAAAATAGTACAACACTGTAGTTCTAAGCTAGGAGTTACCATCTAAACATTCCATCTGCTTCTTCAAACTCCAGCGTTCAAGCTTGAGAAAGTCTATGAAGACCCTTGTCCTGACATAGTTTACATTAAGAATGCCAATATACTTATTAGGGTGAGTTTGATCCGAATGACAAAGCAAAGGTTTGACGCATATTCACTAAGCAAACAGCAATGTGTTTAGAACACACTGGCTCTCTCACCCAAGCCATTGGAAAGTAATCCCTTCTAGAAAACAGGGTCTTTATCACCAAGTTAAGTAATACAGGGCATATACCGCTGCTCTAGCTAAGCTAATTACACTCTGGACACTTTACCACAAATCCACCCACTACTCCCCTGCAACTCAAATTACCAAAAAGCAGTGACAACCTTATTGTGAAGACAAACATAATGTACTATGAACAAGACCATAATTTGGTACGCTATGGATGAAGCTTGGAAGTGAAATTTGTACCTTGCAGCATGGCCACTGTCTCTATCAAGAAGGTGTTGTCTATGCAAATGGTCAAAGCTTCTAATACAGCTCAATGGCTGAGAATTTTCAATGCATGGAATCCAGAACAAACAGAATTGTGAATCACAAAAACACCTCTGACGCTTACATATGCCACAGATGTCAAGAAATTAATTCATCAGCACAATGATGATAGAAATGTAGATGAATTTTGATTATGTGGTCACTCACAGCAGCCATAAATCCACATGCATTGTTTTGTGCCTTTTAAACTTAAAATCCTAATTTATAATGGGTTTGTTTATGACACTTATTTGGCTTAAAAGAAGAAATATTTACTCATTTGGCATGATAACCTGAAACTCACAGTGGTTAGGTAGGGTTATCTGCTTTGGTTTGGTATCTAAAAACCCAGGTATAATGGTAGATAGTTTCCGGCATATCAAATGTTCTACAGAAAGCATACTAACAAAAACACTTTCCTTCCAGCAAGCAGCCACTATCCCATAATTGATTCTTTTTTCTCATTGACAATGTCTGAGATTACAGCTGACTTGCTCATGTGATGTGGTATTAGAAACCAACTGTCAGACATCAAAAACATTTCACAACAGGAGCTATTGATAGGGTTATTTCCTGAGCATAGGAAATAAATGATGTCAACTCTACCTCCCAGTGAACTGCCCCACAGGAACTTGCCTGTTTTTTTTCGGTTTCTTTATTGGAGACAGCTGGTTGTAGTTCAAAGACACATCATCTGACAGACTGTCTGCTAAGTGTCTCAGACTGCTACTGCTATGATGAGAGGCATACAAACCCAAGTGGGTTTAGTATAAGTCTTATTATTCAACTAGTTATTTCAAGATTTATCATTCTAAGGACAAAAGTGAGTATTTTAAATTTCTTCTTGCATGTACATAGATATTTTGGTATACTCAGTAAAATACCAAACTAGTTTCCTTGTGTCAACATGGCAGAAACTATCATTTGCTGTTTGGTAATTTAATTATTTTTCCTGTGTTCTAAACCATATGCTATGTATCTCATTGGAAAGCTATACAGAAAACTTTCCAGAGCACATTGGTTTTCACAGCCAACACTTCTTGCTTCTCCGTCTCCACCTACACATTCCCCAAATAGCCCATTTATTCATGTCTGCAATGTTTTTTTACTGCCTTCTATTTTACCTATCTTGCTTCTTGTATTTCCCAAAAATGTGTCTGAAATGCCATCAAATCAGGATACCCTACCCAGCACACACCTAAATGGAGTATTTTAGGAATATTTTACATTCCATTTGCAGTTCATACTGTAAAACGAAAACCTGCTCTTCAGTTTCCGAGAGAGCGCTACTGAGACCAAAATACAAAGAGATCAAACTTTGCAGATGTATTATTGTTAAATATTTTTGATTAAAACACTGGAAAGTCAATTTGAAATGTAGCTAATATTCTGTATGATTTTTAATATAGAATTATTAAAGAAATTCTACAGTTATTTATAAATGTTGCCCAAAATGTATGTAAATAGCATTTAACCTACTAAAGGGCAGCAAAACTCTTCAGTCACTGAGCCATCATTTTCTAACACAAAGATGTCTGTTATTTTAATGCTTTTTACTCTCAATCCAAACATAAATAATTTCTGAGGAATCTGAACAGTACCTTTGTTGTATAACCTAATGGTCTTTGGTACACCTATAGCCAAGTTTAGGTTCTGAACAGCAGGATTTTTGCTTGGGAGTTATGGTACTATTTGCAGATTTTCTGCAAAAACAGTAACAGACTTAACCAGCCATTAAAAGCTGTTGAATCACTTTGAGAAATAAGATTTAAATATTCATCTGAAACTGAAGTGTAATGGTCAGTAGGTCGATTACATTATAATGGTACCTTTCCTGACATCAACAGAATACAACTCTAGGACAATAGTCATAAGTGAAAATAAGTAATATTAAAAGTTAATGTCAAGGTCAGACTGATGCATCGAAACATAAATTTGACTACTTAGGCCTCACAGATAGACCAGCCAGCTCTACATGGACAGTGCTGAGAGAGGAAGCTACTGTTAATTTTGCTATTAATACTACTTTGAAGTCAACGAAGGGATCATAAGACATTTTACTGGCCAATGAGTACCAAGTATAAATTTTTTTTACTACCAAAGAAACCTCTTGCAATCTAGGAACATTCTTTTAACTTCTGCTAAACTTTGCAATCCACTGCCAGGTAAGTGTACCCCATTACTTATGACAAGAGATTATTTTATTCCACTTCAGTGAGCTAAATTTGAAAGCCAAGCTAGTGGCACAGCAAAAAACCCCCAAAACCTTAGGGACAGTTGCTAGTACCCAGGCAAAACGAAATCCAACAAGATAATTGATGAGCTGTAGTAAGAGTCCTTCCTCTGTTTTCTTATTCCATGGATTGCTGCCTGGATTTTAAAGATGCCAATATTTTCTGCTACTTACCAACACGACACTGTGGAAATACATTCACTCCATAATTTCCTCACGTTCAGTTTCACCCGCTCTGTTAAGGAACTTTGAAGGCTCTCTGTTCCCAGGCTGCTTCCCCAGCTCAGATGAGACATTCACCTGTATCTAACTCTCCTAAAGGATGCCGTTTTGTGGTACAGCAGAAATGGCGGGAGGCATCACCAACAAACAAAAAGCCCCAAAACAACAACACCCCCCCATCCCGCAGCTCTGATCCTTGCTCACCAGGAATGCTCCTATCCAACCATCACTGCCCACTTTTTTATGGAATCACTTCACCGGTCCCACCTGGGCAGCAGGGCTGCCCTGATTAGGGTTCCTGCAGCCTCCTCACAACCCCAGGGTGGCGTTAATGGTGTCTAAGGATGTTAATGATGCCTAAGGATGTTCAACGGCTCGCAGGACCATGTAGGTCGGTGCTCCAGTCCACAGAGCACTGACCATATTTCTGCCAAGTGCATTTAGAGTTCTTCTCTTTTAGACTCTCACTGGTCCCATCCTTCCCTTTTACTACAGAACACTTACCTTGTCTGTTTGCTAAAGCCTCATAAGCATTATAGAACTTAAATGTTTTCTTCAGCCTCATGCTTCCCTCTTTTAATTTAGACAGCTGGGCGGGGGGCTGCAGTTTAGCCTCCGAGCAGATGTCAGTGCTAGGAGCGCTCTGAAGCCCCGAGGGACAGAGCTGTGCCTGTCCCACGAGGAGCAGCCCGGCCGCCCTCCCTCGCTCCCCTCTGCGCGCTGTGGCCGCGCGGCCCGGCCGGACCCACGGCCCGTCCCGGGCTCTGACCGGGGGTCGGCTCTGCCCTGAGGGGTCTGCTCTGACCGGGGGTCTGCTCTGACCGAGCTCTGCTCTGACCGGGGGGTCTGCTCTGACCGGGGGGTCTGCTCTGACCTGAGGGGTCTGCTCTGACCGGGGGGTCTGCTCT
>VWZF01000181.1:504362-588086 GCA_013396755.1 Sclerurus mexicanus | reverse complement strand
CGCCCGGGGCAGCCGGGGCAGCGGGGCTCGGCCTCGGGGGTTGCTGCTGCCTGTCCGGCAGCCGCTCCCGGGCGAGGCCTGGAGGTCGAGGGCGATGAGGGAAGGCGGCGGGCCCGGTGCCCAGGGCCCGGTGCCCGGGCCCCTCCGCGGCCATCCGCCCGGCCGAGAATCGCTCCTGGGCTCCAGGGCCGCCCTGCCCTTGCAGGCCTCTCCCAAGGAAGGAGAGCATTCCTGGGGGCAGGTAGCTCTGTGCTACCGCCTACCCCCTTTCCTTGGAAAAAACATGAAATAAATTACATCTGCTTACTGAAGTATGGTCACATTTACCCTTTTCCTTATCTGAGTACATGAACTGCCTTTTAAAAGCCTCTACAGAAAGAGAGCACGGGGAGGTTTATTTTCAACAGCGCTCGTCCTGGCTGGGGTCTGTCTCGGTGCCCCAGGAGCGCTCGCAGGCCGAGCGATTCCTGTGGCCAGGGGCTCCCGGACACCGCTGCAGTCTCCCCGGGTGTTCGCCCTCAGCCCCTCACTTACAATGGCCAGCAGAACCTGTTTGCTCAGGACTTGGAACTATGAAGCTTAGAAAAGAGCTGGGCTTTGTGACAGGTGAAAACCATTGTTAGGAAAATTAACAATTTGGGGGTTTTGTCTTAAAGCTTGCTTGAAAATACTATTTTTGTCCAAAGCTAACCTGTATTTATAAATTGTTGCGTATAAGGTTTCGTCGAACAGTAGCTTTGTTTTCAAACCTTAAAGCTATGCATTAGAAGCACTGACTAGTAGGAACTGATTTCATTTTAGACAAAAATCCAGAAGCATGAACTATTTTGTCATCCTTGATGGGCAGGGAAGTCAGAACTTTGCTAGAGCCTCTTCATGATGAGTGCTGCTTATCATCTCAGGAAATTATCAACCTAAGAAAATATATTACAAGGCAGGGAGGCCTTTTTTCCCCCATTATTCTGTCTTGGAACTATCAGTGCTTTCCTGGTCCTTTAAAAGATATAGAAAGAAATTTGTTCATGTCAGAAAATCATTGTAATTTCAGTGACTTATCTGTACACACCTCTTCTTTCACTAATTTATACAATCCACATTAAAAGATCATCTTAGAAACACTGAACATCTGTGAACAGAGTTTCATTCCTTCTACTGGATCACTGGAATTCTTACCTATAAGTTCACCTACTGAAGCAACGAGTATGTTTTTAGTTTGGGACTCTCTCTGCTACCAAAAAGTATTTCTTTAATCTCGTGACAAACTGAGTCATGAGATGACCAGTGGCTGTTCACCAACAGCTGTGGGAGAGGGAACAAATAATTGAAGAACAGAACAAACAAAAACAACTTTGCAAAAGCAAAGTGTGTCTCAAATTTTTCCCAAGTCTTTTTTATTCCAGCCTACATAACGGAGAAGGAAGCTTTCATACTAACATGTAGGTTAATTGTAATCTTGGACTTTGCCTAATGCTAATTTGTTATTGTTCCCTTATTACTGTTTTAGATATGTATACACACAATAATATTAGTGAAGATTTCTGACACAAGTGCCATAAAAAATATTTGTGATGCGTTGTCAGTAACAATAAAATAAAGTGGATTAAATTAAACTTGTTGTAATCCTTTAAAAGAAAGAAGTGCATTACTGAACAAGCATCTTTTTTGATTACATGAAACAAATTTAAGGAAGATTAGGTTATTAATTCCCCCTAAATCTGAATTAAAATTATTTTAAATTGTTTTGAAAATCAGATACACAACTATCATTTGTAGAGCTGATACCTCCAACTTAGAGACATTAATTTATTTGTACTTGACCATTGAATGCTCTGGCAGTCTAATATCAAGAGACAATATATCAGATTTGAAGAAAAAACTGACTTTTTTTTTCCTTCTCTTTTTTCTTTTTTTTTTTTAACAGGGTGTTTTCTTTAGTCAGCTTCAGCTCATCCACTAAAAAAAGAACCACCTTTTCTGTGACTAGTATTGTAAGTGAAGGTACTAATTGCCATATATATATGTCTATATATATATCTATATATAATTTGAACTATTGGGAATTCACAGTCTCATCAGCTCCTTGTGTATTAAAAATATTCTTCAGAATAAGAAATTCTTTCTAAGGCTGTCTTGGCATCCCCAAGATTTTATATTATCACTATAATGTTTCATGTAAAACAAACTGCATGAAAAGCAAATGGAGGAAGTGGTGCTGCAGTCAGAGCTATTTGAATGGACTACAGTGATATCGGTGAGAAGTCGGACAAGACTCATTTGCATCTGCAGTCCTGACTCCAGGGTGTAAGCCACAATACAAATTATATACTTTAAAACCAGCGATCTTGCTAGTGTATATGTACCAATTCCTATGAAACATAAATGGCTGCACATATCTCACACAAATACTATGTTCCTTTTAAGTAGAAGTTCAAGTAGTTTAGCAGTGGATTATTTCTAACATGGCAGAATTACAAAGTATAGAGAAAATTGTCAGAACTTCTTTAAAATTAAAAACAGTTCAAAGGTTACTGAAATTGTGGTGTTTGGGTGCTTTGCTGAAGTCTGATAGTCTCACTTCTGCAACTCCTGGCACGTGGCACTCTTTCCTTGAGTATTTCAGACTGCCTGGGAAAAAAATGTTCCAATGTTCCCCTCTAGTCAAGCAGTTTCAGTTCTTAAGCAACAGCAGGAAACAACATATATAGCATTACTCAGGCCTGCAAATTCATCATGAGCAACAGGAGTTTGGCCAGGACTCAACTGGTTTCTGTCTCAGT
The DNA here is from genome assembly GCA_013396755.1 of Sclerurus mexicanus. Lineage (NCBI taxonomy): Eukaryota > Metazoa > Chordata > Aves > Passeriformes > Furnariidae > Sclerurus > Sclerurus mexicanus. The sequence goes on along the minus strand of VWZF01000181.1, from coordinate 585,309 downwards.
GCCTAGAGCAGGCCAGCCTATCCATAAGAAAAATGCTTGGATGGACTGTTGTCTTCCCTGCTCTCCAGCCAAGGTCAGAGCAGCCAGGGGTGCTGCTGCTGAAGGAAACAGCTCCTGCTCAGCCCTCAGGCCAACACTGCACTCAGAACTGGGGCACAGGAAAGACCCAGCAGCCCAAAGTGGCCTCAGCTCCACTTTGTGTAACACGAGCAAGGGAAACAGTTCCTGTGTGCAACCTTCCTCCTCTTCTCAAACATCAGGTGGAGGGAGAGGAAGGGAGAAGGAACACAGTTACAGCACCTGCAGCAGCCACCTGCTCCTGCAAGTCTGGCAGAGAGGAGAGGGACCTGGGACAACTCATTTGGTCTCAAACTGAGCTGTGTACATGCACCAAACCTAGTCTTTCTCCAAGCTATGCTGCCTTTATAATATTAGGCATGGCCTAATCTGAGTCCCATTAATGCTGAACAGAACACATACAAGCACATCTTAAAGGTGTAACTACATCTTTTTCTCTTCCACCAGTCTAAAAAATGAAAATGAAGCAACAGCAATAACTGACATAAATCCAAATTCTTCTTTTGCACGAAATACAAAACCTTATGTTGTACTGCCACTAAGAATCAGCTGGCTTTACGTCTTGCTATCTCTGAATAATCTTAGTATTATTTTCCATTTAAGTCTCTCATTTTTTATGTGCTGCTGACAAGCCATTTTCTAGCCGCCTACACTTGTGGGGCATATCAGAGTCCTTAGCTAGCACAGATCAATTGCAAGCATGAAGTTTTGTTTACAGACAGAGTGACAACAACAGACATTTTTCTGGTTTTGACTGCTATCAAATTTAGTGATTTTTATGTTTGAATAGCTTTAAACAAAAGGAGCAAATGAAACATGTATTTTTTGTTCATTCAGAGCAATTACTATGTAGTACTCTTTTGCCTATTTGGTTATCAGAAAGATAAAATAAAAGTATAGAACTTTTGAACTCAGTTGAACTCAGCCTCTCATATTCCAATTTTCAGAGGAAATATCCTTTGAATATGGGAACCAGCATCCACTGCACGCTCAGGGGCACTGTTATTCTGGGTGAGGTGTGCCCTTTACTACAGCTGATGTAGCAAATCATGCTAGACCGAAAATAGAGCTAAATCCCATTCCCTGGAAACACCTCATTTAGTTTGCCTGCCAGAGGGCTGGATGCAGCCATTTTTAAAACTAGAATTGGTCTTCAAGCTGTTAACTGGCCACCACTGCTCTCCAGTATTCCTTAAAACATTGCAAAATAATGTTGGGTTTGCTGTTGTATTGGTAAACCAAAACCAACGCACAGGTGATGGCTATTGCTCTGAATCATCACTTGTGTGTGGCCAATACTATGACAACTTACTGGACACAGTAACTTTGTATGCTCTTAAATATTCTCATGCTCCATTTTGTGCTGACCTAAGTGGCCCAGCCCAAGCCCTACTTTTCCACCCTACTGCACATTTCCAAACTAAAGGCTGTAGCAGGCCCTTTGCCCACGCAGTGGAGAAGAACAGTACCAAAAGCAGGTAGCAACTGACAGCAAGAAGAAAATCCTGATGGCTCCAGCTCTGGTTTGTGCTGCTTGCTCTGCCACCAGTGTGAACTGCTCAGCTCAGATGGGGAGCAACAAATAATATTAATTTAAAAAAAAACAACCAAACAAAACCACAAACCAAACAAACAAGGGTTCACTTCCCTCTGTCCCTAATAATTCCCCAAACTCTTACTCACCCAAAGGCTTCAATAGTATTGTAGCACATATATATATAACCACATCATTTATGGTTCAGGATCATGAAAAGATTCATGCGAGAGTGGTCAAAATATCTGTAATTCATATTAGATTCTGGTATTGAGTCTCGACTGCTGAGAGTTATGGAAATGTTGAACATTGTTAGAATAATCTTAATTTCCTAAATCTCATTGTTGTGTATAAAGTCTTCTCTCTTACTGCACACTCCAAAAAAAGTAAATGGGAATATTTTCATTGATTTCAAGGCAGATTTAATTAGCCTACTGGTCACATAAGGAACTTCTCAGATTACACCCACTGAATTTAAACCCAGGATTTGCAGATTCCCATTTTCCCTATTTTTTTAATTAATAGGCTTTTTAGACTTATTTCTTAAAAATATATGATTTTGGGGTAACCCAAAGGGTTGTGTACACTTTCACTTTATATACAAATTAATACTTTAAGAAGAAAGGCCAAAAATAACATGTACATAAACTTGCTGAAGTCAGTACACAGATTTGTCAGAACTGATCTTATTTGTCTGAGCTTCTTTTTAATCCAGGACTGTAAACCAAAACAGTACTACACAAACACTCGCACAGAAGGTGTGAGTGCTGCCTAAATGCTACATCCAAATATTATTCAAAAAATCCATGAACGACTGTCATTTTGACTTCGACAGCTTTTTCTCCACCCCTGCCTTTTCCTGTTGTTGACTGGTAGAAGATAACACTTGGGTCTTATGTCTTTCCCTGGATATGTTGGATAGAGTAAGACTGCTGCAAACCACACCAGCTTCATTTTTATGGTGTGGCTTCAGTTTGTTACTGTATAAAGCAGTATGATCATGCTTGCTTCTGAATGCTGGTACAAGACTCAAATTTAGAATGCCCGAGCATTTCTGAAAGCCAATATAAGCCATCGTTTCCATCCATATTTTGTTGCTGAAGGCAATGCTATAAGTGTTCAGAATCCTGGAGAAAGGTTTCAATTTGCAGACCAAGCCTACCATGCCAATTTTGTCCACTTATTGCAAGTCCAATTTAAAGTGCAATGGAAAAAAATCATAGGCGGTATTTGCATTGAAAACATGAGGATTTTCAGTTAAAACCTTTGAGTATTAGGAATCCACATTGGGCCGTGCCCAGAAATCTTTTTATATGGTGATTTTCAAGATGCATGCATTATTGTGAGCACATGGTATGTAAATGCATGGGGCTGCTTAATAAGCATTCACTGACACACATCTGCAGCTTTGCTAATGTACCTTTTATTCCTATGTGGTTGTCAAGGAAACAGGTTATGGCCCAGTATTCTGTCTAAAATGTACTGAGCAAGTGTTCAATGATAATTTACTTAAAATAGGTACAGCTTAGGTTTGGTAGCTCATTGCTCCTGTAAGTGCAGGTAACCTGCGTTTATCTACTTTTAATGTTTCACTGATTAATTTAAACCACCATTTTAATTTCTCTGAAAATCCATTGCCATTTTCTATGTCACACAATATTGTGTATTAAAAGTAAACAAATACAGAAAAGATTTTGAGATACTCTAGGAATCAAAGAGGTTTTCTGGCTTGCGGGTTTGTGCTTTTGTTTGTTTTTTTTAAATTTGGTTCCTTATCATACATTCCGCGTGGTAACCTTAATTACTTATTTCTACTTAGAGGTACCACAATGCAAATGCCTGTGATGCAACAAACCGTTTCCTACAGAAATGTGTGCAAATAGTGCCACTGAAATCAATGGAACTTCTCCCTTTCTATAACGCAAATTATACTCTTTGGTACAAAGAACCACATTAAAAATTAATGAATGAGTCAGGATTTCACTGATTCTTTCATTCTATACATACATGTCTTAAATCTAAAGCACAGATATCAGACAAATTTGTTCTAACCAAGGTTCTTACTGGACATTCACATAAGAAAAAACGAAAGGGCTAATATTTGAAAAAGCCATGCAAAATGCAAACTGTTATTTTGAAATATCCTGATCATTTATCACACTGAATCTAAAAAGTGCTCTTTCCAGCTCACAAATCAAGAGGTTTTTTACTATCCCAGATGAGAGTCGCGTATGAAGGTGGAGGTTGTGTGACTATACCCAGCTTCACCAACACAAGTGTCAGAAACGGGCACTGGCACTCGGAGCTCTGCCGTTACCGTGTGGCACAGGTTTGTGATGAACACGCGTGACTGGGATCCAAAGCGAACATTCTGGCAAGCTCAGCTTCCCCGCCAATCTGTTTGGATTGTACAGATCACTGGTCGCTGTAACAACCTGTGTCAAAGACCTATTCTGCCTGATTTTGTTTGTCCAATCCCTATGGCCATAGAAATCCAGCAGGAGCTGGAAAAATCCAACAAATACTGACATCCACAGAGCAATGTGGTATCACAGCGAGAACACCTCTTAAATTATTACAACAAATTAGAACTTAACAGAAAAATACATCGTGTAATGCAGTGGTTATGGTGTTAAATACTTTAGCTCTTTTTATATGTGATATCACCCCATAAACTTACCCACCTAAAATCAGGTTGTTCTTCTGTTAGAGCCTTTTAAAAGTGGTATTGACAGGTATTTTCGGCAAAACCATCTCAGTAATTTTGTGAACTCTGTGGCTACTGTGTATCAGCCTGCAAAGGGAAAAATCCAAATTTAATGACTGAATTATCAGACAAGTACTAATTTCCCCATATATTGTGTAATTTCCCTGGGGTGCTGTAGGACTCCAAATCTACATCTGTGAGGCTCAGAACACACCAGTGATAAAACAGTACCATTAACCAAACTTCTGCTGCATTGTTTTATTATGGTTTAACCTGTGTAGCACACACTGGACATAATGATTCGTTGTATGTTCTAGACAGAAATGAAAGGGCGTTTGCAATTTTAAAATAATTTTTTCAGAAGGTGTTTTCTTCTCTTTCTATTCCATTGCTTTCCTTTTGGTCTCTCTTGTGACAGATATCATCAGAGTATCTGTGATAATGACATTTCTAGGCACCTCTTGTTCACTGGAATATACTTCCTATATCTCTGCTTAAATGATTATTCATTGCTGTCAAGCATCCAGATCTTGTTATTATGTATCAAACATCCTAAAAAGGTTTTCATGTAGTAGAATCAAAATTATTCAGAACAGGGTTTTATTTCAAAGATACTAAACAAAAATTAAATTGTTCCATAGGGCAATTGCAAAATCATACAGATAAGGCCTTATGACTCAGCTGACAGGCATTTATACAGCAGCAATTAAGAACACATAGATCCATCTTCCATTTGCAAATACACCAAATACTCTTATAAATAACATTGTACAGGAAATACAGGATCCATTATTTGGGCTTTGAAAGGTAAGAAGGTGAGGTAATTTATTTTTTTTTTTGCCAAGTACATTTTTAGTATATGTTAATATGAATAAAATTCTATAGCTCACATCTGCCCATAACAAAGGCCAGAATGAAAGAAAATTGGATTAAGCCGTTATTATTACCTCAAATTCCAATAAAGGCATATTCATAAATGACCAGAATACTCTGAATACATCTCATCTGGAGGAATCAAAGAGTAAAAAGATCTTACCGAAGATAAAGAATTCCCAGATTTGGTAATACTAGAATTCAAATACAATATTATACATAATAAAGCCCTTTTAATACATTAAAAAGCAATTTATTTGATAAAATACAACAGACACTAGATGCCTCGAAAGGGTTAATTGGTACCTGTTCATTGCTACCAGAATCTGTCTAATAGTCTGAGAAATATTATCTGAAACCTCTGAGAGCCCTGCAGTATCAAATCAAAATGAAGTTTAGAGGCAGAAGTAACCTTAAGCAGGTACACATTGAAAAGCAAGTAGGGTAGTGTCTGAGTTTTTGAATTTATTTTTACTCATGCTTTGTATGGATTTTCTGTTTGGCAGAAATGGAATGTGCATGTTTAAAAGAACAAATTTCATTTATAAAAAGGGATGCTCAGTATCAACAATTAGGCTTCCATGATAAAACTGGAAAAAAACCACCCCACAACAAAATAAACCCAAAAAAACCCACAAGCCCCAGTAACAGTAACATTTGCAGGCTGTGCTGGAAGTGGGAAAAACTGCACCTGCTCCTCCATGCCCTGGTTAGACCCCTCAGCCAAAGAGAATGAAATGGATGGAGTTTACAGATTCCTCCTGGCACCTCTGGCTCCAACATTCTGACACTGCATTAGCTGGATGTAACTGCTGCTGAAACACGTACAGCAACCCACGGGTAACAGTCAAACTGGAAACAGCTTGCTAATTACTAGACTCCTCCTTAATAAAGAAATCAGTTTCTTTAGCTGGAAGAAATTACCGTTCATGGGCTGCCAATGACTTTTTCCGGACTCATGAAAGCACTTGAGTTCAGTCATATTAATTACAAGAGAACTCGCACCCTTTAACAAAGAGCAAATTGGCAAATGCATTTAAAACAACCATAGGGAAGTGTGCTCATGGAGCTACTTTTTAAAAATGCCTTGAGTGAGTATGCTTGAACACAAAGACATAATAAAAACAGTTTATTGCTGAGTGCCCCATTTTTTCTAAACATAAATATAACAGAGGCAATAAATAGATTGCTTCGACATAGCATTTGCTCAGCAATTTCCTTTAAAAATAACCACACAAGAAACAAACAAAGAAGTGCTCTTTCTTGCTACATATAATGGCGCACTCCATATTAACATTTTAGGCAGGAAAATAATCAGCAGAAGCAAGCTCCTGGAGATAAATCAGATTACAAAAAATGCAGACTTTAATATGGCACTTGAGAGATGCTGTCGGTTACGTTTTCAGTTCTGCTTCTTTAGGTGGAACAGAGCAATACTGCGCTGCGTTAAACTAATCTTCTAATTATGAATCAAATGGATTTATTTTCTTTATTAAGCATTTGCCTGTTACAACAGATGACAAGTCATATTCCTGAACAGTTATACTCTGTTCATTTGGAATGTACTGCTTTGTTTAGAAATAAATGAGAAGTAGTTTGATATTACTGATACTGTCAAAGCTATTAATAATTGGCTGTGCTTCTAAATACGTCCTGTGCATTCACTTTCAGTGCTGGGTTCTCGTACACACAAAATATACTTAGTCATTTTAAAGTCAAGGACATGAAAGGAAAATGGCTTCCCTGCTGCAAAAGTCTCATTGCAGTAGTGAGAATTTCTCAAGTCACGTACAAAAGGGATCGACACGGACATACCCTACATTATGAGCTCAGTGGAGACACTGAGTAACATCTGATTCTGTACAGGCACTGATCTGTGGTACACATAAATTTAACTTTATTGATATTGTAAAAAAAAATAGCTAAAAATAGAAATAAGGAATTACAATAACTAAATTTTGCAAAATCTGTAAGGTCTGCAAATTACCGCAGACCCCAATGAGCTTATTCTCTAAAGGTTTGTTTAAGGTCTGACAGGAGGTCTTTGCAGTGTGCTTAAAAACAGGTTTGTACCTGAACTTCAGAATGGGTCCACTATTTAAAGAAAGCTTTTTGGCATTACTGTGGCTGAATTCAGCAAAGATGAAAGAAGGTTTAAACATACTTCTGATTCTCTACATTTCTCAGCTGCTAAATATTTTAGTGATATTTTTATACTTGTGATAATGAAACTATCACTTTATATACACACAGTACAAACCTTGACCTACATGCAAGACAAGGCTAAATTAAAAAAAGAAACCAGGGTACGTTTCTGGGAACAACCATTGCAAAACAGGAATAAAACAGGTTTTTATGTGTACAGCTTTATAAACATGACATCGTTTAAGGACTGATAGACACATGGAAACATAAAATGAGATCAGATTCTCAGTTAGAACTAAAAGGAAACAACCATTTCCATTTGCATTGTGATATTGCTATTAAAGAGAATAACATCTTTCTACATCTCTACCATCGAACCTTTTAAAAGGATTTGGTTGCCAAGGAAACTGGTTCTGGCCCAGTATTAATCTGAAACAAACATATTACAAAAGTTGGGGTAAGTAATACAGTACTCATAATTATTTTTATTCTTAATGCTCAAATTCAGGTTTTTGTACTTAGGGCTGTTAAGTTTTTATTTCATAATCTTTTTTTGTGTGAAGTAAAACACATTTCAGTGAACTGATACTCAGTATAAGATGACAGGGCCATCTATATCAATCTCTCTCTTTAAAGTCCTTCTACCTTTAAAAAAAAAGTAAATACTGCAGTTTTGTGTTTGTAGTTAATACTGAAAATATAAGCATTAAAACATACTATCCTTTATTTAATATTTCGCACAAAACACAAAACCGCCTACGACAGAATTTAAATATTTTTCATTTTTCTAATCTACCTCAATTTTTATTTCTGCATTTAAGCTGCAAGCTTAGTAATGCTTATAGTCAGCTTTAAAATGTAATGGAATCAATATGGTTTTCAAAAATTCTTTTGTTGCATAAGCGTTGCCACGCCCTTAGTACATATGATTATTTTAACAGACATGATTGCTCCACTTTCACAGTAGATTTTAAAAAAACACATAAGAATAATTGTCATGCCAATATGTGAAGCCATCCATTCAATATAGGTTGTTTTCATTAACAGTTTAGTACATTTTTAAACTAAAAGCTACATTCCAAAGCCCATTTCATGTTCTTGCAACACTGACCAAGAAAACAGTAAAACATGCAAATCTCAACCTACCTGCATGTACCACTTAGAGCAGTGTTAGCATGGCAATGCACCCAGCCATTTTTATGTAAAGCGATGGAGGCAAGTTCTATTCTTGGTCTTCTTGATAATTTTTTAGAAGCAGTTGTCAAAATTCAGATGGGAAGCAGCTTGAATAGACCGTGATCAGGAGAACCGAGTTTATCAACAAGGAAAGCAGGAGTGGGGAAAAAAAAACACGTCCTCATCCAAGGTTTTCCGAAACTGCAACACAAGGTTGGCTTTTTTTTTTCTCCTCTTCAGAGGGTTCAAAGCTTGAAGCTGACCACTGCAAAGGCCACTTGTCACATTTACTGAAAATCAACCTATTGATATCACAGCTGAAAATATAAACTCGACAACCAAAGCCCATTGCACAACGTGGACTGCGTAAGAGTTAAAAATAGATTCGATGTGCTTCCTACCTGCATAATAAATATGTAAGTTTCAAGTGCTTTAATTCGATATTCACATTAATTAACAATACAATATACATTATTTAAACTACAGTAAACGCAAGAAGAAAAAGGGTGACACCATCTGGAAGCACAGTTTGCTTTTTTTTTTTTTTTCCCCCTTTCCAAGGGCTAATAATGTAGTTTGAATGTGATGACAAGCTAACAGCTCACCACATTGCAAATGAAAAAAGAATTCTTAAGGTGATGCTCAAATATCTAAGCCTGTAATGAAGCACAAACCAGTCTTCACTACTGCATGACATGGCACACAGACCATTTACATACTCACATTTGAGATACTAGGCACAGTATAATGAATTCAATACACAGCATGCACACAGCACAAGCAACGTTAATCCTGCCTGCCATTTTAGGCTTGCAGGAGTAAGATACATACTGCAGCACAGCTCTGGTAAGGGAGGAGGCAAGGGACAGCTCACCTTAAATGCAGTATCTGATTAATGTTGTAAGTGACATTGCGTATCAGCTACAGAGTCTTGGTTCAACTGGGTGGGAGGGAACAAAGAAAATTGTCATCAACTGGTGATGCAAGATGAGCTCCAGTCACTAACACTGTTAGCAAACTCCAAATTCTACAGTGATACAGTAGTAGGCATTTCAAACTCTTATCAAAATCTGCTTGTGCAATGGCTGAGTCGCCTGCCGAGGAAAACAAAACAGTCTTCTTGCTTATTGGAGAAGCGCTGCAGCGACTACAGTAACATCCTCTTGATGCAGAAAGATTTCACGTCGCACATATTGAATCCTGGATGCATTTGCTGTGCTTTCTCAATGTTTTAAGTCTCAGAACTAAAAAATAAAACAAAAGGCAATGATAGCAGAAATAATATAGCTAAAAGTCTAATGTTCAGACAAACAAAACATTTCTTTTTCTTTCCTTTCTGTTTTCTCTCTTTTACAGTCCATCAAAATCCTGAGCAGTATTGACAAACCACACGAGCACTGGGTCTGACTGCATGATCAGCTGTCTGTGTCTACGCTACACCCTGTTAACCACAAGCAGTGTTAGAGCTAAATATATCTGCAATGCAGAAACAGTAGGTGCTATGTGGCATACAATTCTGATCAGTTTTAAGATATTTTTCTACCCTCAGATATAATAAATAACAGAAAATTTGGTGCTGATCTCCATCAAGCAGGGTATCTGTCAGACTTACAGAACATAAAAGCTATCCTAAGTACACTGACCTAGATAGCACTAAGAAGACTTAAGCAGCGTACAAGCATACTCACTGTCAAAGCAAGGAAAGCGAAACAACGATTGTCTAATCAAACTGAAAGCAACAACTCACTACCACAGTATGAATTCCAAAATGCTACGCGCTGTATATGCACATCTCATGTTATTGGAAGACGCAAAGCTCCTTTGTTTTTTTTTTTCTCGGAGGCTTTTCTTAGCTACGGTTGCACAATGACATTCTGACATCATGGAGGTCAATGCAGATACTAAAGTGCTGTCGTCTTTAAGAAAAAAATAATTTTGAAACATAAACCCAGCAAGAATAATAATTAAAAATTTCAAATCACCTGCTTAATGTCTTTCTGTTACCTTCTGAGATTAATAGCGTACACGTTGTTCAGCCGCTGCATGCGTTAAATTGGTATCACCCTCTGCAGAGGCTGCAGGAGCAATTGTGGGAATTAGGTTTTTACAAATGTTAAAAAAGGCTTATTTTCTGAGAAACTCAAAACCACAATAAAATATTTTGCATGTACAATGAAAAATGTGCAACCAAAAAAGCATTAAAAGCTGCTAATCTGATTTTTTTTTAAATGCCTGCTAAGCAAAAATGGGTCTGTTTTCATTGTCCCTGTGTCTCCAAAGGGAGCTGAGAGAAGCGTGCCGCAGTTTACTATAACCTGAATTACCTGCCCGGAAGGCTAAACCAGCAGGTGAGGTAAAACAAGCCCTAAGATCTACCTGTTCAGAGCACAGAATCCCCCCATGTCAGTGACTTCTCTTAGCTCCCTCTCCCTGCAAATACCGCACACTGATACCCAGCACAAGAACAGAATTGTGAAGATTAATGTGTTAGCTCTGAAAATATTTCACTGAAAGAATTCTTTAAGTAAATAATATTTACCGTACGTATAAGAGAATATAAATGGTTTCTGGCCGACTGCAGAAATAAACAGCTCCTCGTGAGGCCAGATCTGCCCAGAGAAGCGCTATCTTTCATTCGACCTGCCAATACGGCTAAGAAAGGAAGCAGCCACATTTTCATACACATATACTTTCCCTAGGAACCCGTGTACCTTAGGATTTATTTTTTTCCCTGAAAGAGCACCGCTGTTTGAAAGTGAAGACTAATACCAAAAATTGTGTTAAATCAGAAAATGTTGCACAGCAAAACCCAGGCTGCCGTACGTACGTATTCATTTCCTGTAAAAAAATAGACAATCTGACTTTGCTTTTTTCCCCCCCCTCTTCTTTCTTTTTTAATGATTAAATAGCTGTCTGTTTAATTTGGAGGGGTTTTTTAGGGAAGTTATTTGGCATTTTGTTCTCTTTCATTTTAAAGGCTGGGAATGAGATGATCCTAACAGTCAGTGCTTTAAAATATTCAGAATCCCCTTCCATAAATAGCACATCTGTCACAGAAAGGGAACCCAGCCAACAGAAAGGCAGATCAGACCAGCAAAAACAACTGCTATTGCAATGCATGATTACAAAATAAGTTAGCATTTTAGCAAGCCTTTATTTGGATTTTTTGTTTGTTTTGAGCATTTTAAAGTAAGAGTTTTCTGATTATATACAAGCCACAATATATCAACTTTAAATTAAGAATATTAAATGTGGATTAATTTTGAGATTTATTTAATGTTCATCTCTTAGTCAAATGTATACCGTCATGTTAGTCATGCCTTGTTTAAAATCATGGTAAAGCTCCTATAGATTTCAAGAAGGGAAGACTTGGGCTGTATATAGCATTGTGTTAAAGTATGATATTATTATTTTAGAAGGCAGTGATAGTTTTATTTAAAGACAATGATTTCCAGCAAAAGACTGATTTCAGTGGAGTCTCACAACAAATACAATCTGCTCCTGCATTTTTGAGGTCAGCACTCTTATCCACCCAGAGAAGTACGGCCCTGGGACAGACACAGCAAAGTGTTTTGGGTTGTGTGATCTAAGAAATATTAAAAGCCTGCTGGCAATGAACGCAGCAGAGGAATAAACATCTCACAGTGAACAGGAGAGTGAGCTTGTCCAAATCTTTATTCATACTTCTTGCTTTAATGGGCCGTTTTCAGTGCTTAATAATAGTTTTCCAGGCTTAAATTTGCAATTATTTTGCTTCAGACTCAACATCATTTCAGTTCAGAAATCAGATTCTAGGTCCTTCTACAGCTTCACAATACATACCATGGTAAATAAATAAATTCCAAAAAGTTCATTTGTAATTGCACAAAGTAGGCCAGATTTTTAAATGTAGAGATATATTCATATTTGATGTAATTTCTCAGTCACCAACTTGGATTTAAGCTCTAACATGATTTGTGCCAAAACTGTTACAGACCCAAGGCACTGGCTCACTTGATTCCTGCCTTCACTATCTCTGTCCACGCTATGAGCTTGTGTTGGTTCTTTATTCAATCAGCTTAAAGTCAGGCTATTTCAAGTATCCTCACTGGATCTCCCAGGCCATTTGTGCTGCAGCCTTTCCCACTTTCAAGCATCCTACTTGTAAACATACTTACTCTTCCTTTATTTATCATCACTTGAGAGTAACAACATCTTATCTCTTCTCACATACTATAGCTTATCAAAATTGGTGAGGAATGAAGAGTTCCAACATCACTTTATATTGCAGCATCCTCCCTGTGGTATATGGTTTCTTAGAGGAAAAGGCCTAGTTCTCCACATCAATCATTTGGCAAAAGGAGAGAGGGTGTGGAAAGAAAGACTCACATGAAGTCCCTAAACTTGTGCTGATTTTTGTCTCAAAGTATTGTCACACCTTGTCTTCCTAAGAAGCAAATGCAAAGGGCAGTCTGGTAAGCTGAGAACTCTACCAAGCACCAACCTTGTAGCAGCAAATATCTGAATGAAGATTAGGAGACTCTGAGAAAAAAAGTGACAAATACTTTTAGTTTCATACGGATCCGCTCACTTCTGTCTTTATTCAACAGAATTTGAATTTATTATTATGGGCCCAAGCTTGGCCAAGGGATTAAACTATCTCTCTAGCTATGGAAGACATACTGGATGTGAGAGTTATACTTAATAGTAATGAACATACTTAAGAAATGAATGAGCAAACATACATACACTTGGGTTCATCCACACCTTAGAACTTAAGGGTTTGTTTTCTTTTGTTTCTGAAATTGTTTGTCAAGTAAATGAGCAGTTTATGGAGACCAAAGGATAGAATCAGCCCCAGCCCTCAAGAAACAGTAGTGAACTGTTTGGTGATACCATCCCTACAAAGCAGTGACAAGGGGACAAGAAGCACAGCTGGGAATCCAGGGTGGGTGTTTCTAAAAGGCATACCAGAACCAGCTACAGCCTTTTAGCAAACCTGCTCTTGGAGCGACTCTTCCAGCCTCTGAATTTAGCTGCATCAATTTTATTTGTCTCTTCAGTCCACTGGTGCCACTGCAAAAAACACACTGTTAATGAATACTCCATTTGAAATTAAAAGTTATTCTAAAAAAGAAAAAACCCACACCCTTTATCAAGAACTGAAATTCTCTGACCTAACACTTACAATCAGAAAAGCATCCATATGCCCAGACATTCAGCCTAGTAATTAACTTGTTGGTCAAATGCCTCTGTCCAAAATCCTACTGCTACATCCAACACAACTTAGAAGCTACCTTCTTCAGTACTGAAAGCTCCACTAGTTGTTGTTGGGCTGCAGAAAACAAGGGGAGGGAAGTGAAAAAAGGATTGCTGAGAGAACCTCTGCAGTTTGCCTTTCTAGAGCCAAAGTAAAGCACATTTGTACCTGACCCAGCCAACATGCCCTGGACTTCCATTTGTGTACACATGGAGCTTAAGGTGCCCCAAGGATACAGACTAACTCTGTTGCGTGCTGACAGTTTTCCCAGGCTGAACAAAGTCTTCCATTATTTGATGGGACAGAAAACAATTGTTCTTAGTTATTCCTGTAATGATTTACACACCATTTTTAACTGCCACACTCTCATAAACAGGCCATCAAAAATAATATACATGGTCTAAAGTGCAAGTTTAGACTCCTCCTGTTCCTGTTAGATGGGGATATTTTTCAGCACTACTGAATTAAAAGCAGCATTTAAAGGCAATTCCTTTTATAAAAGGCAAATACTGAGACTCTACAAAAATAGCAAGTATCTGAATATTATGAAATGCATTCTGAGATACTCCATTGTATGTGCAATGAATATGCATTATGGAAAAGCATGGGCATGCCTAAACTGAAGGATCACAGACAAGCCATGTATTAAGATATATTGAGGTGCTGTATGCTTTTCTGTGAAATGCTTCTAACAGCCACTTAAGGTCTAGTACTCTATGAACTATAAAATCCTTAAGGATTAGAACACCTGGGATTCACTGTAAACAAATGGCAAAGAGAATTCTTTTAAAAAGTGTAAAACCATCCATAGAATCTGAAGAAAGGGATACCTTTACAGACATTTACGCTCACCTTTACAGGTTGTGTTTCTGTATTTGCTGTGTAACATGACACTCAAAATAGTTAGCAATAGCAAGTGGCTTTATCTTTTCCTCTGAATAGTGCTTTAATTACTGATAAGTGTGGTCTCTCCATCTAATTCTCTTTTCTAAGGCCCTATTTGCTTTCTAAAGTGCTGTCAGACACTATGACAAAAGTTTCAAATTTCTGTCTCTTATCACTCCAGGCTAATTCAAATGTTTAATATTTTTATCAATTTTACTTTGTTCTTATCAATTTTATTTATCTTTCTACTAAACGGCACACCTTGATTGATGCCCATACCTGCGCTTTTCCTGTGCTTCCCTTGTGTTGATCAGCACATCCATATTCACATCACCTAGTTCTTCTCTTGCAGTTTTATGGGGCAAACTTTTCTTTTAGAGAGTCACAGACTCAAAGATCTGATATGGAAATAAGCTTCACTCGAACACATAAAATCCTGTAGGGAGATTACAGACATTTTAGCTGAATCACTCTTGGTAATACTAGGCAATAGACAAGAAGGGCAATAAGAATTAGATTGGAAAAAAAGAAGTTTCTCAAAGTAGTCAACATAAAATCTATTCAACCATTCTACACTTTGAAATCAGTAAAAAATTTTCTTTTAAAAACACATGATTAAAGTTAATTCTGAAACATAACTTTTAGAAAAAATCAGGTCTATGACATCATCTCTCAATTATTGCGCTTTTTTTTTCATAAAGCTTTAATAGGGGCTGTCCAGCTATATTGAAGAACAGACAGGATGAGAATAACACACACTTCTGATATTAAAAATAGTAAAAAATCAATTTTGAACAGTACAAATACCGGAACAAGCAGGTGTAGGAAGCTGCAGTATGTCAGCAGAAGAAAAAATGTTTTGGAAGTCCTAAGAAAACTGTTTACTATTGGATAAAGTGTGACACAAGAGGACAGAGAAATCTCACTTCCTAAAATGCACGTGTACAGATGACTGTCTCACAGCTCCAAACAGCCTAACAAATGTAGAACCAGTGCACCCAACAATCCATTTCAGGCTGAATTGCTCAAGCTCAGCTGTTCATTGTGCTGCTAAAGGCAGGCTGTTCTTTGAGGCCATAGATCTGCTCAAACCATTTCTCCCAACCAGGCCAGTTGCAGAGCTTGTTCCTTCATTTTTAGTTCTGCTCCTGACAAACTGGAGAAGAGCTCTAAACTTTGTCTTCCCACTGTTAACCTGGTATGTGTCACCAAAACCCAAGAGCATTCACTTGGAACCCCACACTCCTGATCTTTTCCTCCAGTGGTACCAACTGAGATTTGTCTGCTACCAGTCCCTCACACTGCCATCACTTCCACAGTCAGGGCCATTTATCTTCCTGACCAGACAGGTATCTCATTTTAAGAAAGTTATACAAATGACAGCTCTCTGCAGTCTGAACTAGTTCAGCTAGAACTGAGGTCAGTGTGAGTGAGGTCCTGTTGAAAAAGCTTTCAGTCCTAGGTCACGTCCCAAATTACAAAATTTCTCTTTGCACAAACTCCACGGCTCTTCCATGTTTCAGAACTGAAACTGTGCTGATGGTTTGAATGAGTCAGGAAGATAAATGGACATGCTAAGAGAAAGTTGTATCCCATTAAGTCCTTAGGATTTCAGTGAAATTTTAGGAGCTGGTGAGCCATGGTAGTGCTTTTGTTAGCGTGCAGTAGTACAAAAGGCTCTATTAACAATAATAATACACTTTTACAGCATGTTTTATCCAACAATCTCAGAGATCATTACAAACATTAATTGAGCCTAACTATAGGCTGTGATGAATTAGCATTATTATGCTAATTTTATGGATGGAAAGAGAAAAAGGCAGAGAGGTTAAGTGATTCACTCAGGAACCCAGAACCACGTGCACAAGTGGGTTATCCCAACCAAGAACTGTTGACAGACAAAAGCAAGTGGGATGACAGATACAAACATTATAAAAGGCTTCCAAAACTACAACATAATTGCTCTGAGGAAGTGCTCACCAGCAAGGAAGCAGTGTTGCTGTGGACTCAGAGCAGGTAAATTTCTTTCATTTGTTTTTTTATTTTGAAATTGTTCCTGGACTTTTGCAAGATCATTCATAAACACCAAAAATTTCTTACTGGTTATGTTGGTTTACTCAGATACATATCTAAAAGTGGGAGGATATGTTAAATAATGGCCATGAGGCCTGAATTGGTCATCTGTGTTATTCAAATCAATTAGGATTTCTAAGAGGACAGCATGATTGCATCCACTTTTCTTTAAAACATTGAGCTGGATACAGAAAAGAGGACAAAACAGTTAAAATAATAAAATGTCTCTCCAAGCACCTTTCCTATCTCCTTCAATATTTTCAGCTGTTAGGACGAAAAAACCCCAAACATTTAAAAGCTGCTTTGGCCTCCTTTCCATATTGAATAAACTGGAAAACACTTAATCTGGCATGCATTAATCTTAGTCTGATTTAATATAGCTCACAACAAGAGGTACAACAGGTGCATCTTTACCAAGCATCAGGGACTCTATTCCAGACAAAAATAATCCTTAGTCTTTCTTCCCCTCTTTGTACCATGTATCACTTGCTCCTTACTTACACTGGCAGTTTGTTTCATGTGCCTGCTCAGTTTTACTGCCTTTAGACTGCCTTTTCAATGATTCCTAATATGTCCATGATATTCAACAAATTCTGGAACTTCATAAGTTTCTGGAATACCACAACCTTTGTGCAAATGTATCTTGTTAGTCTCAAACCAAATAATTTTAATTAAGTCCTCATTATTAATGGCAAAAGAAAGCAAATGTTCTCTTATGAATATCCATTGAGTAACAAGTAATTAGTGAAATGTATTTTTCCTCTACACCATACTGAATGAATTCTTGATGATTACCATTTTCTCTCTTCATTAATCTTCTTAAAGGTTTATTACCTGCTGAAGTTGAAGATGCCTTTTATTTGCTGGGCCGTTCTGGCTTTATCAGTTTCTATGAAAATTTTTTCTCCTTTCTCAATAAAAATTAAATGAGCATAACATAGGAGCTGGACACTACAGACACAAGCAAATCCACAGTAATCAACTGCAGTGCAAGCTTAGTCTCCATTTCCAGGTAACCACTGTTTTCGTCAACAGTGGGAGGTTTTTTTGGAGATTTCACTTAGTGCCTTGAGAACTTCCTAAGTTAATATCTTCTGAACACTGCTGGTTCAGGTATACCTGTCATGATACTACTTCCATGCTGATTCTGATGGAAGAGGACATTTGGAAAGAGCAATCAAAATGCTGGGTAGTAGAAAAACCCCAAAGAACCAATCAGTAGTAAATGGGCTCACTCTCATACAACTGAGTGGGCAGAGTCAGGCACAGGACACTTCAGTTTTGACCCTCTCCTTGTTCAGTATGAACTGAAAATAAACCCTGTGACCAGCACCTTTGGGTCTAGATAAGTATTTTTGCTGCTTTGTTTAAGAAAGGCCGAAACAACCACAGCTCTGTCTGCATTGCCAGTTGCAGGATGTAACAGCAGCAGCACCTTCATGCCTGAGCTAGTTTGGGCAGAAGGAAGATATGTTATCATCGCTCACCTCAGCCTAGGCCAGTCACAAGAATTCCCAGGATCCCAGACAGACCCCTAACCTCGGTGATCTTCCAGACTTCCACAAACTGGAGGCTGAAGCTATGTCAGCCATTCTTCTCAACACAAGTTGCTTGTTCCTTCCCCAGGTAAAGGGGTAAATCCATTCCTTCAAGAAAAAACTGCATTACTTTTCTTTGTCCTGGTTCACTGCCTTGCTGCACAAACACTTGTGCTGGCACAAGGAGGAGGGGTAGGAACAAACTCCTGTGCCTGGGGGAGTGGTGTGACTCCCTCTTTTGGGAGGCAGCTCCTGGAAGAACTAACACCACCTTCGTTGTTCCTGCTACCTCTTAACACGGTCTTCTAATTACTTTAAAGTGCTAGGAGCCAATCAGAGACCACAGGGCTCCCAGTGCCTGGTCCCTGTCAGGGCCAGCTGCTCCCTAGGGACAGGGAGATACATCACAGCAAGCAGAGCAGATGGCTCACCAGACACCACCCTACTGTCCTCAAATAAGGGAGCAAGGCAGGCTAGGGAGAGTAGCCAGGTCAAACCAGGTCATGAAGCAAGTTCATGGCAGTGAGGCAGGTCCAAGGTCAGGCTGAGAAGTCAGTCTGCAGGTCAGGGTTAGACAGCCCTGTGACTGACAGGCAGCTCTGTGATGCCAGAGCGGGGCTCAGGTCAAGGCAGGAAGCGGCCCAGCCTTGTGATCACCAGCCAGGACCAGAGTGACAGGAGAAGGAAAAGGTCAGGCTGGGAAGTCAGTCCACAGGTCTGAGGTCAGGACAGTCCACAATGGCCCAGATCAGCCGGACCTACTGACAGGCACAGGTATGACTGTGGTAGAAACAGATGCAGTGGAACTTAAATAGAGACTCTGGGCCCATGGGTGGGGTGTGGGGGAGGCAAATAAAGGCTTATTAGTGCTATCAGGGTCTCAACAGTCCTGCTTCTTCCTCTTCCTCGTGTCCTGTTCCTCCCACCCTCCTTAAGCATTCCTGCTTGTGAGGCTGCATGTGGAGCAGGACCAGCTAAGCAGAAAACTAACCCTCTTTTGATAAGGTTTTTTCTGGTTATCTTAGTAAGCTTACTCATCTCCCCACACTGCTGTATGAACACTAGAACTGGGGCTGTGGAGGCAGCTGGAACATGTGGCTCAGGGCTGAGACTCAACAGAGGGTGGCAGATGTCGCAGTGTGGTCTAAGTGGGATCTATGCCACTTGTGAAACTATACTCAGAGTCTTCAGGAATAGTATAGGTACAGAATTTCATACTGCAATTACCTCCTAATTTAAGAGCAGGTGTGTTACTGCAAGAGTCACTGCTCACAAACATCATTATAGAATTGATCCTCTAATTTTTTCATTTTTATAGGGCTACCGGATGATTTACATGCATTTGGACGAGAGGGTTGTTGTGGGTCCCTCCCAACTGAAATATTCTATTCTACAGACACAGCTGTGGATGTACTTGTATTTGCCTAAAAGTGCTAGAGGACACTCACTGTCTCTAAGCACATAGTCTGAAGAAGAAACATTAAAATAAAGGAGAACCAGTCACAAGGAAGAAGAAAGGGAAAAGGAAACAGTGTATTTTTTTTTTAAATCAGAGCTTGTTTTTTCTTTCCACCCTCCGTGTAATAACTCAGCAATGGAATGCAAATTAACATTCATGGATTTTTTAAACAATAGCCTTTGTGTTCTGAACCACACTGACAAAGCAGAACAATCCAAGCAAAACATGATCACAAAATCTTTTGCCAGCAATGTGCTAGCCAGTTTTGTTGGAAACATCTAACGCTGCGAGGGAATCTGTTTTGGAAAGTAATAATGTAAGTTTAGCTTCTTTTTACTCAGCTGAGAATCTATTTCATTTTTTCTCAAGCTGAATTTCAAACTGTTACACCACTGCGAATTCCATGAAGTCCGTATGGTCCTAAGCTCTAGGCCTGGGAAGCCAGGCTGAGCATTCACCCATTTTGAGGATTTTTGTTATCAATGAGAAGTGCATTGAAAAGCGCACTGCTTCACTGTCAGAGACCTGAGTACTCACTGTGCTTGCAAAGACAGATACATCACAACCCACTGTCATCCAGGAGAGCTCCAAGTGCCTCACTTAGGACCATCGTTTATAGGGTGACAGAAGAGTTGGGTTTAGTCCTTCTAATTTTCTATCCTGGCCACAATTAGTCTCAGTAACTTCCTTTGAAAGCTTGATAGCAAAAATGTTGTTCCACTCAAGTTGTTATTTAGTCAAGAAAAGTAAGTTTCCAAGGCTGTTCATTGAAAAACAGGAGCTTGCTAGCCAACTTAAGCTCCTGGGAGCAGTATTTCTGGTAAGCTCAAGAGAAGCTTAGTCCAGGTGCTGTTTGTAAAGGCTGAGGCCTAACAAGCATTTCTGAGATCACAATGTGGCCCAGGGAGGAGGGGAGGATGCGCTGCCACAGAAGGCAAGCTTGAAGATACGCTCCAAGGTGTTTGTCTACATTCTCTGAAATGATAACCATCAACAGCTGTCACCACCCTGAAATGGTCTGTGTAAATCATAGAAGATATCTTCTGCACCAACAGTGCAGAATATGTGAATATCATACCCAGCAGTAACAATCATAAGCCAGTGAAGGGAAAAGGGAGGACAATTAGGGTTTATGTGTCTTTCTTTCACACAGCATGTAGTTCTCAGCCATTTCCAGCCTGTGATTACTCACTGTGGGTAAGCAGGTTGGCTGCTGCTGCTGTGTGAGGTTCTCTGCCACTTTAAAATGGACCAGTGCATCCAGACAAGTGCAGAGGAAGAGCAGGGAAAACATAACATATTGTGCACTGTGCCTTTAAAGCATAAAAACACAACAAAGCAAAAGTAGCAATCTTAGAACTCTCATAAGGGATAAGGGGGAAAAGTCAGAAATTATTAACAACCCTCATGAGTTCTTGCCTACTTGACAAGGATTCCACTGGCATTACTTCTTACCTTGAAAAGGAGAAACTCTATTGGAGAAAAGGATTTGATGATTCTGGAATGTTTAGCATCTTATTAAATATAACATGCTGAGAGTATTTGTTTGAAAAAGTCTGCAGTTGCCTTAGCTTGTGTTCTGTAATCACCTTTCTATGATTAAACAGCATAAAATCTGATATTATCTAAATGTTTATCAACTGAAATTTAATTTAACTGCAAACTGTGCCTTTAAAAGATACCAAAATTACTATGTTTATAGCAGCCACCATAAATCTGCATTAATGATCTACTCCTAGGACTGTAAACCAAAGAAGCCATAGAAAAGGAAAACTGAGAACTGCTTCCTGGTATCTATGACCAAATACTCTTTGCCAGGGCAATGAGACACTCAGAAGAGAGACCCCCTTGATCACTCGTGTTACCAAAATTCTGTAGAGATAAGAGTTTCCACCAGTACTCAGGTTTCAGTTTGCGGTTATTCTAAATCTGGTCCTGTATTTGCCGTGCAGTCAAGTGATACTCAGAACGGACCCCTCTGTGCCCTGTTACTCCAGGCCTCACACCGACAGCACTTCTTTCCATCTGTCAGCTCGGACTTTCCCCACCTCCCTCTGGCAGGATTCTTCTCATCTTCTCTCTCCTCCCCTGCCTCAACACTGTGCGTAACAGGGTGAAATACAAAAAGTGGCAGGATTTCAATTTATTTATGGTGAAAAAAATGTTAATAATTAAAATCCCCATCTTTGTTGGTTTATTTTCTAGCATTTGTCTGAGTTAACTTTTAGCTTCCACTGCTGTTGTGGACCTTATAGTATTATGTAGTTTGCTTTTGTATTTTTACATGGCATTTCAGTGATGTTGAAATACGGACCGCTGCAGACGGCCTGTATGAATGCACCGTTCAGAGCTCCTGTGTTGTTTTTGACACCCTGTGACGTTTCCTCGCTGCATTCTCGGTTCAGACAAACGTGGTCCCTGTGCTGCAGACGGGCCCAGCCCAGGCTCCGGCAGCACCAGCCTCCCAGCCGGGGTCAGCTTACACACAAACCTTGTGCCATTTCTGTTTTTCAAGTCACTGCCGGGATACCATTCCCTCCTTAGGCTACACTGCGAGGCAGGAAACCTTCCCCCCATTATACCTAAAATTCAGGGCTCATTCCAGCTGGCAAAGTGGAACTTATTATCAGCTGGCTTCAGTTTTCAGTCCCTGTGCAAACGGTGGCGTAGTTCTAACAGTGTTAAGCTAAAGTAAAGGCCGAGCTGAAACCAGCTTTGCTGCCTGATCACAGAAGAGATTGGCAAGTGGTTGGGCTCGTACTTCCTCGTTTTTTTGCACTGTACCTTAAAGTAGAGGATCTCATTGGCTCATCTGAACTCACTGCTAAACAAGCAGTCTTTTACTCCTCCTTCTTCATCTGCTTGTTAGATCTGCAAAAATAAAACCACATACATAAGGCCACTGCTTTCAAATTTAAATGTCATAAGTTAAGCGTGTCAATATGTAGTGAATGATACAGTAATGCAGCAGTTACTGAAACTTTATCCTGAAGTACAGTGCAACTCTTTTCTCCTTGTCACAGCATCACCGGACAGGGTCAGGGATCCTATTACTAGGAAGAGAATTAGCATTTATTTTAAAATATTTTTTAGCTTCACAGATATATCTTAAAGAGAAAAGCAAGCATACCCTGAAAGGTTAAAAGGCAAGTGAATATCAGATTCACTTTCCTTTAGTTTTATAATCACTTAAAAGCTGACAGTTCATTTTCTGGAATATGTACTTATGAATGGGTCTCTTGGGGTTGACAATGCTGGAAAAATTTTCAACAAAAAATTAGTCTATTTTTTTAGATTTCTATGTCTAGGTATCCTCTCTAAAACTAAACTCTGAAAAAATTAATTAGCTTTACCTTATTCCAAAAACTTTTCAGGGCATACAGTGAATGTGGGGAAGCAAGAGGTAAAAAAATATTCATGTCCTTCCCTCAAGTACAGCACATTTGGAGGCCCTACAAGAACAATGTATCAGCATTGTTAGGTCAAGAACTCATTGCTTTAAATAAATAAACAAGAAGAATTTGTGTTCCTCCTTTTGGATATATTTCAGAATTCAACAGTAAAAGGGACAAATTTCCCCATCAAAATGGTAGTTTGCTAAAATCTTAATAAAACTTCATTGTTCTAAATGAAATAAGACAAAATAGTGTACATATTTTCAAATATTAAAAACAATTCTGAAACTTGTTTCTGCAAGTTGACTTTGCATTTGGAAAGGCTGTGATCAGAACTTACTCTACTGCTGTTATTTTCCTATCTAACAATAGTTACTTTCAGATGGATTCCATCATATTCTCTATAATCATCATTTTTACTGCAGCCCAGTGCCAGTAGGTTTTCATTTCTTTTAAAATGAATCCTCTGGCAAACCTGCAGCATTTCCACATGCCAGCTCATACTCCATCTTCTGCTTGATCTTATTTCACAGTAAGCTTCATAGCAGTAAGGTCATAATAATAAGGGTATGAAAATCATTAAAGGAGTCAAACAGTACAACTTCTTTTAAGTTCCAGCCAGTGTCATAAAAACACTGTGCAGGAGTATCCAAGGCTTTTTTTTGTTTATTTTACAGTGCTGACAATCATAATTTTTAGAAGGTGGAAGGGTTAGAGTTTTACATAAAGGATCAGTCACCTAACTCAGTAAACTAAATAGCTGTTGTGTCGTTAAAGTTTGCCATGTGGTAAGTGCTTCAAGTCTTTGCCTGTTGAATAACTTGGCTCGGAGCTCTTTGTTTCACTGACCATAAACCACAGTGTTAAAACATAGTGCAAATAACCAAATACGAGGGGCTGTAGAATAGTGTTTTCAGGGCGTCTTCCAACAGCTGTTATCAGAAGTAACAGAAGATGCAAACGCAGTTGGAGTCCATGAATAATAATAGTTCTTCTGGCCTTTTAATTTGACCTATTTAAATGGCCATTGTGTTTTTCTTCTCTGAGAAGAGGCAGTAGCTAATTACAGTGATGATTATAAGAACTACAATTAAAACAATTCCAGCTGTTCTGGCAAAAGTAGCTCCAGGCACAGTTGGCCACGAGGTTCTGTTCTGAACATATCTTGAGGTGTTTCTTTTGTGCCTTCTATTAGTAACAGGCAGATAGCTTTAAGCTTTGTTGTAGTTCAAGCACAAATGATGACTGGGTGTTTCACTGACTGCACCTGTGGTAAATACTGCAACAACCAACATATGCAGCAAGATACTGGTGAAGTGCCATCAAAGTTAAAGTTCTTCTGCCACTTGCCCCTTGTACTCCAGAGATTATCCAGATTAAAAATTGTGGAGTTCTCACATCAAGTACTTGTACTGTATAATAGACAGCACCAAGGTCACAGAAGAGGGAACAACAGAGGGAGTGATGGCACAGGAGAAAATACTGAACTTTCTTCATCTGAAAGCATTCTCAAACTATCTTTGCTATTAGCAACCTACATGAAAATAACAATGAAATAATTTGTGTAAATGAATGTTTTTTGATACATTTTCTATATGCAGTGATACTGAGCATTTTCCTTCTGATGAATTAATAGGCATGTCCATGATCTTTATAGGCAGCTCTCAGGTCCTGTAAAAAAAACCAAAAAATCCCAGAAGTATCAGAATTTGTACAGTGAGCTTGATCCTATTTCTCCCCATAACCACAAGCATTTAGAAGCTATTCACATTAAGATAGCTTTGTCTGCACACAAACAGCTGATTTTATTGTAACCTTTACATATGATATTGTTTTTCATGGTTGAAATAATATTATACCAGAACTGCTAAAGCATGTCCTTAACTGTCTCCTTTTGATAGCCATTTGGCAGAAAAATTAATATAGAGAGTATGGAAAAGAAAATTATCATAAAAAGGACTGTTTTTGATAATTCTGTAAATTGATTCACAGAATCACAGAATGGGCAAAGTTGGAAAGGACCACAGTGGGTCATCTGGTCCAACCTTCCTGCCCAGGCAGGGCCATCCTAGAGCACACGGCACAGGATTGTGTCCAGACAGTTCTTGAATATCACCAGTGAGGAGACCCCACCTCCTCTCTGTTCAATCTGTTCCAGTGCTTGGTCACTGCACAGTGAAGAAGTTCTTCCTCATATTCAGGTAGAAAAGGAACTAGTTTCTGCCTGTTGCCTCTTGTCCTATTGCTTGGCACTACTGGGAAGAGCCTGGATCCATCTTCTTGGCACCCCTCCTTCAGAGACTTGTATACACTGATGAGGTCCCCTCTCAATTGTCTCTTCTCCAGGCTGAACCGGCCCAGCTGCCTCAGCCTTTCATTGTAAGAGAGGTGCTCCAGTCCCTTAATCATCTTTGCCCTCCGCTGGACCCATACCAGGAGTTCCATGTCTCTCTTGCAGTGAGGACAGAGCTGGACACAGCACTCCAGATGTGGCATCACCAGGGCAGACTAGAGGGGCAGGATCAACCTTCCTCGACTTGCTGGCAATGCTCTTCCTGCTCCACCCCGGGAAACCATTGGCCTCCTTGGCCACAGGGGCACTGCTGGCTCATAGACAGCTTGTTGTCCACCAGGACCCCCAGGTCCTTCTCCGCAGAGCTGCTTCCCAGCAGGTCACCCCCAGCCTGTGCTGGTGCGGGGGGTTATTCCTCCCCAGGTGCAGGATCCTGCTTTTGCCTTTGCTGAACTTCAGACAGTTCCTCTCTGCCCGTCTCTCCAGCCTGTCGAGGTCCTTCTGAAGGGCTGCACAGCCCTCTGGGGTATCAGCCGCTCCTTCCAGCTTGGTGTCAGCAAACTTGCTGAGGAGGCATCTGCCCCTGATGAATAAATTAAACCATACAGGGCCTAGTATAGAACCTCGGGGGGCACCACTTGTGACAGACCTCCAACTAGACCCTGTGCCTCTGATTATAACCCTCTGAGATCTGCAATTTCACCAGTTCTCAACTTATTTGATACTATTTCATAGGGCAAAGCAAGAACAAACAAGTAAAGAGAATAAGGTGCTCACTGAGCCTTCTTGATGGTCCCTCAACTGGCAGATGGGTAGTGCAGGGAAATAAACTTGTAATACAGTAACCCTAATAGCTAAAATATATCAACCTCCAAACCCACAACTTTAGATCTTTCAAAGTACCACATTTACTAGAAAAAGAAGGTACATTCCTGATAGTATCTATCTGGCACTTAGTACAACATCATCTGCTCTGAATGTTTGCTTTCAAATATTCAAACAGATGTCAGTTCAGAACAGTATTTGAGATAAAATTTTAGTCAGCAGGATACGTTTTTTCATTTAAAGATAAATTTACTTTGTCAATTGTCACTAGCAACTTAAAACCCCTCAGATATAAAAAATATGTAAGCATAACTGTTATGTGCACAAAGTCTTTGAAAGTGTTCTGTTGTAAGCATCAGTTCTCCACAGAAGTTTAGCTGTCTCAGAGCCTTGCATTTCTGATATTTCAGTGCCTCCCCAACCTCTTACATTTTCTTAATTTTATATAAATGCAGAATCTTTTAAATACAGTCTCAAATGCTGGGTTTCCTTGAGGTAACTTGCAATTTATCCTGTATATGATATTCAGGCGTCTTTAATAGATGCTCCCTGCATTTAACCAAAGTATGCATTACTGCGAAGACTCAATTTAATACTTGAGAACAGAGACAAGCACTCAATAAAAGGTATTTCAGAAGCAAGAAGAATTCTGCAAATGAACTAAAGAGTCTCGGCTTTTTCTGTGTGACCATCAGTTCAGAAAGTAGGTACGTACACAAATACCACAGTTTAAGCATTTCCAAAGCAGCTGGAGAGCTTCAGAGCGTAAGTCCTGTTTCCAGAAGTCAGGGAATAACTTTGATGGAAGCCTTCCCATTGCTCGTGGCTACTGTCACTCAGCTGCCAGCCATAGGCTCACCAGTGACAAGCAGGTTTCCAGGCTGCTTCTGGGAGCAGGACAGCCTCATTTTTGTTCTAACAAAGCCTGTGCTTGGTTGTTAGGGAACAGTAAGCCCTAACACAGGCCCTACGTGTACTTTCTGACTCAGCAAAGCGTCATAGCTAGGTTTTACAGAATTGCCCTGCAGTTATCTTCTTCAAGAATACTTCTGAATACAGAGAGATACATGTGGGGCACAGTCAGCGTCTCCTTCCTGACTCTGCCTAGTTCAAGAAAGTGACATACAGTCTCTGCAGATACACGTGGCCTTTGGGCACTTGGAGGAGAGACAAGCATTTGAAACAATTACACACGCTGCAAAAAGTCTGGGATAAACCGCAGGGTGTAGGAAGTTTATTTTGATGAGTGTATCAGGGACGGACACTGCATGTGTCGTGGATTTTCACAAAAAAGAGAAACATTAGCATTGTTCTTTTATTTCAGCAAAAGGGAAGGCAGTGGGCAGTGACTACAGCTTCCCTCCCAGGAGGCTGAGTCACGGCTTCCTGTCACCCTGCTAACACATCACTTCAGCTACAGCTCCAGAGCCTCGAACTGCTCCACACAGGCCAGCTTCTGTTTTCACTGGAGCTCTGGGCAGCCCTACAGCTTCAGGTCAGCACTCAGTACTGCTGGCTGGAGCTATTTTTAAAATGCACTGCATAGTCACAAATCAGCCTCCTGGTATAATCTGTTCAGCAAATGGTGCATTTAGCTACTTCAGCCATTAAAAAAAAATATATATATATATATACACACACACAGTAGGCATTTAACCTTCCATTTATTGTGTGAAATGATGACCTCATTGAAAGTATGCACTAAATAAGCAGAAAACTGCTATTGTTTTGTTAGAATACTCGGAATACACATAGGAGAATTAAACTACTGACACTGGCCCTAGAAAGTCAACTTTGTATGTGCATAAATAAGAAATGCTTTCCTTAGTCATTCATCCATCAGTTGGTCATTTCCTATGTATGGGCAAAAGGAAAGAGTGGTTAAAGGGTCTCTTCTGCAGTTTAGATCTCTATGCTGATTTAGATGTCTGCAGGCATATGGTAGCATTTAAATTTATGAATTTTTACAGTTCTCATAACAGAGTCTTGGGGCCTGTTTGCACAAGTTTCTACCCACAACACACAGAAGTCTTCACCTTGCAGATTTTCCAATATTACAAAAGCTTAAAGAATGTTAACACTGAATTTGATAGGAAATTAAACCTGTTTGTGCATCAGCAATGTTTATACATGAAGTTAAAGCTTCATTTTAAAAGCATCAGATTTCATCTGGAGATTTTAATTAGACTGTCTATAAAACTCCTTCGTTTGGGGACTTACACAAAATAATACACATTATATATGTTAATTGTATTATTTCAGGCACTACCAATGGACATTGGGAAGAATAATCTGGGGTAGTTCCATTCTTTTGATGTTTAGGCTACTGGGTATAATTTCATTCTTTAAGTGTAACACAAACTGTAGTCTTAAATTCATCCCTTTATTGATAGGAGTTTCATGTAGGGAATATCCAGACTTCTAATTGGAAAATATGAATTAAAAAAAAAAAAGATATGCTATCCATTTCAACAGTACATGCATACCTACCAACACCTGCTCATTAAAGGAATATGAGGTAACTTGACTGTATATTCAAAAAAAAGTTAACCTACCTTGTATTTTGTCTCTGTTGAAATTGGAATAGTTCATGCATTTGTTTCCTTCTCTGTGTTGTTAAAATACTGCTCATTGTAAAAGAAGAAGCAAGAGAAATTAAAGAGAAGCTAAAATAGAGAAGTCACATTAAAACCAAAATGTCTAGGATGTCATTACATATTTAGAATGTGAGTCCTTCTAAAGGCATTTACCATTTTTTATGCCACCACAGACTCAAAACAGTAATAGCAAGAGATAAAAATATGGTAATAAATACAATAAGCTCATGGCTATCATAATTTTAATGTGGCCTAAAATTTTAGAGAAACAAAAAAAGTCACAAAATTCAGATCATCTTACTTACAATGTAATCCTCCTAATTAATTAGTTGTGTTAAGGAGAATACCTCTTAATAGCCTAAGGCATATTGTATTCAATTTAGCTGCTCTGAGTCACAGAAAAAGAAACATAATACAGTCATTGTCTTTTTTTGTTGTTATTTGGGAACGACATTCTATCCCTCTGTCAATATTGTGTGGGTTCCCAATATGTTTGCTAGCATTCCTCTCTGAAAACCTGACAAAAATCTTTCTTCCACCCAGGTAGAACAGAATAAAAATGAGCTTTTGATATCTTTCTTATGGCACGAATTACATAAACTATTTAATTGCATGTAGTTCACCTCACCTGTTCCTGCAGCCAACTTAAACAGCTCAAAGACAAGACTTCAAAGCTGTTTCAAAATTTTCTAAGAAATGTCTAAAAATATTTTAGAAATAAATTCTCTTTAATAATGGAATATTAAAAGTAATGTGAGAAGGAATAGGGATTAGAACAGCCCAAGGGAAATAGATTGACTGAGTCTTATAAGGTCTATACTCAGTAAGTGCAGCTAAGCAAGATGAAAGGTGTGATTGAGCTCTACATCAGCACTACCCATTCTAAATGCTTATAACTCAATTCTGCATCTGAGATTGAATCGCTACTGTTTTTATGGAGTCCTATGGCCTTCCACTTGTCCAGAGGAGTTCAAGAGAGTATCTCCTAAGTGTTGTAGAAATAATATATATAAGTATATATAACAATCTAACTGCAAAACTAACTCACCTTTAATGAAAAATCCTTCCTGGGACTCTTCATCACTTTAGAGAATCTCAAATGTACATAGCAAATTTGAACTGTGGAAGAAAAACATAAATGGCTTGGGAAATGTGGGTGAAACAACCAGAAAAACCTCCGTATTTATCATCAAAATTTTGGTCCCAAGCCTTAGAATGACAACAGCCTTTCCCCCAAAGCAGACATCTATGAAAGTACTAAATAATTAACTGCAGCATGCCTTGCTGTGTTCAGATTCACTACCAGCTGCAGGCTGGTATCCCATGTAGAAAATACCAGCAAGCAGGGGTATCTGCCCCAGTGCATTTTGTGTAACGACAAGAGCACTGGGTAAAACATGTCTACCATCTTCTCTGGCTTGCCCTTGAAAGCTCCTCCTTTGCTCTAACCACCACAGATCTGCAGGCAGAATCTCCTCTGGCTGGTTCTTCATGCTGAGGGCACCGTGGGGCTGCCTCCATGCACAGGACCTGCTGAACCTGACTCACATTACTACAACCCATTGCATTCTCTTGGTACTTTTGGTAATTCCCAGACAGGACTTGTGACTTGAAAAGGGGCTGCAAAATGCTTTCAGCAGGACAACAGAGGGTTTGCCAGCTTTGTTTTGGTTTGTGGTTTTTTTTTTTTTAAATATAATTGTATGGAATTGGGGTAATAAAATATTCTGGTTGATGGAACAGATACAACACATCTGAGAAGCCATATTATTGCTATTTCTGAGAAAAAAAAGAAACAAACGCCTAAGCAATATGCTGCTTATTGCCAGCGGAGAGGATGGGGGCCCTGCATCTCTCAGGTTATTGTCCAGCTGAAGATTCTCAGGGTTCCTGTACCACAAGCTGGGCTCTCTGGGTGGCAAAGACCGCAAAACTGGTAAGGAGAATTGCAACAGCACACAGCCGTCTTTCAGCTAACATCCTACAAATATCAGCTTCCAAATGGTAAATTAGCAACGAGAACAACAACATGCAAGTTAGATGGGTACATGCTGAGGCAGTGAGCAGGTGTTCTCATAGCATAGCACACTGGGGGTGTGCTGTAAGTGAGGTTCGGTAGGTGCCCGGCAAAATCAGGAAGTGCAATTTGCACCTCCTTGTGCCAGAAACCAAATGAGTCAGATCCTTGAAGCCTCAATTTTAGCTTTGCTTCTGCCTCCTCATTGTTCTGACTAATACAATGATTTCATACCCAGCTAAGTATGGTAAAAGCCAGCTGCACAGCCTCTAGGTTAGAGCACAGCCTGGCTTCTGCTGGCGTCAGAGCTAAAAGACTGCCACAGATTTCAGGGGGGCAGCTGCAGGCCACTCCAGCTAACTGTAAGCAAAGTTATTCACTGCACTAAGAAAGACATAAATCAAAATAACATTTAACCATACAGCACACCGCACTGCTGTCAGAGCATCAGAAGTCATTAGCATCTCAGTTTTTAGGTGTCAAATTTGAAACATCTTAAAGAGGCCAGAAGTTCATAAGGAAGAAAGCAGATGCATGTAAGACTTCTAAAATACTAAAAAACTAGTAACCTACCACACCTTCCAAAACAAGAGACTTAAAACAGACAGCAACTTTAAATGTAAATCCAGCTCTCTAAACATAAGAAAGAAAGTCCAGAAAAATGCTCTGTATGGTTTCAGTCCCAGATGTACAATTGCAGGATCAGTGTCATATGTATTAATGTGGTATAGACTTGGTTCTGGGTAACGGGCAACTAATGAAACTCATGTCTTTCATGAGACTCTCTGTATATCTACTGGCAATTTTCATAGTGTACACATTTACATAATACAGGTTTCCTTCAGATTTATTTAATTATTTACTAAAGTATTTCAAAAACCATTTTTTAATCAATGGTTTTTATTATTTTTTCCTTCTGTTTGTAAATTAACTTTAATAAATAGTGAATACCATTATGAGTGAAATTAGTTAAAATAATGCAACATTTGAAAGATGTAGCAACAGTTTTCTTTCCCTGTGCTCTCCCACTGAGATGATACTTGGCAATGGCTTGATAACTGTTCTTCCTTCTAATCTTGTGTAAGCCAAAACCTTGGTCTCACAAATGATATTGTGAGAACAGTTATCTAAAACTGCCTGGGGCTCTCTAGCAGAATCAGGCCAAGGGCCTTGATGCTAACCCTGCAAAAGGTAACAAGGGTTTGCAGTTGGCTGTTGGCAGAACAACATTAGATTTGGTTCTGTAAAGCTGCTGCAACTACAGAAAAAGACCTCATCATTTAACAGGCTTCCTAGTTCGTCCACAGCTTTTTTTCTCAAAAGGTGAGGGTAAGGTCAATGGTGAAACCCAGAAGCTTCCTCACCTCTCCAGAAGAACTGCAGGGAGAAAGACCAGGGCAATTTAACCTTGACACAAAGGTCAGACTTTGCGTATACTTGCTGTTCTGTATCCTGTACTCCCAGAATAGTGCAGCTGACAGCAAGGATCCCTCCTGTCTAACAGATGTCAGGTGTATTTCAGTAAATATCAAAACCCTGGATAGTTTTCTGAGCCTGATGTGAACCCTGCAGATTCCAAGGTTTCCTGCCTGCACTTTGTACCCTCCTCAGAGGCCCCGAGGATCAGCCTCACCCACCCACCAAGCACTACGCGCCTTTTGGGTCCAAGAGGACGGGCTCACTATTTCCGTCTCCTCAGCAGTCTGCTCCCAGTGTGTTTCTTGGCTCCTCTGTGACGTACATGGCATTGTTTGTGGAACAATGTAATGTTTTAATGATTTGCAAAGCGCTATGAATGGTGCATACTAAAGATACCCCACAATCATTAACAGCTGTTATTCAGAGCAGCAAAGTTTCAGAGCATTTCAAGTATATAGATAAATTATGTGTTCAGCAATAACCCGCCACTTTCTCTAGCGGCCTTACTTAAATCGCATATCAACACTTCAATAAACTGGCAACAGCGGAAGAGAAATTAATACGGCATTTAAAACATATTTTTAATCTAACTTGCTGCATCTGAAGTAGCAACATTTTCAGATGGATTTTGGTTAAAATAAACACCCTAAAACCAGTGCCTCCCTGCCAAATGACTCGTTCAGAAACCTGCCAGGTGTCTGTCGCTGGCGCCACTGCCGGCGCGGCCCGCCCGCTGTGCCCTGTCACCCCGGCCCGGGGGGACCCCGAGGGGNGGAACAGCGTCCCTGCTCTGGGATCGGGAACAGCGTCCCTGCTCTGGGATCGGGAACAGCGTCCCTGCTCTGGGATCGGGAACAGCGTCCCTGCTCTGGGATCGGGAACAGCGTCCCTGCTCTGGGATCGGGAACAGCGTCCCTGCTCTGGGATCGGGAACAGCGTCCCTGCTCTGGGATCGGGAACAGCGTCCCTGCTCTGGGATCGGGAACAGCGTCCCTGCTCTGGGATCGGGAACACCGTCCCTGCTCCGGGGTCGGAGGCAGCCAGAGGCGCTGGAACATTACTATTATTTTTAGGGACGGTAAAATGTTGTGGTGAGTGCTCCTTCCAGGAAGCCTCATTAATACTAATTATAGCTCATCATTACAGTCGGATCAGATTTCTGTTAAGAAACGCACTGAAAGGCACAGACAGGCGGAGCTGTCAGGTCAGAGTGAAATGGGCTGAATGGAGCAGGTGCCTGGTGGAAGAAAATCGTGAGAAGTAGGTCTGCAATATTTAACCCCAGAGACAGCACACCTGGAAGTACTCCGAGGCTGAAATAAACATCATCAGGAGCACATTAATTGGGTGAAAACACACTTCAGATCGCACAAAAAAAGTGCTTCTGAAATGATGCTTATGGAGCTTAACTACCATTTCCTTCCTTAACATGTAATAAAGTTCTATTAAAATCATATTTGCATTCCCTATTAATGCAAGTCCACAGATGGCCAACTGATTTAAGTCAGAGAACATTTGTTGGTTTGTTCCTTCCATCCAGTGTGTTGGGTGACGGTTCAGCTGAAGCGCCCGCACCTCCAACATGTGCCAGGGCCACTGGAGCTCCCGAGTCCATTTGGGAACCAGGGCGAAGGCAAGAGCCAGCTCGAATGACTGCCCTGGGAGCCCACGCCCTCGCTCTCCCTCAAATAACAATGTTTATTACATTCTTATTACACTGAAAGAAAATGAATGAGCATTTGGGAAGACAAAACCCACAACTGCAGGCTGGCATGTGGGAGGACAGTAGGAGTTACCCTGCCCAGCAATCTATTACTTCTCTCTCCCCATTTGATAATACAGTGATTGGACAAATGTCCCTTTCACACTTTGCTCCTCTGCTTTTTGTTCTCTGTCACCCTCCCTAAAACAACATAAAGTAACCGAGCTGTAAATAATTTGTCAGATTCTAGAACCTGGGATGCATTTATTCCAGCCTATATCCTTTGGGATGAAACTGTGGAGCTGCTGCGTCAGCCACAAAAGCACAGTCTCACACATCCCTCTGTCCCTCGCTTACCTCTCTTCTTCACGCTGGAGGAGAATTTAAAGTACGGACAGGAGGCCATACTGGTATTTACACCACCTCTCCTGGATCATCGCTCAGTGCACTGTTTCACCCCCCTATAAGTTTCTGTGCTTCTTAAAGCAATTACAACTCGACTGACTCATCGCACCACAGTCCTTGGAGTCCCTCCCTGGTGCAAGAACATAAAAGCTCTCCCTCCTTGCTAGGAGATCTACTTTCTGCTGGCACTTGAGTGAGGCAGTGGCAACCCAGAACCTAACACTTCTTGTCAAGTAGCTTTGTGTACAAGAAATACACAAACTCAAATGAAATCGAACTGAAATGCTCACAGTGACACACTCAGTGCAAGGCAGTGACTTGCAGGTGGGAAAGCACCTCTCCCTAAAAGACGAAGACTGAAGTTACCTACATGTGCATCATCTTTCAGATACCCTTGGACTGACAGCTACCCCACCTACATGTGTGAAGTTTTGTATGGCAACAAGGAAGGGAAAGAAAAGTACTAATAGAGCGAGATAATAAGAACACAAAATAGAAGAATAGGCTAAAAACAAGCTCAGCGGTAGAATTAGAATCAAACCCTCCCTTGAAAACAGCAACAGGAATCTAGCCAAGAAACAATGGTCTTGGTGTATTTTGGAAACTAGAGGAGGGGTAATTATAGGCATATCTTCTTAAACAGTAGTACATAAGAAGTATTTGCTACTACTCTGATTATGGATTTAGTCATGTAAATTTTTACCTATATAAGCAGTTTGTACTTAAAACAAATACTAAATGCTTGGAAGGTGTTTATGCTGTTCTTTAAAAATTTGTTTATTAGGAAACTGAAACAAAGCAGTAAATTGTAGCATCTAATTATAAAAAGAGGATACATATTGAATCTAAGTATTGTGGCAATCCCCTTCTTCTTTTAAGGTAAACACCACAAATACTGAAAGCATTTGTGTTAAAAAAAAAAAGTTTCTAATTTAGATACTTGCTTTTTAAACTGAGGGTCAATCTGGCAAATACCAAGCTGCTCCTGTGTTCAACATTAAGCATGCTGTATTTTACTTCTGAGATTAGGAGTTATTTGTAATCTTAACTGCTGGACCTTTATTATTTTAGAAACTGTCTAGATATCTGTAAATATTTATACACATAGGTATTTTAAAATCCACAGAATCACTTTAAAAACAGTGCACTTGCAGAAAAAGAATATGCAAACATACCATATTACAATGCTATTCATATAACATTTATGTTATACATTAAACAGAAATTATGATATATTCTTGTTCAGAAAAGCTTTCAGCCTCTGACAGTATTATTTCATGGTTTACATATGGAAAAATGGAAAGAAAACTATTTTATTGTCCTCCACTAGAGGGAGAGAGAGCAGCTCTTGTTGCTAGGCAGATTCTGAAAACGGCCTCATTCTGCACCACTTAAAGCAATGAGGTCAGATTTTGGGGGGACCCCCCTTCCCGAGTAATTCATTCCATTATATTACTAAATACGAAGTAATTTCTAAAATATTAAAGCCCTGAAGTATAAAATTTTATTTCTGATAGGTTACTTTCTGCAATCATCACTGCACCTTCTTTAGAAGTAGATGTTAACATATTGATAAATCTAAAATAAATAGCAAAAGTAACAGAAATTGTAATATTGAAAAACAGTTACTAATTTGATAATGAAACAAAATGCCCTGTATTGTACTTTCCATTCTGTATTGGATGTGAAACATTCCTACAGGTACTGCACTGTTTTCACTGCTTCCTTAGAAATCAGAGCATGATTTCTTCCACGCAACAGACCACCCTTTATCTCAGAAGCTCAGAGAAGTTTTACCTCCCCAAAGACAATTTGACAGTAACTGCTCAGAATGTGTCAATGTTTCCCTTTCATCTAAACATCCTGATGATCCAGTCCATGATATCCACTGAAATGATGTGACACCCTTAGTCCTATGGGCTCATGATCCTGCTGGTGTGCAGTTTGTTGTAGGGTGGGAAAACAAGCTCTGGTGGTCTGTGTGCTCCACAGAACGTGTGGAAACTGCTCCAGCTCACAGAAGCACGAGGCACTTGGTGCAGCTTCAGAGTACTGAATAGGGCCAAGTGGCTGATACCTGTAATGTCATTTGGACAGTGGGCAATCTATAGGCAGTGGGTACCTGTAGGACAACTGTGGATGGCATTCAACCAAAGACTGAACTTAGAACTCACTTCAGAACTTACTGCAGAAAGGGTAAGAACAAATACTGGGAGGGGTTCATGTGTAGATTGGCATAATAATAATCTACCACTGAAAGTTTAATTGACCTTGAAAGGTTGCAAATATTTCTTTATATACTGAGATATGGACAAACAAAGCACAAGGCAACAATGTCAATTGTTGTTAGTTTGTGCTGTTGCACATTTCAAAGGAAGCCCCCTGTCTACGGCTCAAGAAAAAGAACTATACAGGGAAACATAATCCAGGCCTTAATGGAATGTTTGAGTTTCATTTTCAAGTTTACAAAATGCTCACAAATCAAAACCCCCAATAAAATATATCTCTATTTTGCACTTCTGTTTATATTTTTTAAAATTTTCTAAGGAACTTGAGGTAATTTAATAATACATTCCATTTCCCTCCCGATCTCTGTTCAGGGAAAACTCTAGCTATTGACAATATGAGTGCTACAGACTGAAAAAAACCCCAACAAAAATATCAAGTGACATCAGAACAGTTACTGAGAAGGAGGGAATGACTCTATTTTGGACACATAATGACACTTTTGTACAAATAGTTCTGGCTGAGCTCCCACAGGGATCTCTGTTGCAGAATCTCTGGGTTTTGTTGGCCTAATGCAGATCAGTCACACCCCAGCTCTCCAAAACAGCCCGTGCAGCTTTGGAGAGTGCAACAGCAGGAGAACACTGAGACACCCTGGCAGCTTCACACAGCCTGAAAACACCTGGTTCAAGTACTGATATAGACAACCTTATGAGATTTGAGCCACTAGTCACACAGTGCAATTTAGCTGTGAACTGAGGAAATTACCTGCTCTAGCTTGGCTGAAATATACTTACAGCTCTCTATCCAGTGGAGGACAGTGTATGTGTCTCCTCCTGTCTCTAATCATTGTTTGCTTGCTCTGTTCTCATGAATCATAACACCATTGCAGTTCTGGTGTTTTAAAAAAATACCTTTTCTGAAAATATATTGCTTTGGAATTTTGTACAAATCGAGTTATTGAAATGTTGATGTTAGGGTTTCATAAAAGCAATGATGCTTCATTATCAAGTTATAAAGAATGTAATACTTTGGCAGTGGTGCTACAGAGAACACAAAGGACAATCACACAGTTCAAATCCATCTCAGATAAACTCAGGTTTACAAGCACACTCTTTTAGATCATATTTTCAAAATGCTTAAAGATCAGGAGATTCTTTTGACCTAAATGCCTGCCAGGATAAGCATGAAGAAAAGCCACTGCATACAGATTAATACTGTGATTTGAATGCCACAGAGTGCAGGACTAAGCCCTGGTACCACTGAAATAAGTAATTTGTATTAACTAGTTCAGTGATAATTTGACCTTGCTGGAATTTGCAATTAATTTGGTATATTTGCAACAGGTGCAACCCATGACCAAATCACGCAGTTCTCACTGAATGTTCTGAGATCTCTTACAAGCACAAATTTGACCCGGAGGAAGTGACTGCAGTGCGACTGTGAGTCATATCAGAGGCCCCCGAGCTCTCTCTCCTCGCTTGGCACTTCAGATGTTCAGCCAACTACAACCACACCCTTATGCTCACGCGTTTTAAACCAGAAAAGCGAGCTATCACCATGTGCAAAACATGTTAGTGTTACAACAGCACTTAGGACTAATAGAACTTTTCTTGATAACATAGTTTATTTTACCTCCTCAATATGCAAGTTGGATTGTTAACATACAAAGCTGAAATTGAGTAATGCTGCAGAAAAGGACTGTTTTATCACTTCTGCCTTTGTTTTGTGAGCAATTATCATTCCTCCTGTGCTGTGACTTTCTGAATCAGGGAAACAACTATAAGGAGTTGCAGAACATTCATTTTCCTATGGATGTCTTAATCTACAACATGCAAGTCCAGGTTTGCTGCTGCTGCTGCCACTGAAGGACTTAGGAGTATGTGGGTGGCAGCAGTTCAGAAGCAGAAGCCACTGTACATACTGCTACCCACTCAGTGTACCCTGCCGGCTCTCTAGGCTTCTTTCTCCAGCTCAGTGGCCTGTTCCCACTCACTGTCCCCCTTCATTCTTGCTGCATTTCTCGTGGCAGGAAGAGCCTGGCCCCAGCCTTTTATGTGAAGCAATACTCAGTTTTGCTGGGGGAACTTCTTGACAAGACACTGATTAAATAGCCCCTCCTCTCTGAGGCGAGACTGTTAACCTCTGCAGCATCCTCATCTGCTAAGAAACATCCTTTGGTCCTTTCAATACACTCCAGGGAACTCTCACAGGATACAGCGAGGGTTTTTTACCCAGTTTAATGACTTTAAACTGAAACATCGTAGCTTTAGATTAGATATTATGAGGAAATTCTTCCCTGTGAGCATGGCAAGACACTGTCATGGGTTGCCCAGAGAAGCTGTGGCTGCCCCACCCCTGGGAGTGTTCAGGACCAGGCTGAATGGGGCTTTGACCAACCTGCTCTAGTGGAAGGTGTTCCTGACCATAGCATGTTTGAAACCACATGATATGTTGGTCCCTTCCAACACAAACTATTCTATGATTCTGAAGCATCCCTCTGAAGGATCTAAGGAAATTGGACAGGATCTTTTCCATATCTATAGCTGCTGTAATGCATCAGCTCTTGGAGAGAGAAGAAAGAGAAAAGACAAGTAGTTATTCTCCAAATGGAATTCTCCATGCCAGCAATGATAAAAATGTTGCTTTTTCTTCTATTTCTGAATTCCATTCTCAAGGTCTATCCTCAGTCTTGGGTGAATTTGAAGATAGCAAATTAGTTCATTCTTTCCCATTTGAGTAAGACTGCAGCTATCATGGGAGTAGGCGGGAGAATTGCTGAAAATGTTCATACTTACTTAGAGTATTGTTTGGGAATGCTGTTTGTGGTGAATCCACCAAAGATACCAAGGATTCTCCTCAGGCACGCAGTGGAAAAATAAGAAAATATGTATTATTTCTGTTTGGCAGTCGTCTGGAGTTACCAAAAGGAAGAGAACACACAAGCTTTTAGGGTGTCATAAAAAAGCTGTACTACTGTGCAGTCTCTGTGGCAAATTACAGTATTAAGTTTGGCTTCTTTTCCTTTTGTCTTTTTTACCCCAGGACCAATGTAACATGCCCTCACAAATACACAGAATTCTTCAGTAACCCAAAGAGGCTACTGGAAGAAAGAGGAGGTAAAATCTATAAATACTATAAATTTTGTCTCCTCTTAACAATAATTGTAAAACAAAGAATTGACCAGATTATTTGGTGATACTTTGCACTGGTTAAAAGTTCAGCAGTTGAACAAAACTGATGGGAAGATGTTTTCTCTGTTCTGTATCTTGATGCTGCAGCAACCAAGCTGTATTTCAAACTTGTCCTTCCTCATCAGTTGCTGCAACACTACCATTTCATGGGAAGCAGGGAGGTGCCTTAATGAGAGCTTTAGGGAGGAGAGTTATCAGCACTGCAGCAGAAGTAGAGGAAAAATGCTGGGAAGTTAAACAGCACTTTATATGTTCATCAATACACATTTGGAGAGAGCTGAATGGTCTGTAAGCTCTCCAGCACAGCTGCCCTTTTGAGCAATGGGGATTAAGCAAGTGGTTAAAGCCGAAGGTGAGGAAAAATCTGGAG
Organism: Sclerurus mexicanus; assembly: GCA_013396755.1. Classification (NCBI taxonomy): domain Eukaryota; kingdom Metazoa; phylum Chordata; class Aves; order Passeriformes; family Furnariidae; genus Sclerurus; species Sclerurus mexicanus. Next base: position 545,159 of record VWZF01000181.1, on the reverse strand, counting down.
TACAGTCTGGATGAATGAACTGCAAATGGGTTAAACCTGGATGGATTGCTGGGCTTGAAGTGTAAGAATCAATGGGTTGATGTTTAGTTGGTTACCGGTACAAGCAATGGGTTCAATAATGGTGCCGGTATTGTTCATTACTTTCTTTGTAACTTGGATAATGACACAGGATGCACTTGCAGCAGATTTTCATACAAGTTCAAAGTGTGATTTTCAAACCAAACAGTGGAGGTTCAGTTGAAAGGCCTTTGAGAAACTTAAAAACTGCAGCAACAGAAACCTTATGAAGTTTAATGAGGAGTGCAGAGTGTACACATGGGGTTGGATAGTGCCAGGCACCAGTACAGGCTCAGAGCAGCAGCAGCTGAAAAGCATGAGGCTGTCACAGTGGACACTAAGTTGGACAGGAGCCAGCAGGATGTTTTCACTGTGGATACAGTGAACCATACACTGAGCTACCTTAGGAAGTTAGCCTGAACAGCAGATGAATAGAAATTATTATCCCTTTTTATTTATTGCTAGTGAGTCCACACCTGGGATAATGTGTCCTGTTTAGGGTTCCCCAGTACAAGAAGGATGTCAAGAAACAGGAGAGGGGTGTGCAGAGGCCTACAGCAGATGACTTGTGAAGAGATGTTGTAGAAGTGGAGCTTGGTTTGCCTGGCAAAGAAGAAAATAAAGGGAGGTTTGTTAACAATCTAAAACTACCCGAAGTTCATTGAGCTGGACTCTTGCCAGCAGTAGCAAATGGCAAAACAAGGAGCAAAGGTTTGAAGCTGAGTCCCTGGAGTTGTGACTGGATGCGTGTGATTGTGCATGGGTGGTGCTGCACACAAACATGCTGCCCAGACAGCTGCCCAGTCTCTATCCTTGCAGGCTTTGAAGGGCAGGCTAGGCATGGCTGACCTGAAGAGCTTCCAGTGGAAGGCCAGACAGGGTGTACCCCAGAGATCCCTTCCAATCACCACCTCTATGATGATGCCACCACAGTGCCCCCTCCAACAGTAAAGAAAATTGAGTTATCAATTCCTCCTACTGCTGCCTTCCTCCCTCTTCTCTCCATTCCTCTCTTTAAGTTACATTATGACATCTAATTACCATTATGTTTAAGGGATTAGTAAAACATCCTTCCTTTTCAGTTTGGGTTACTCTGCTTGCCATCTAAGCATTTCATACAGTTATGATTTCTAAGGCACCAGAGTCTGTCAGACTTGGTTTACATCTTACTTTACTATCAGGCACTTTATTCATCTTTGCCAAAAACTGCAGACTTGTTCTGATACCATAGAGCTGTCCTTCCCATTCTTACAAAATGGACTTTTTTCCTTACTGAACATAATTTGTACCCTTGCTGCTAGACCTACACAATTTAATGGTTAAAAATCACGTAGATCCTTATATACACACCTTCCCAAGAGACAACGTAAAAAAGTCCAAGCTTATAGCCCAGAACCACAGTGACATATGAAACAGAACTGCTGAAGCAGTATGACACAGCTAAGTGAATTCTCCATCAGATCAAATCTCTGTTGGCACAAGGATTTAGGCACACAGACAGCATGTCAGGTACTGGAGGCAACGTGGGGTAACAGCCAGTCAAATCTGCTTTTGTGGCAGATTAATAAACTATATTAGCATGTTAGATAATTCATAAATTCAAATGTATGTGTCTCAAACTTGAATAATAACACTAGTCAATAAGCTGCAACTTTCAAGTGTCAAGTCCCTAGCATTATACCTTTTAGGAAGCCAGACTCCAGCCAAAAAGCTAATGCCAAAGTTAAATTCTGGATAGGAATGCTTGTACACTGTTGGGCAAGGTATTACTGTAAAACACAAAGCAACCAGGGAATATGTATACTTCACAATGACACACATTTGCAATGCAGTATCATGGTCTTTTAAAATGGGAAATCTAGTTTTGTTTATGAAGGAGAAGTAAATAACACACATTTCTGACACTAATCTAGTTGTTTATTTTGGAAAAGGATTATTTTTTGAAGACTACAATGCAAAGTAGCGTAAGTTTTATGTAAAGACTGAAGCCATAGCAACAGCCCATAATCTGCCACACACCTGAACCTAACCTAGATAGAAATGTTTCATATTGGTATATTTAATAGACTAAATACATAATGGAACAGCACATTTTTAANAGTTATAACCTGGTTACTAGGGAAGGCCCAGACCAAAACCAAGAAAACTAAACCACCACAATGAAAAATAGATTAAATTTTCATGCGTAAACAGCAGATAGACAAAAGAGTCAAATAAAAATGTAGAAAAAAAACCCATATAAAAAGCCCCAAGAACATATTTTCAAACTCCCTCAAACTAATTTCGACAGATTCTGTACCATCATGTCTTACACACAGACAGCATTAATAACACCATTGAAACATGCATGCTGGCCTCTCCTTATTTTGTTTTCTTTCAAAGCACTTCTTACATATTCTTGAACAGTCCTCATTTATACTACTCTGTGCACTGCTACGACATCAAGATTCTCTGATGATGAAAGTTTTGGGCCATGGCATGCAATTGCTTTAGCCTGGGTATATTCACTGCAAATAATCAAAGCAATGAATGCAGAATGTATATCTCATTAGTCATATTATTCACAACCAAGGTATGGATTCTGGTCTGAAAAAGTAATGTATTTCTGCAGCTTTTCTCATAAGGGAGGAATATTTTGGAAACTTACGTATTGTGCAAATAAGGTACCATAAAGTGAAACTTTCAAGCTTCATTCTTAGGGTGTTTTGGCTAATAAATTGAACCAAGACATAATTCAACGGCCGTTAAAGTGGTGATAGTGGCTGCTTTTATTGGACTACATCCTCTACCTCTCCGGGATGTAAATTTCCGGCGATAACCTGTGCAGCAATAAACTTCATTCAGCCACAAGAGTGTGCATGTGAGAGGACTGCAAATCTGCTCTGCCAAACCAGAACTAGCCGGTATCGCAGGAATGAAAGAGCGTGGAGATTTGAAATTGCAGGGAATGGAGACAAGGCGGTGCAGAAGACGAGCTGCCTGCAGGGCAGGGGCCCCCAGCCCGGTGCCGCACTCCCATGGAAAATAAGCCCCGGGGCGGCGAGCAGGGCGAGGCTGAGCGGAGCGGAGCGCAGGTGGGCACCGCAGCGGCTCCCGGGGGCTCCGCGGGGCTGGGCTGGGCTGGGCGGGCAGGGACGGCGGTGCTGGCGGTGAGTACCTCGGGGGGAGCCGGGGGAGCCGGGGGAGCCGGGAGCCTCCGCACGGCACCGGCACGGGCAGCGGCACGGGCAGGGAGCGCGAAGTGGCCGCGCCGCCTGCGGCAGAGGCGCGCTGGGCTGAGCTGGGCTGCCCTGGGCTGGGCTGATCTCAGTGACAGAGCTGAACTGAGCTGTCCGCCGCGGTGCAGCGCGGGTGGGCAGCGGGGACCCCTCGGATGGGCGGCGGGGACCCCTCGGATGGGCGGCGGGGACCCCTCGGATGGGCGGCGGGGACCCCCAGGATGGGCGGCGGGGACCCCCAGGATGGGCGGCGGGGACCCCCGACCCGCGGCGGGCCGGCGGCAGCGCTGCCGCAGCGGGGTAACTCGCGGTCATCCTTTGTGCTCCGGCGGGCGGGCGGTGCCGCCCTGCCCTCCCCTCCTTTCCCCTGCTTTCCCCTCCCCTCCCGAACGCCGCCCCCGCCCCGCTGCCAGCGCTGGGGAAGGTGAGTGCAACTCTGAACCTCGCTGGAGCGCTGAGGAAGGCGTAGCATGGGGAGCTCCCAGATCTGTTATACTGGAGGGAAAAAGTACACCCGCTGTCTTCGGGCTGCTCTGCAACCCGGTACAAAACAGAGGTGCGCCCCCTGATGAAAGCTGCCCGTTCCCTTGGCACCGAGAGGAGAAAAATGTGTTACTATGCGAGCCGCTTCNTTCCCGCAGGCCCCGGGTACGTGGCATCGAGGCAGAACAGCATCGGGGCAGAACGGCATCGGGGCAGAACGGCATGGGGCAGAACAGCATCGGGGCAGAACGGCATCGGGGCAGAGCAGCATCGGGGCAGAACGGCATGGGGCAGAACGGCATCGGGGCAGAACAGCATCGGGGCAGATCGGCACCGGGGCAGAACAGCACCGACGGGTCGCCCGGGGAGGTCCGAGCAGGGTCTGGGAAACAGCCCTCGGGGAGGGGCAGCAGGGCAAGGCAGGGCAGGGCAGCACTCCCGCTCTGGAAATGGAGCTGCCGCCGACTTCATGCAAACTTGTGACCCTGGAAATTAGCTTAGCCTTTTAAGCGTTTAATTTCCCTGGTTTTGTGTTTCTTGCTGGGCACGCAAGGTTATCACTGTGGCTCTGACTGGCAGAAGTGGCCAGTGTCCCCACCTCCAGTGAAGTCGGTGACAGCTGAAGTGCTGGGCATGTTGGCAAGGTGAGGTCAGATTGCCAAAACATACAACAACCAAAATAAACGATGTTTCCAACAATGTTTTTTTCTGTATGCCTTCAGCAGACAAATAATTACGTGTGGTGTGTCTACTGGGAATATTGCAAGCAAAACTCATTACTATTTATAATGCATTTATGAGTTATCTATTGGAAGTGCCTTTAAAGTTTGATTCTATTCTATAACTTTTAACACTGAGGCAGTCAAGTGCTGGAAGATGTTGCCCAAGTATATGTAAATTATTTATCATATGGACTTTTATATCAAGATCAGATATTTTTCAATGATCTAGTCCAACAACAAGCTAGGGAGGCATAGCTCCACTGACAGTACAGGGAAGTTGGGTGGTTTGCTGTTAACTTTGGTCTTATTACAGCACCTGCATTGGTCCCTAAAATAGCTCATGAGTCAGATTTTCAGAAAAGCTCAGCATCTTTGCAGGCACTAACGTTTGGGCCATTTTTCTAACAGCTCTGTATACTTCGTGTGCAGAAAATCTAAAAAGCTTTTCTGAAAAAAAAAAAAAAAATCTGGTTCTTCTCCAGCTGACCAAACAGGAATCCAGATTCTCCTGCCTTTAAGTGCAATCCCCTGTGAGGGCCTGTATTCGAACACTATTACTGTGAATGAGTCTTCACTGCTTTGCTTATTGGGGAAACTGGTGTGGCTCTCTAGGATTTCATAATTGCAAAGAGTCCCTTGGGCTCCTCTGCCTTTCTTGAGGCTGTGTTCTGCATGAGACTGTTCTTGAAGGTGCTGTGGTGTGGGAAGAAGGTAAGTGCATTTCTCCTGGGCGCAGTAGGACATGGGGCAATCAGTCAGTCATGGGGAGGGGATCCAGGATAATAACCAAGAATCCAGTTCAAAGGGAAAATACATGCATTTTCTGAAGATTTGTGGAGGTTGATAAAAGCATGACATTAACTTGCATCTACTCAATCTAAGCCTGTTCTGTCAGCAAGACTGCAAAGATGAGTGTCATATCTTTGCAGCTTGATGTCAATTATTTTTGCTTCAAATAATTTAAAATATGTAAGAGATGTGTCTATTTCCCATCCAAAGAAGAAAATTTTTGTATCCAATATCAGGATTCAGGTGCGCACAAAACCAGTCAAAAGCACAGAAGAGAAAGGTGAGGCCTGACTCATCTAATCCTGATTCTGAATCTTCAGTTACATAATTTTGTATTTTGTTATCTGAGATGTACCGTAATATCCATCATACATTTGCATTTCATTTCACAGAGCATGTGTAACAGCTTGTGATTTTCCTTCCTTCTGCTATTTCTCATGATTTTCCATTAGCATGATTATTCACTGTGTTTATCACCTTTATGCACTTAGTCTTTCTCTCTCTTGTGAGTGGGCTGAATCCTCTATAACTAATCCTTTAAACCACAGGAACAGGGGATCTGGCTCCAAGTACATTATTATGAAAGAGTTGAGATGTCATCTGTAAGACCTACCCTTTGTAGGAAGAAGCATGAGGTATAATTGTAACTAAGGCTATCCCAGGCTGTCATCTTATGGTCAAAAAACCAGTCTGCACTACCACATGGCTCTGACTTGCTCCCCTGCTGCCCTTCCTGTCTCAAACACCCTGCAGGACCTCTAGAAAGATCTGTAAACACCATCCCCATTCTCTCTGTTTCTCAGTTTGGAAAGAAAAAGCCTGTAAGGCATTTCAGGATCTGTTTCCACTGGCAACCACATGTGGACTCATTGATCTATCCCAAGGGATCTGCCCGTGCAGTGTTAGACGTACACAAGTTCTTGGTTTTCCTTGCTGTGTCACCAATACCTTCCATGGCCAAGTTAGGGCTAGTGAGAACTTAGTCACTAAAGAGTATCCATCTATGAAAAATCTGATGCCAGGATTACAAGATATCTTAGCTCCAGCTCACTGTATGAGACAAATCAATGTGCTCTTGGAGGAACCTGCGTGTCCAAGCTGCCCAAGTGGCACATTATTAGCTGTAGTGCCGGGGAGGGTTGGGTGGCACTTGAAAGCAGAGGTAACTTACCCAGCAGCCAGGCTGGAGACATTGCACGTATCAACAGGTGGTCACTGGTCGCTGGGAAAGGAGCAGCTCTGACTTCATCTGTGTATTAGTGTGGAATATGTCAGGGCCACCTCTGTGTGTTCATCTAACAATAAGAAGAAGAGTAAGACAGTTTGGAATGGTAGTAACTTGAGAAGCAAAATGTACTCATGTATTTAAAGACAAAATTTGAGTTGGTACAGATCTGAGTTAGTCCGTTCACTGCCTGTTTGCAGCAGTGAGGAGCTAGCCCAAAGGAGCACCTTCTGAGGGCTCACAGAATACATTAGGAGCTTCTTAAAATGATTTTTGATAACTTTCTTCCCTGTTTCAACTGTCATGAAGCTAATGTTTCTTTTTATTTCTCTGGAGAAGGAAAGACAAAAAATTACCATCTCTGGTAAATTGTATCATTACATTTCTAGTCTCCATGGAAACCTATGTGGTGCTCCACAGTTGGGTAATATTTCAATCTGTTGCAGCAGAAATCAGATGGAGGGAAGGCTGGGTTCTGCACCTTGCATGTTAATCAATCAAAACGGTTTTGAAATTATTTTCACATTGTGTTGCAATCTTTGTTTAGAGTAACAACAGACTAAATTGAAGTAATCAAATTAAGATAGGTATGGCCTGATCCTACGTACACCTATGCACATAACTCTGCCACTCAGTTTCGTTCTGATAGACACTGACATTAATTGGGGAGAATTCTTTGTTTTTAGTGGGATTACAAGGATTAATACTATGGCAAATGAAAGTATAATAGCAAACTGTTTGTCATGTTGCCTCTAATAAAATGCTTTCCAGAGAGGTAGTAGCAGTCCCCTTGTTGTGATCTATGTAAGCAAAGCATTTTGAAAATCAAGCATCTTAATTCTTTATCTTTTCCTATCTTCATTCTTGTTCTTCTGCTGCTAAGGAAGAAATACATCTGAAAACTGGTTTCCTCTGAAAAGATGGGGTAACTTCATCTACCTGCCTCTTCAGGATTTCATTTCTTTACTCCAAGCTTTATGAACTTTAACACAAAGGCAGATAATCTTAACTGGGACAGCAGAAGGTGATACAGTGGAGAAATACACAGAGAGAGACCAGTCTTTTTGGTGACCACAGTCAGCCCATGAAGAGCGAGTGCTCTCAGCCACCTAAAAGTAAGTAGAATCTATAGCAGTGGAGATGATGCAGCCTATTGTCAGCCTGTAAATACTCCGCATAGACAGCCATGATAATAAGGTACACAAAGAAATAAATTAATTGGACAATTTTCTAAGCATTTTATATTTGAACAATGAAATCACAATATTCACTTTACAACTGCACTAAATCACAGTGGTGAAACATGATAGTGATTTGTGGTATTCACTATAACCAGCTACAAAGTCTGATCTTTTTGTGTGTGTTTTTTAGGTATTTACTGCATTTGTTTCATAATATTGTGGAGAAAATGTATGCTAGTCGAGAGGATATTGGATATGATTTTGGAGATGACTCAAAAGTTGGAAGTAAGCCAATTAAGCCTAATCCAAACATCGATGGAGGATGGGCTTGGATGATTGTATTTTCCTCTTTCCTTGTGCACATACTTATCATGGGTTCCCAAATGGCCCTTGGAATACTGAACATGGAATGGCTTGAAGAGTTTAATCAAAGTCGTGGCTTAACAGCGTGGGTTAGCTCCCTCAGCATGGGCATTACACTTATTGTAGGTATGATCCAGCATCATTTATTTCAAAACTACACAGATTTTTAGAATATGTTTGCCATTCATCCTTAAAGCATTTTCTTGCAGTTTCCCATTTTATTAGCAGAGCTGCCCAAGTTGTCCTGAGTCACCTTTTTTAAGTCACTAAGACAAATTTTACAGTTTAGATGCAGAAAGGGAACAACAGGGAAGATGAAAGGGAAGTCAGTTAGTTCAGGAGACAGCATGAGCAGGAAGGGCAGCCTGTGACTTGAGGGTCTCACATACCTGTGGCTCCCTAAGTGAAGACTGAAAAAGCTGTGTTTAGATTTGTCTAAAATATTCCACTGAAAACAAAATAAAATGTTTATTTTCTAATTTATTTGTGAAAAAGGCCTGCACTCACAGAGCATCAGCATTGGGAACAGCAGTTTCAGCTTACTCCTCTAAACTGTCTGTTCTTCATGGGGCAACTTTGATTGTGGGTCTTGCAGATATTTGCTAAATATTTGACCAGTTGGTCGTATTTTTCCTTCCATGATTTTAAGCAGTAATATAGAAAATAATCTGAATTGCACAAGTTGCCTGATGTTTTACATTTTACTTAAAACATTAAAGAAGTTAAAATGTAAAACCAGTAGAGCATAAAGAATTAAATAAATAATTTATCTTTTCTTTTTTTTCCATGTTTTTTAACAGGTCCTTTTATTGGTTTATTCATCAGCATGTGTGGGTGCCGCATGACAGCTATAATTGGAGGGATATTGAATGCCCTGGGCTGGATCCTGAGTGCCTATGCCTCAAATGTGCACTACCTTTTCCTTACGTTTGGAGTGACAGCCGGTAAGAGCTGCACTAATGTTTGAAAGCTCTTTCATTTTTCATAGTTTTTTTTATTTCTTTGAAAGTTATCTGAGTGAGTCAAGAAGGAAGTTGGACCTTAAAGTTATTCCAGCTCTTCTTTCACACTCTTTACAGCCCGCTATCTTTTTAGAAAACTTAATTATTTACTCAGTGGATGGGGCTTTTATCAGTTTCACTGAAGTGAATGTATTAGAGGACATTTTTTATTAGAAGAATTAATGCACCCCAAACTCTAACAAGTGAGATTTAAAGATATTAAAACACTGTTGAATTATATGTCTAGCTAACTCCTCTCTTTGTCACAGGAAGAAAAAGCAAATGTTTTCTCCAGAGTTGTTCCACATTAATAAAACACCAGATTATGATAACTATGTACTTCTTCAAATCCCATTTTAAAGGGTGAAGTGGGTTACAGCTGGTAGGCAGATAAGCTTCATATAGCACCTTGCTCAGTCTTCCACAGTGGGATGGGGAGAGAATCAGGAAGGTAAAAATGAGATAAAGACAGTTTGGTAGGTGAAGCAAAAGCTGCGTGCACAAGCCAAACAAAACCAAGGAATTCCTTCACTACCTCCCATGGGCAGGCAGGTGTTTAACCATTCCCAGCAAAGCAGGGCTTGGTCATGTGTACCTCTTACCCGGGAAGACCAAGAACACAACTCTGAACATTCTCCCTTCCCCCTCTTTCCCCCAATTTTATTGCTGAGTACGACATCATGTGTGGATGTGGGATATTCCTTCAGCCAGGTGGGGTCCCCTGTCCCATTGCATCCCCTCCCAGCTCCTTGTGCTCCCCCAGCCCAGTCACTATCGGGGTGGGGTGAGAAACAGCAAAGGCCTGGGTGCTGTGTGAGCAGCAGCTAAAACATGCCCATGTTATCAGCAGTGTGTGGGCCATGAATCCAAAACACAGCACCCAATAAGCTGCTAGGGAGCAAACGAACTCCAGCCCAGCCTCGGTTAGGATAATGCACAGGGCTGGATTTCATACCTAGTTTCTAATAAAGGATCAACAACCGCCTAAAACAACTAATATTGCTACAATTTTACAGTCAAAATGACTGAAGTAATACTTTATCATTTTAATTGGAATTAGATGTCTAGAAAACCTTTTGACATGTGTAAGAGCCCAATCAAAATATGAAAAGGCATATGTATTTAGGCATTTTTCTTCAAAAACAACAGATATTTAGTGCCTGAATGCTCCCTTTCTAGCAATATGCATCTTGTGAAAAAATTTAGTTACTCTAAGTTAGGTAGAAGAGCCCCATGCTTAATGCACGACTTAATTTTATTTACTGTTCATTTCTGGAAAGAGATACTGTTAATAGATATGAAACAAAAATTGGAAGTTACCCAAGTAAGAAATAAAAAATTTGGGCTTTAATTATCATCTGAGTGACACTGAGCAATTAAGGGGCTTTGAAATAGTACTCACCCCAGAGGTAACTTGGCCAGTTATGTTTGCAAATGAAGCAGTGTCTGTGTTGTATGTGACAGATGGAAACTTAGGGAAAAAAGGAATTGTTTGCAATACCAATAGCTTCACTACCCTGCTTTCCCTTAAAATGTCTTTTCATAAATCTTATAGAAAGCTGCAGAATTTCTGTTCCTAGAATTTTAATCTAGCTTTGTGGATGAAGAAACACGGAAACTAGCCAGGGTCTCTTTACAGCACCACACCACAGACCTCGGTAATGCTGCACGGTCCTGAACAAAGAACAGCCATCACACACAGGGCTTTGCCTTTTTCTGTTTCCATATATATTGAATATAATTGAGCAGGCAGGAACCTATACACTTTTGCTCTTAGCCCTGGCTGCTTTTCAGAAAGAGTACACACAAAATAGCAGACAAATGACAGAGATTATGTGGAGAACTTAAAGAGGGGTGAAACCTGTATTGCAGAAGAAAATCAGAAGCAAGCTCTAATGTGAGGTGGAGAGGTGCAATGCAGTTGCAGGAGTAATTCTGGCCACAGAAACAGTGTGGAGATGCCTGAGACATTCCTTCCAGCCCCATGAGACTCCGTTCCCTGTCCCCTGACTCACCATCCCCTCCGTCAGTGTCCCCTCATGGATTCCTCCCTCACCCCTCGCCCAGGCCCTCATTCCCAGGGAAGTCTCTGCCCTGTTCCCGTGGCTGCTGTTCCCATCGCCCTGGGTCTCGGTGCTGTGGGCTCGTCCTGCGTGTCCCTGTGATCCCCGCCGTGTCTGCCTGTCCGCAGCCCGCTCCGAGGGGCCCCTCAGCTCGGGGGGTTCTCCGTCCCCGGCTCCATCCCAGCTCTGCAGTGAGGGGGCACAGGAGCCTCGTCCCCAAGGCCCTGCGTGGCCCTGACAAACCTGTGACCAGAAGGCGCACGGAGCCCTGTGGCCCCGCGAGCGCCTCCGAGGCCTTCGTGTGTCACGGGGCTGCGTAGCCCACAGAAGGGAAAGATGAGATGAAACCACTTCAAAATGCCCCGTGAGCCCTGGTGCAGGCGGGAGCTGGTTCCCCACCACGGGCAGGGCAGCCGGCCCGAGGAGCTGGAGTGCTCCGGGGGGAAAGAGGCCTCCCTGAACTCCGTGGCTGGGTCTGGGGAGGGACACTTGTGCAAAATAAAACCCGATTGTGTGTATGCCTAGCAAAGAAGGAAATACTTCTAACAGGCAAAACAGGTCAGCTGCAGTCATGGTCACTGCTGTGATGCTGAGGGGCTTTTTTCAGGCTTTGCTGGAATCGCTGCGCTTCTCTGACCTAGCTGTAGTTACATGGAGCTGTAGCTGCGTGCAGCTACATTACCACCTATTTAGGAAAACTTTTAAGCCCCAAAACACTTCTGAATTCTGGTCACAGCGAATTGGGAAGCATCTTCTGCATACGCCCTTCCCAGTCCAAATTCCTGTGTGAGGAATATGCTGTGAGAAAAAAGGGCAACTGTTACCTTTAGCGATGTCTTTGCACAGCTCTTAATGCTTTCCGCTTGAAGTATATACCATGAATACCTTGTTTTTAACTACAGGGGAAGGGTTCTCTACAAAATTAGAGATCTGCCTTTTAAGACTTACTTCTGTGCAGCTACTGTGTGGCCCTCCCTGGACTTCCCTGCAGTGCCCAAACAGAACCAGCCTGGAAGCCGCGCAAGGTCCATCACCGTGCTAACCCCGAGCTGACTCTTGAAATGCATATCACGGTCACTGTGGCACCACAGTTACAGAGCAAGGACAGACACTCAGTGTGAATCTTCACTGCTGGGGGACTTAGGTGAAGGCAACAAGATGTGCTCGCTAAGCAGTTTGGTCACTGACACAATCCATGAAGGTATTACAGACACAGAATAGGGTGTGTCTGTCCCCATATTAACTGTCCCTGATTTGTTGTGGGATGTTTGTGATGAAGGTTTTACCTTCCATGTGTTTTAATTCTTTGCAGCAGTTAAGCATCAGTATTGTATTCTCACTGCAATGAGTATTGCAAATTTTGGAAAATACTACGTGGCAGAAATGAAAGCTAACATCAGAATTGAATATTTTTTATTGGTTTTACCACGATGTTCATACAACAGTTAGGAATAAAATTGATCTGTTTTTCCCTGCTTTTTATGTTGTTGGCAAAAGGTTCAGATTTATTTAGGGTATTTATTTATTTATTTGTTTTCATAGGCATTGGAAGTGGCATGGTTTATCTGCCCGCAGTGGTCATGGTAGGGCAGTATTTTCAGAAGAGAAGAGCACTTGCGCAAGGGCTCAGTACCACAGGAACAGGATTTGGAGCTTTCTTAATGACTGCCTTACTGAAGTACCTCTGCACTGAATTTGGGTGGAGGAATGCCATGTTCATCCAGGGTGCCATCTCTCTGAACCTCTGTGTCTGTGGCGCGCTTATGAGACCACTCTCTCCCAAGGACATTAGTGAAAAATCTGCTGTGAGAAGTGATAGTGAAGAGAACCAGGAAAAAGCTCTGTCCCATTCTACAGAGACTATAAAATCTAATGGAGTCCTCAGTGAAGAACCAGAGAAAAAACAAGAGGCAACAAATGAAGAAGTGCTGGAGAGTGTTCAGCACACCGAAACTGGAGGTAACTCTAGAAGCAGAAGGAATATGCACGGACTGCGCATTCTTAAGACAGTGAGCCAGCTGACACTTACAGTCAGGAAGGGCTTTGCACTATGGTACTCCAGCTACTTTGGAGCTGCATCACTGTTTACCAACAGAGTATTTGTGGCCTTTATAATTTGGGCTTTGTTTGCCTATAGCAGCTTTGTCATTCCCTTTATTCATCTTCCAGAAATAGTCAAGCAGTACAACTTATCTAGTCAGGACAATATATTTCCTTTGACATCCATTATAGCCATTGTTCATATTTTTGGTAAAGTGATCCTTGGTATCATCTCTGATCTCCCGTGCATCAGCACATGGAACGTCTTCCTCATGGCTAACTTTACCCTGGTCACCTGCATTCTTACTTTACCACTAATGCAAACATATGTCGGCCTGGCTGTGGTTTGTGCTCTAATAGGATTTTCTAGTGGCTATTTTTCTCTAATGCCTGTTGTGACTGAAGATTTAGTTGGAACTAAAAACCTTGCAAATGCCTATGGCATCATCATTTGTGCCAATGGAATATCTGCATTGTTTGGACCACCCTTTGCAGGTAAAAAGTTCAAATTGCTAAACAACAGATGTTTGTATAAAAACAGTGTGACTCGTTCTATTACTAAACTTTCCTGTGTAATGAGCATGTGTAGTTAACAAAATCCCAGCTGCTCCAGAATGGACTGTAACATCCAGCTTTACATTGTATAAACTTACACATCACATCTGCTGGGTATCAGCTCACTATTCACACATTGCAAATTACAGTTCTTGGAAATAACCCCAAATCTATGACAATCTATGCTTTCAATGGCATGTTTCCTTAAAACAGTATCATACTTTTTTTTGTGTGTAGTATATGCACTATATATACTCATTCCTCTACCCACGTGAAAAAATGATGATTAGTTCCCAGGACAGGCAGATGTTTGTGCCACAGTATTACCCTCCAAGGACTGTGGTGTGTGTTTGAGTGTCACCACTCTAAGCGGCCAGTGGGTGTGTTTAACTTTGCTTTGCCTTCCTTCAGCCAGAAATACCTACTTTGGGGACTCCAGTGCTTTACTGCCATCCACAGCAGAAGGTAGAACTGCATGCATGTTATCCCTAGAGTTACTTAGGTTTAAACAGCCATTCATTATGAATTTTATCATAGAAAGAGATGGGGAAGTGCAGAAGAGATATGGGTACTGATTGTCAGTACTACACCAGACTACAGCGCTCATTTACAGGGGTGCTGATCAGAAGAAAGCAGAAAGAACCCTTGAGAGTCATGGCCATGGCCAGCTGGGGAAGGCTGCAGGCTGAAGGGAAGCCCTTGGCAGCACAAGCAGCCCAGAAGAGCGAGAACACTCCCACCTTCTGTTCCCACCACTGAGTGAGCCAACTTGAGTAAGAAGAAAGCTCGCACAGTGCCCTTTGAAAAGCAGCAGTGTTTTCCTCTGCCATGTGTTCTCTCAGCACCTTCCAGTCTGTGCTGAACGTGGCTCTGTGTTTGGTCATTGGTTATCAAGCAAAGAGGATGCAAGTGAGTGATGTAAAAAGAGCTTCTGATCTTGTGGTTACATCGGAATGCAACCAGCATGACATGAGAGAATATTGCTAGTTTGGGTTCTGAAATAACCTTAATGTGTTTTTGCAAAGGAACTGAGGTTGGAACGAGAGTCGTTGCAGTACTGAGATTGTATCTCTTGAAAGGTCTTTTATGGGTATGTGAGTCTTTGAGGGAGCTATTGGGAATGTGTTTGCTTGCACAAGGCACAGCATTTGAACTAGGCAGTGTTGGGCATTTCACAAAGGCAGTAGAGGGGCGGAAGAACTGATTAGTTTGGGATTACAAAATGTCTATTTTAAAGTCAGACCTGTGACAACTTGTTTAAAAAATGTTTTGGTTTTTATTTTTCTTGAAAACATCTATGGATTTGACTGAAATGTCATGAGAGAAATGTGAAGTATGTTTTGTGTTTTCCCATGCAATATACCTTGCTGTCAAGCTTTGTAACAAACATGTTTTGTCCTTATTTTCCAGGTTGGATCTATGACATCACACAAAAATACGATTTTTCTTTTTACATAGCTGGCTTGCTATACATGGTGGGAATAATATTTTTACTTATACAACCTTGTATTCAAAAGAAACAACCAAGACAAAAATCTACAGAAGAAGCACAAGTATAGAACAAATTCCAGAAGTTTTTTTACGGAACTTTTTTTGTTTTCATGTTTCTGTTGTGTGACAGTATGAAGATTTTTTTCTATGGACACAATCACATTGAGCTGTGCTTAAGTGAAAAGCAAATGTGCTCCATAATGCTAATAAATTATTAGAAACATGCTTTTAAAAAATGAGTTAAGATCTTTTGCTTTAGAACTACCAAATACAGTGATTAAAAGCACACTGCTAGTCTTTTAATGTCAGGACAATGCTAGTAGCCTTTAGCCTTGCTTCTCTTTCAACTTTTCACCCCTAACCACTGGTGAAAATCCACTGACTGCAATGCAGTTACTCCTGATTTACACTAGTCCTACAAGAGAATTTGGTCAGGACAGGAATGATTTATAGAAGTCCTTCCTACTATGTATTAAGTATGATAAAAGATTAGTTATGGAGTGTAAGAAAATGATTGTATTTCTTGCCTGGCTAGTCAAGTACTGTTGAAATGCTAGTATAGTAATTCCACTAATTTAATGTTTAATTAAAATTACTGTTTTTGTGATACAGAACTGAGGAAAAGTTCTTATATTTTTCTGAAGTGACTCAGTCGGACTTGATGATCCTTGTGTGTCCCTTCCAGCTCAGAATATTCTGTGATTCTACTTCAAGGATCTTTGATTTTATTTTTTTAAAGTATCGACTGCATAATAAAGTAGCCATCCTCAATACATAGGCTGCATTATAAATGCTGTGAAACAGGAAACATATGGAAAATATTATTGACTGGAAAATGCTTCCAGAAACAGTCTGGGGTCTATGGTCCCTTTACCTAATTAGAGGTACTGTAGAACTTCACAACATTGCCATTGACTCCCTCCATGGGAAAGAACTCTACTACAGCACACTAAATTTGGTTACAATTCATTTAATAACAAAACCTGTTACATTCTGAGCAGTTGTGTTGCTGCTTATAATGTACACCATGAAGACTGCTCACGTTTGAGAAGTTCATTCACTAGAAAATTCGATGGTGCAGAGCATGGAAAAACTAAAGAACATTTAAAATATTCAAATAAATTTTCTTAGCATTAAGCACCTGATAACTAATGCAGAAGGTGTTGTATGGTGGAACAGGATGTAATTTTTTAAGCTTTGAGAGGTGAATCAGATGTTAATTCTTCTATCAAATAAAAGCCACTATATGTTTTTATCCTCTGAGCTTTATGAAAGTTTTTTGCTTGACAAATCAGGTTCTTAGTTTTAACACTGATATGTGGTGCTGGAATTCCTTAAAAAAAACAATTGCTACTATTATTCTATTGTATTGAAGAACTATTAGGACACAGTTCAGTGTGCAACACTCAATATACTGATCCTCTTTATAGCTGCAAGGTTGCCTAAGAAAAGGTTCTGAACCACTATCCCTGTTGTTCTCTTTTGCAATTCACCAGCTTCTTAGTGGTGCACTTCTACAACTGTTGGCAGGGACATACTTGAAAATAGATCACTGAAATGAGCCAAGTTACAAAACAAAACCTTAAGAAAACCCTGAACTACTTTGAGATTTAGATCAGTTCAATCATGTAGTAGTTATGTATGGCCTTTAAAATTCACATAGAACAACTGAGGTGGCACTGAACTGCAACAAAAAGTGTGAACACAGTAACTTCTTAAAATCAGCTTTTTTGTTGGAGAAAATGTTCACATAAAATTTCACATCAGTTCTATGTTACAGGTTTGATGTCTTCTTGTTGTGAATGCTGCTGATAGCTTATTTTAACTGAGCTATCTTTTATCTGTGAAATATATATTGATTATTTCCCTCATTTTCCCCTTTCTTTATGAAAGATATGTACCCTTTATACATAGATCTTCACTTTGCCTTTTGTCAAAAGCAACTTTATTTGCATATTACAGTAATAAATAATATGCTGTTCACTTGTGATATCTGCAATATATCTTTCTATAGAGGTCCTCACTGGGCCATATGGTGGGAATAAACTTATATTACCCAAAAACACACTTTCTGTTCATTTATTAATTAATACAGTGTTTATCCACATAATGAAATTTGTATTTGTCATTATCCTAAAAGAATCACAAAGAAGAAAGTATATGTGTTTCTTCTAAGATTAATGATCACAAAATGCTTCCAGAATATTGGTATATAGTTGTAAAACAAAGTAGTCTTACTCTAAATTAGCAAATATCTTTTAAGTATTAAAGCACTGCTTTATAAAGAAACAGAATAATACAAGAACCCTGTATTCATAGTTTTTAATCAATTTAAAAAATTCCAGTTTCATACTTGACACGTTAGAAGATTGTAAAGTCATTACACTCTTCAAATAGGCACTGTTATATCCAAACATTGAAATCACTGTTTCTAATACTTGGGTCCTAAATGTAGACAATTGCAAATGACATATTAATCACCTGGTAGTTTCAGGGTAACAGTATTTGGCCTCTTAAATACTGAAGCTGATTGTTGGAGCAAGTCAGTCACACCAGTAAGAACTGCCTTCATCTTACAACACTCTTAAGGAACCATTGTTCATCTTGAATGATAGCAAATATCTCTTATTAAATATGCAACTTGAGCAATGGAAGTCAATTAGTTTCAAAAGTTCCTGCATCAGCACCATAAAGGAAACATGTTGTGCACATACCATCCTGGCAGAGTGCCTCTAACATGGTGTTGAAGGATTGTCCCCGATGAGCATGATCATCTGATCCACACCCTCAGTCTCCAAAGAAGTTTCTTCTTGGTGACAAAATTATTATTTGTTTGAAGTTTAGATAATTTAAAAACAATTCAACACACATCAAAATCTGGAAACCAGCTACATTTTATTGGCCTATAAACACTGCAGATTTACCATGGGGGACAGTAAAAGCCTCAGCATTCAACAGCAATTTTTGTAGTACAAAGCAACAGATGCTTCTATAAAGGTACTAATGACAACGCCACAGTGTCTGCTATAAGCCATGGAGCATGTATAGCATATATACAAACCAGAGAAGTCAGAATGAAGAAGTACAAAGAAACCACACCTCTTACATTGCTAGTAACTTTTAGTAACTGCTATGACGCTGATTATAACACAATTTCAAGATGCTCAACATATTAAACATAGTATTTTTTACATGTTGCTCCTAGTAAGACATATTTTGTTTTTCCTCTTTCAATCATCTGCCTTCCCAAGTAAAAAAGTCCATGTGTCTGACCCAATAAACAACAAACCCACAACCCACACCTTTTAACTATTATAAAAGTTGCTTCAGTGAAAAATGCACCTTTATTCAGTTCGTTTTTTGTTCTGAGCATCATGTTTCTGCCTCCTCCTTCAGAGCTCTGGCTGCAGCTGATGTCTGTGTGTGAAGAATGGTTCCCAGGGCCTTTCCTGTGCCAGCTCCCTCATTTCAGGTGCGATTGTGTCACACAAGTTCCCCACAACAGTTTCCCGTAGCTCACTGCGATGTAGGTAGTTGTAAGAGAAAGCAGTGGTTTAGAATCATAGTTTGGCTTACTTATTGCTGATTATTGTACTGCACAAAATGTGTTTAGACAGCACAGAGGCCTTGTATCAAGGTCACCTGCAATGCAAGCGGCCCACATATCTTGAAAGACGCAGTTTTAGTTAAAACTCACAAGACATCAGTGGAAGTTTTGCCCAGTGTTTCCAGTACAAGATATCTCATGTTCTTCTGTAAAAATCTGAGAAGCTTCTTCTGGTGTGATATCAAAGGCCTTTCTGCCACACTGAGAGCAGCTGTAATGCCACATACTCTCCTGGTATGTAATTCATACAGCTGCTCTGAAATCAACTACGCTGGGTAAATTGATGCCAAAACACTTGTCAGGATGTCGAAATCACATCAGAAAGACAAATCAGTTTCCAGGGAGGTAAGAGAAGCCTCAGGGCTTACAACAGAAATGCCCTTTTAGGAAACTTTCTCAAGTACTACAAGGATCAAGCCTGTTTCTCAGGAGATGCTTCTCTCTTTCAGAATGACTTCACAAACAGAAACAAAAGGAAATATTATAATGAGGAAGAAAAAATTATGGAATTTGTTAGATGACAGAACTGTCACAAAAAAACTGGAATGATACTCCGTGTCATATTATCTACCCATTGTAAATTATACAAGAGCACAGCAACATTGATTTTTCCCCTGACCATTCCACCTTTCTACATGTGCAATTGCAGGGACCTAAGTGCAGTTGCACTCAACACAAGTGGCTGGAAAGCGGCAACAGAAAAAGAAAAGCAAAAGTCCTGGTATAACTTCTGTTACTGCTGATGGAGCCGGACACCTTGAGCTGCTTAACTCGCTGCCTACAGCAAAGCTGTCACTGTACGTGTTGCAGACATGCAACATCTTAGCACGTTTTAGCAAACGGAGAGCAGGGATCGTTGAGGCAAAATTGCTGGAGAAGCGCTGAAATGAAAATATCTACCTTTTCTAAGTTTTCCCCAAGTCCCCGCTTGCTCTCTGCCTCTCCCCGTTCAGCTTCTCCCATGAGGAAACAGACACCGCCAAGTCAGAGACGGCGGAGACTGGTGTTTAGTACCACGCGTTGCTGTTTGCAAACACGGTGTTCTAGAGAAGCAAACAGACCGACAGACCGACAGACAGACAGAGGCAGCCGGGCGCTCCCGGGCCCGCCGGGGCCCTCTGGCGGCGGGACGGCCCCGCAGCGCCCGGAGTTCTGCGGGAGCGCTCCGAAATCACCCCCGGCCGCGTCCCCGGCCGCGCTCGTGCCGGGACACAAACTGGAAGTCCGAACATGGTGTTTTACAATTCCACAGAGAGCAGCATTCATACGCATAAATTAGTCCGGGAATGAAAACTCATGTTATTTGGGCAAACTTTTAATTCCCTAAAATTACTGCTGAGATGAGAGCGAGCGTGGCATTACTGTTTCTAGTAGGTTATTTGATTGTGCCAAAATCTTACCTTTTTTATTATGCAACTTCATTCTTTCTAGGATTTCCTTAAATTCCAGAATATCCAAGGCTTTGGGTTAAATTAATGAAAAGTTTACTGCCCTGTGCAGTATATCCTGCTCCACTCACACTCTGTAAATGACAGATGAATTCCAAATATACTAATAAATAAGTTCCTGACTTCTCTTCTATCCATTCTCTTCATCTCCTTTACTTGTTTTTATACCCTTGTTCTCTAACCAGTTGTTTCCGTGTCATAATATCAACTATTTTATCTTGAAACTGAAATAAAGCCCAGAACTCAGCAAGCTTATCTACTCCCATCTGGCCTTCATCTCTAAGTCAATGACATGCTCCATTTTCCTGCCTTGCCATTTTCTCCTGTGCTTTCTTTGCGGTGTCTCCTGTTTCCTGTGCTCACTTGAACTCTTGCTGAAGCATCTGTACCATTTTTGCAGCCACACGGCAGGAACAGCAGCACAGCCATGTCCTCTGGAACTGCCAGCACTCTGACACAGAACCGGAAATGTTGGCCCACATATCCTCAAAATAATCAAACCCTGGGAGCAATCTCCCCCTGACACAGTTTGGAGAGGTACTCTATAGCAGACACATGTCCCACTCTCCATACTACACGGCTAATCTGTCTCTGAAGTCTTTCAGAGCATATCTAGTTGTCAGAGCAGACTCAAGACAACTAAACCTGGTTTTAACTTCTTCATAAGTTCTCACCATTACTTACGTTTCCATTAACTACTCAACTCATAATTTGACAGGCTTCATTCTAGGCTCTTGCAGCAGCCTTGGGAATAAGAAGCTATTTTTCTCTTTAAAACATTTCTCTTCCTATTTTTCATAAGCTAAAATCCTTTTCTCCCCCTACTGGACTTATTGTAACAGCCTTTTCTCAGGCTCTGACTGGGATAGAAAATACAATTTTGAGGTATTCAGACCCAAAGAAATAAGCTTCCTAGATCACAGCTCTGAACATATTATCTTTCTGTCCCAATTTCCTGACCCTGCACAGTCCAGGAAGCTGGAACAGATGACCTCTCACAGGCCTTTCCAGTATGACTTTTCTCTTTTGCACCAACAGATTGCCCCTCATTCTCCTGCAACTTCCAGGCTATCCTTCCAATTCATGGCCCCTCGTTCAGCATGGAGACACCACCCTTAGCTCCAATGAGCCAATATGGCAACGTCTGTTACTCACTCCTTGAAGTTTCAATTCAACGTGTTCATACTGCTTCCCATACTTTGCTGAGAGCTGGAAAGAGCTTCCTAGCAAGCAAGCATAAAGTCATCTCTTTCTCCTCTTGTGTTTCTTACAGTTTCTCGATGTGAAGTCTATAAAATATATTACAGAAATTCTTTCCTTGTGCTCTTGTCTTTTGTCAAAGATGTAAAATGTAAGGAATGGCAGTGACTTTTTGTTTGCTAAGGAGTGTAGCATAAGGGGATCCCAGTCTGTGGGTGAAGTTCCTACACATTACAATAATAAGAACCATAACACAAAGCAAAGGTTTTACATTTCCAATAGTTAATCCTGGAAGTAGTGCATAGCACCCAGCCATGGGCTAAAATGGAATTATCTGGATCATTGTGTTTATTACAAAAACAAAAGTTTTCAGGATAAGCACAATCTAAGAGCCTTTTTAAGATCTAGCTTTTACTGAACCCATTCATTTATTGTCTCAATAAAGAGACAATCCTTACTTTACTTATTGTCTTAAGCAGACAGACTGATGATTACATTAAACCAATGAGATGAATCAAATGCTGCACAGCAAAGCTAACTTTTTTTTTTGTTTTAAATTTTTACTGTTTCAAATCTGTGTGAAACTTGAGTAGGTCTGGCAATATCTTCAAGCTTCAGAAAGGAAATGATGTACAGGAGCAATGGGACAGGAAGCTGTTCCAGGAAGTCATAGTACCTCGGCACAGGGTGAGGACATGTTCCAGAACTTTGGCACCAAACACTACAGCAATCTGAACTGGGGAAAAAACTGAAACCAAACCCCAGTGACAACACATTTGTAAAAGCCTGAAATTTCTTACCAATAATCTCAACTTACTCAGATACATGTTAAAAACCCCCCAACAAACCCAAAAAAACAACAGAAAAGTCAGCTTATTTTTTGATTTTATATTTTCTAGAGGAAAATAACATTTAACATGAATGTCCAGATCCATTTTTGGATCCACTTTTCCACACATATATTTTTTTACATAAAGACTGGGCTAATTACTCAGGGGGAGGTTAGTAAAACAACTGAAAAAGTACTTCAGTCATATGCTTTGGGGAAAATAATGATGGCTCTGACATCAAGACTCCCCCTAGCTCTGCTTCTTATCTTATGTAGGTACAGTTAGATCACCAACATAAAATTGAAGACAGTTACCTTCTACAGTGACATGACATTTTTAGACTCATTTCTTTGTAATTTATGACAAATTCTCTTTCTGTAGGTCTCCTACTTAGTGAGCTACTGCCCATCCCGCAGTCATACAGGCAATTATTTCTGCTTCTGTGTCAAGCTTGGAACTTGGTCTTTTGAGTTTAACACTGTTTCTTCAGATCACTTATCTATTTTATCAAATTGCTGTAATAAAATTACTAGTTCATTATAAAACAGAATCCTGAAGTCAATTTGCTACACTTCTAAAGAACAATCAGCGGTATATTTTGATTTCTTAAGATCTAACAAAACTAATTCAGTCATTCAGATTAGAACAGGATTTTTTTTCCCTTTTCATATATAATCATAATTTAAAGCAGAATTACTCTTTTTTGTATTAGGAATTTTTTCTAATACTTCCAAAATGGGTTTTTTTGGGGGGACTTTTTGTTTGTTTGATTGCTTTTAACTAACTAGAATCTATCTTCTCGTGTACATTAGTGCAACAAAAAGACAGAACCAGAATCATGGAAGATGAAACCATACTAACTATTGGCCAATTTTGATTCAGCAGTTTTCCTTCTGAAGTATTTTGTAAGGTTAGTCTCAAAACTCAAGCTGATATGACTACACTTGAAAGAGCTTTGAAAATGACATGACTTCACTGTTAAGATGTTAGGAGGTTTTTCTTCTCCCCCCCCCCCCCAATTTTCCTAAGGTAACTCTGCAGAAGGAAGCTGTTGCCTTATCTTCCTTCATGGCCTTGGGTAGGTGGCCCAGCATTATGCAAGCTTTCATTTCCATGCTGCAAGTGCAGTTTGCTGTCAGTTCTCCTTTGCTTTTTTGCTTTCCAAGCATCTCAGCTCTATATAGTTGGTAATTTTCCTCCAATTCCTTATGTGAGTACAAAATGATGTACATCATCAACTAAAAATGGTTGGGCTGATTAATTCAAGCTGATATGGAAGGATGATCCAAATCTTTACATACTGGGAACGATGATGATGTTTACACTGTGCATCTATTTCATGTTGAATATTAAGCAGGCTACCACATGAATATTTGAGTTTTTCTTTAAAATTATTTATTTCTAGAAATAACCATATGCTCTGTTTTGGCTGTTTTAAAATATATTTAGCTGTGTTTATTTTGCTCTAATGTATCTGCAGCTAATTATGAACTGTGAAAATCTATTGAAAACAGATTTTTCTATAAATATTTTTAATAAATTTGCTATGAAAATTTCATCCTGTGAGTGCTGGAGACTATTTGATGACTTGTATTATTTGTTCACTCATCCAGAAATATAAGTAGACCTCTCTTCTCTTGCTCTACACTATCATCAATTAATTTTCCATCACTGCAAAACCATTTACAAAACCTTGCTGCACCCTCTTGACTTTATGGAGATTATGAAAAGAAACTAATAATAAGTTACTTCACTGTGTAAAAAGAACAGAAAACATTTCAAAACAAACATGGATGTTTATAGCTGTATGATAGTCACTATAAATTTACTAAGTTGGCAATGTTAATTGTTTAAGCACCTTTTTTTTAAAAAAATAAATCTTTAAAAATCCCAACAACATGAAAACAGATAAAATCTTGGGAATGATAACAACAGGAAATACCAATACTTAACAGGAAAACATTTCGGTGGCAGGGGTAGGTACCAAATATTTAGCAGCAAACCAGGGGTCTGATGAGGAGGGTTTTTTTTTATTTGAACCCTCATTTGGCAAAAAAAATCAGTAAGGATAACTAGAATATTACTCCAGTATATACATTTCTGTAGGTATATAATATTTCTACTTAGGAACAGCAAAGCTCCTCTTAACAGGAGGTGAGGAGGTGTAAAAACATCTGATTGTGTGGAACAGCAAGAGCTACGGACAGAAATAGTGTCAGTATAACAATACAACTTCTCAGAAACATAGTAATTTCTTCTCATAATACTTCTATTTATATTAGCACTTTTCTGAAACCAAAACACTTATATCTGATATTACAATCTTTTATAAAAAATAGAGGGGAAACCCCCAAATTCTGAGATAATTTTAGAAGAAGGAAGAAATGACTAAATGTTAGAAAAGAATGGCGACTGTGGCTTTCAATACTTCCTATGGGATAGGAAACATCTGAGCCACCGGTAACACTTTTCAGGAAAAAGCAGGCAGATCTTATTTGCAACCTACTGAAAACACAGACTAACAGTAGAAAACTGCATGTTAAGAATAATTTAATAATTTGAATCACTGTACCCAGGTAATGTGAAACATATGCTTTATTGTAACATCATACTAATATCAAATGCTGCAGGAAAATCTTACACTGTAAGCGATGAAAAAACCCCCACTAAAATCCTTCTCACTAGTATATATTCATATGTCAAATCTACTTTTATGACGTAATTAAAAAAAAAGAGGGAAACAAAAAAGTATAGAAGACTACTTCTCTGAAAGCTCAAGTTTATAAAAATTGATGATCAATTTTGCCACAAATTAAAATATTGTACAAATCTGCTTCAACTAGCAGAGCACTTATGAACATCTACTGCAAACCCCAGCATATTTAAAGACACCCTGAGCCTGAGCCAAATTCAACAGGCAGTCCATTTTCTATTGGTTCAGGATACATTCGTTCCTCTTCTAGTCAAAACAAGCAGTAATAACGGGAATTAAAGATTGGTTTCGCCATGGACTGTGAGTGCTGATTGAAACTTTTTCCATGGTTTCTGCCTATACCCAGCCGCTGGAGCTCAGACCGTGCAGTCCTTCCATCCGTGGAATGCTAACAGCGGTCACTTGCAGCCTCCCCACCCAACTGCCTAAGGAAGGGATATTATTTCTAGCAAATCACTTGAAATCGATGAGTTGCAACAGTTACAAAAGGGAAGCAGAAACACAAACCTAACTAACCAACACAAACCTAAACATAGGAGTGCAAACCACATTAAATCACCAGCACTAAAGATCTCTTGATTGTGCTGTAGGAAGTGTTAGATTTTAATAAGCAAAGCATAGGGAATGTGTTGGTCTTATCCAAGACCCCAAATGAAGCTATACTCAAATTTATTCTTGAAGAGCGATATATAGTTTTACCCTGTTGCCTATCACCATCCCATTTTCCCAAGATTCATATACTTGGGAAAGCAGACCTCCTTCACCTAGGTGTAAATAACCATGGAATCCCAGAATGGTCCAGGCTGGAAGAAACCCTCAAGATCATCTACTCCAACCATCAACCCAGGACCATGATAATCACCCCTAAACCATTCTCCAGGTGTCACATCCAGATGTCTCTTGAAAACTTCCAGTGACAGTGACTCCACCACCTCCCTGGGCAACTTAAATAAGATGATGATTCAATAAGATGATGTCTACCAAAGCTGATGAGAAAAACAGGGCTTCATTTGAAAATGACACCTTTCAAGTTCCTAATGACAATAGGATAAATATGAAGACACAGCTGTAACTATTTTTTTCAATGTCTGTACACAATCAGAATACAAGAGCAGTTTATTGAAAAAAAAAAAAAAATCTCACCAGTCCAAGGTGTTTGTGTGCTATCAGGTCTCTTGGGCTACAAAAGCCTCAGATCTCAGCCCAGTCCCTGCAGTGCAGTTATGAACTTCTCCATTTCTAGACTAGGTCATAGCTCACCTCTCCTATTCCCTGCAGTTACTGAATTAATGTGTCTTTGGCTCAGCATTTTCAGGACACTGTCTCCTCTGTGAGCCATGATCATGATCAACCATATTTTGTGACATGACCATCTCTCAAAGTTAATCCATTACTGCGAACCAAGACTATAAGAAGATGCAGTGTTCCTTGGGACACTGAGTTCCATGGAACTTTGGGGAAAGGCATCATTATTTCAGATGTTCTCAGTGGCCAGTCTATCTTTGAGGCTTATTTAGTCGTGTCCCCACTGCCTCTCTCTTTGTGGCTGTAGCTCCTGAGGTTGTGTTGCACCTGTATAGTCCCAATTACCTGCTGCATTTGCGGTTACTTGTGTGAAATCACATTGGGAATCCACCGGCTCACGACATGGCCATAAAAACAAATGTGCTGGCACAGAGCATTATGAGTTATTAGCCATGAAAATATTGTTTTCTGGTCTACTTCTGTTGCTAAAATCTCTGACATTGCCTTATAATGAAACTATCAATGTTGCTGGGATTTATCATAAATGTAGGTTTACTGTCACATCTTTTTGGTTTTTTTTCTGTATTCATATATTAACTTATATTAATAAATTAAATGGAAAAAAGTATATTATCCAAAGCAATCATATCTTTCATGGAAGTTATTACAGATCAATATTGCTATTATTCCATTATATGCCACCACAAATTTGTAATTATTATTATCCTCACACTATGAAGAGATGAATCATCGAAAAAAATCCTCCTGGGATTCTTTAATTTCTCCAGGTCTTAACTGATGAAATTCATTCATAAGTGAAACTTCCCATCACCTGAAAATTACCTACAACTGTGGAAGAAGAAAAAGAAAAAAGGCAGAAGAGAGTATCAAGTGCCATGAGACAAACAGATTACTCAGATTCAGGTGTCAGGTTGTGAAAATATTACTACAGTCTCAAAGGGAAGTTATCATAAGAGATCAGACCATGGTTACTTTACCAGCAGCCCTAGGACATGCCGCAAAGGACAAAAACCATCCCATAATGCACCTAGAACAAGCGTGAAATGTTTTACATACAAAGAAAATGCTCCCGACCCCTACATTGTAGAAATAAACACACACCTAAAGACATCTCAACTGGCAAAACTATAAACATTCTGGTTTTGGTTTTCATTTAGTCAGAGAAACACAATTTATCTGGCGTTAACTTATGTGGTTCAGTAGAAACACTCATTCAGCTTCTCTGGCATTCTAACGTGGCAGTGTTAGAAGTTAAACTGTGATTTTAACATTTTGTTAAAATCAGAATTAATAGGACAGTTCAAAGCTCAGCACTTAAGACTGTCTGAAAACTCTGGAAAAAGCTCTCCAGAAGTACATGTTCAACTCACATTTGCAGAGACAGAAAATCTGCATTACAAAGCATGCAACTGAGACAAAAAATTAATATGAATAGTAAATTGGGTACCTAAGAAATGATGGAGAATAAGTGGCCCTGACTATCAGTAATTTCCCCAGAGTTTTCTTAAAACATTGCCTGTGTGCTTAAACACTGTGTCGGCTTTTAATATTGACTTTCTTTTCATTGCTGTCACAGCTGGGTCTAGAGGAAAGTCATAATCACATTTCTGCCTTCACACAAGTTACTAGCAGAGATCACACTCCAAGCCACAAGTAAGATTCACTTGCTGTTGTAGGCCAGGTTAAAAGAACATACATTTTACTATTATTAAGATTAATCTGGTTTATTTCCTTCCATTTCATTGAGAAAAGTGAGGATTTTTCGCCGTTATATCTATAGGTGGATTCCTGATAGAATGAGTGATAAAACTGACAAATGAGAATATTAGTGAGCTGAACATTTATAAACACACACATACATGTGTATATAAAACACACTCCACAGATCTTTATTTTTGCCAGTGGCATGTTGAAAAGGAAAAGCAAGTCTTGAGTTAGCTGTCAATATTCACATATACTGACTGAAGAACACAGAGTTATATTTACTATTACAAATCAAATCTGGTGACAATGTTTACATCACTCAACATCAAATTTAACTTTAGATCTCTCTGGTATTTCAGTGATAAAATGCCGATTTTAAAGTTGAGAGTTAAGTATTTGTAACTCCCAATGAGTTGCATTCACTTTCATCACTAATTTTCAAATTAAAGCTCAGATTCCAGATGATCTGCTAAGGCATCAGTCATTCCTGTATTTTTCAAGTCTTTCTTTCACCCTGTTAATATCTCATCTACAGCAACAGTAAATACGTTTGAACAAAGGCTTAACATCTATATCTGAATGTCAAATATAGCCAGCTAGAATTTATCATTTGCATGACTATTGTGGCAATATATCACTCTAGGGAGTAATCAGAATTGCTAAATCATATTTCTGGTTGCATACATACAAAATAGCTTTGATTACCATTCAGACATATCCACAACACTCTGTACAATAACCCTTATTATGTGAATAAAGGAAAAAACATCCTACTCAGTTACATA
Source organism: Sclerurus mexicanus (assembly GCA_013396755.1). Classification (NCBI taxonomy): domain Eukaryota; kingdom Metazoa; phylum Chordata; class Aves; order Passeriformes; family Furnariidae; genus Sclerurus; species Sclerurus mexicanus. The sequence goes on along the minus strand of VWZF01000181.1, from coordinate 516,418 downwards.
AGTTCATCCTATTTTACAACACACACACAATCTTTATTCCTTTGCAGTGAAACAGTTGCCTCTTTGAAGGCAAAAAAAGCCCATATTCATCCAATCTGCATTTTAGAATTTAATAATATGAAAAATAAATTACACCATGAAAACATTTGATCATAGCGGAATTAACATTTCTTAAAGTACATGCACAATATAGATTACCATGTTGCTAAAGTAACACCATTTCATATACTAGTGGGAATATGAGGATTCAATGCAAAAGTGATTATAAAGCCTTGTTATTCTGTTTCCGAGATGATTTTACTACCTGGGAAGGGTTTAGAACCAGGATGTTTGCAGCCCACCATGGGGATAATAGGACAGGGAATGCTGGACTGTATTTCCAAAAGCTCTTTTTATCTCTAGCAGTGCAGGGAGAATCAGCACATAAAGCTACTTCCATTCTTATTTGTGGAAAACATGAGGTGAGAAATAAGGTCAGAACAAAACTGACACGCAGATGGAGAAAGAAAAGACATCTTTGTAACATGTTGCTCAGCTTGCATAGCCTTCAACAGGGTGTGCAAGAACACAGTATACTGTAGGGAAAATCCCATTGTTACAGGAGAAAAGGAACATGGTTAATAGGCTTTCTCTGGGCCTTTTCATGTTACTGTTGGAAGTGACATTTATTTAAAAAATCCCCCCAAAACTCCATTTCTCAGCATGAAAATGCCAAGTGTAACTGAAAAAGAAAATAGTTCTGCCTGCCCCCAAAACCACTTCCCAAAAATGATTAATGACTGTTGCTTTTAAACTTTTGAACTATGTTCTACAGATTAAATCTATAAGGTTGTACAGCAAATTAACTACACACAATTTTAGAAGTGTAATTTTTAAAAAAGCAGAACTACGTTGCACCACAGATTACAATGTGTTGCAATCCGTTATAAAACACATTAATCAATACTTTTCAGTCTGGGATATACAGTACAACAAAACAAAGTGTATACAGATAACAGATATCAAATTCTGCACTACTGTAAGCAAGACAAACTTTTCACAGTAAGCATTCTATATATTTTTTGTTTAGGATTTGTGTGTGTGAGTGTATATATCTGTAACCTAACTTCAAGTATACATGTGTGTAGAAGAACATATTTAACCCAAACACCAGATTAGGCATTTGTGTGTATAGACTCTTGAGTAAGATTTTTATTGTTATACAATCAAACAAACTCTAAAATTAAACACTAAGTCAATACTCTACAAATTAAATACCACTGTACACTACAGCAGATACTTTAACATGGCTATAAAAATTTACTTTCTTGTAGTATTGTTGTGCAATTATAAATTTCAAAGCCTTTTAACAGTAATTAAAACAAACCTACAGAAATTTGTATTTCCATAATCCCACCTCCTCTTAATTGTTACCCCAGGAAGCACACTGCAGTAGAACTATCTGCCAAAATGGAAAGATCAGGCCAACATGCAGAGGCACAGAAAAAGTAAAATATTCAAGTAATTTTACTGAACACCACTGTGATTTTTCTAAACATTATTACAGTGGAACAAACTGTCAATAGCACTATTCCATTTAAAAACTTCCCTATGTACAAATGCCCAGGAGAAACTGCAACTACCTTGATAATTTGTTAGCATGTGGTTATTTCAAATAAAAATATTGCATCGATTTTGTAATACCTATACTACATGCACAGATTAAAAAGATGAGGAATGGAAAGTGTTGTAAGTGCATCCTGGTTACCATGGACACATTCCATTCTCAATGTTATTTGGAGGTGCAAGTGTTAAAGCAATTCACCATCACATTGCTTATTCCGTTGGCATTTCTTCAGGAAAAAAGAGAGAAGAGGAAAGGATGAGCAAAACCAAACCTAAAGAGCAGCAACCAGACAAGGCTTCAGGTAAAAAGTCATAGGAAATGTTAAACAAATAAAACAACTAAAATATTTAAGTGAAAATTAGCAAAAAATAAACTATTTAATAGGCATCTATTGTCAAAATTAATCTGGACTGTAAATTACCAGAAGCGTAGTACTATTTACATAGTATGAGAAAATAATATTTGAAATTTGTCATATGGTGAGACATCTTTCAAAGATGCTGGGCTTATCCTGCCCTTAATTTAATCTATTTTGGAAGTCACAGAAGTAAAGACAAGTCTCATATGACAGACTCACACTGTATAAGGAGAAGCCTCTGGGGAAGTTGGACAGACTGTGTGAATTGTGAAGCCCTGTACAAAGGCACAGATGAGAAACTTTTTCCTTCCCCAACACACATTTTTAAGATCTCAGATTTCTCCAGACTCAACTGCAGAAACTCAAAATAAAATTTCTCACATTACAGTTTATATGGAGATTAATTTTCCCCTTAAATTGTTCTTCTTAAAATGGCTAAACATTCATTGAAGAAGGAAGGTGACTCCAGAATCTAGAAAATAGTATTGTTGAGATTCAGGAGATCTAGAGTCAAACATTCTCCTCTGCCCCACCTGAATGGCCTAAATCCCCAGTCTTTGTTTTCATCCTTGGATTTGTCCCTGCAGTCCAAGCTCTCATTTCCCTGGGCAGTGAAGGAGCCATTGTGCCTTCTACTAAAAAAAAAAAAATCATGTGACTTTACTAAACCCCTTCTCCCAGACTATTTTATCCCATATTCTATTAATTTTCCATAGATTAAAAAAAAAAAAAATCTCTGCTTTTGGCTGGGTTTTGTAGATTGGAGGAGACCACAAAAATCTGACTTCATAGAGTATTCACATACTTCTGTCCTCATTTTATCTCATCTTCTCTTGCGCAATATTGTTCCATTTTTACTACAATTTCAAATGAACCTATTGGTTTTAAAACAATCCCTGTTCATGTACCTTGGTATAGAAATTGCCCATTTCACCCTCACATAAATCATTACAAAATGAAAGTGGAATAAATACCAGCATTACTGAAATATCTTAAAGGAGGTAACAATAAAACAGATATTTCTAAAGTCTTGAGCTGTATACCCAAATATCTTTCAGTTAATTGGTTGCTTGAGGCCAGTATCTGCTAATCTGTTGCCTAATAATTTGTAAACCTAGGCTCAACTTCCAAGCCATGAAGTCAAATGCCTTCACTAGATATGGACTTTTAAACTCTGAAATTATTTAGCACAGTGGAAACTACCAGCTTTCCTGCTTCCAGTCCAGTTCAGTTCATCTTTCCAGTCCCTGTTAGTGTACTGCAATTTTACTTACGAAAAGCACTCCTCCTGTCACAGGTTTTTCTACTCTTACCCTACATAGTCGCATCTAATTGAGATATTCATACTGTGGGACTGTTTTCTTTACTTTATAGTGAAGTTTTTCATGCAGTTGCAGCTACATCCAAACTACAGCTTTGACCGTGTAAGAAATAAAGGAAGATTTGAGTTGGACACAGAAATCTTTAGGCTTACACAAAGCTATGCTCATTTTGCAAGCAAATGAAGCTTAGGCTTCTAGGTCACTTTAAAAAATGGAAATTAAGTACCTTGAAATTTCACTCACTTTTCACCAAGAAGAGGCAACCATGTATTTATTGTGTCTAAACTACAGACCCAGGTAGCACTGACAACGCACAGGTATTTGCAAAAGAACTAAAGTAAAATATTCAGTAACTTTACAAAGAGCCAGGCGAGGCTGTTCTCACACCGTGATAGGGCTGCACTTAAGCCACGCTGTTCTGACCCCTGTGGGATCAGCTGCTGCAGAAGGGGAACACACGTGGCCAAGTGTCTCATGGAAGGCCACAATGGCATATTGTGATTAACTTAAAGGCAAGAATGCAGATCTTGTGGAACTGAAGAATCTGTTAACTCTCTTTTTTTCCCCTCCTGCCTCCAAACTCAGCTAGATTCTTGGTAATGAAAATATTTCACTGGCTAAAGGAGATTATCTTGAGATTCTTGATTTGGTTAATATGCAAGAATGTGAACAGTAGGAAATGCAGCCTGGCAGAAGGGACCACACTGCTTTCAGGGGTGGTGCTGGTGTGTACCTCAAAACTGTTGACAGGTTTTGACCTGTTTCCTTGGAAAAGAAGGTAAAATGGTTGCAGTTAATGAAGCCTTCATTTATTTAAGGTTCCCAGAAGTCTCTGAAGGACAACTTTATAGGAGTAAGCACAAAATATGAAACACATCTGGGTGCAATAGTGCAAGAGTCCACCAAATTGAAATTAAAGTCATGCACTGGTTCCATTCCATATTTCAGGCATGTACAATATGAAATCAAACAGGTACTAGTTGCTGCCTGCTATATCTATGAAGTTGGATGCATTTTGTTCTTCTGGCAATTCATTACCTTCTCAAATTTAAGGTAGGGCTTACAATGTCCCTAGTTCACTGGACAGTTGATTACAAAAGCTTGTGTTTGCATTTGCTATAGTCAAGGAAATTATACAAATTACTATTTTGTCTACACTGATAGGATTACCTTTCTACAGGATAATAGTTTCCTTCTGATGTGTACTCTCAAGAAGGAAAAATGGGTCTCTGGCATTTATTAGACATAGTCCGTTTTTCAACTTTTTAAGGGATATCCATTTCAGATATTCCAAAGAGTCTGAAGTGTAAAACCTATTAAGCTGTGCTAAATAAACTGACCTACAAGAAAAAAAACCCCAACATTCTCTCAGACCAGCATGTACTTGAAAGTTTGTACAGATTCTTCTTAGGGCCACAATAGTCATCATGTAAACCCACATACCTCCCTTTGCTATGTCTGCTTTGGTTTGGGAGAAAAAAAATTACTATTAATAAATAGCAAGAAGTTAAAACAATTAAGTTAGCAAACAAAATACAACAGTGACTGTAGCAGAGTACAATTGTAAAGACAATGGTACACGGAAAGAAAGATGACTTCCTGGTGTCAAGACAAAGTGTTTTGTGAGTTGCTATTGACAAATATGTCAAGTGCATGAAAAAGAAAAAAAATGTCTCAATTCCCAATTTCCATATGTAGCAACTAGGAAGCTGCTAATTTTTCCTCACTTCACTCATACTTGAAACATCAACCCACTTAAGCTAAGGGATTAGCTCTGTGTGCATGTGTGCATGACTACCAAAGGCTTCCACTTAAAGCATCTGAAAAATATATTAGTAAAATATAGGAGGAAGATGGAATAAAAAGCTTGGAAAAAAATAACTGCAGTTTCCTTTGGGGAATGCAGTAATTATGTTTGAGCACAAAATCTGCTGCCTTGCTATGGTCCCTTTTCTCTGTTACATAGTTGGTCCATTCCTATTTTAGTATCTTTCCTCACTGGTTTTCCTAGACCTTGCAGGTGGGAGAGGGAATAAAGTCAAGAAACTAAGAAAATAAAAAGTAGCTCAAGCTGTTTATCACAGCTGCCAACAGCACAGGTGCTTTGGAAGGTAACACATACCTTATACAGACAAGGGCACGCAGATCAGAGAAACAATACAAGAGTGAGAGACAATGCAGAAGGAAGGGGATGTGCTGAGGGGAAAGCAACACTATCAGAGGGAATAAAATATTACTCCTGAGGATCAGAGTCTTCAATTATGAGCATGATACTTGCCATTTATTAATGTGATTAAACAGACAGACCGAGATAAGACCGCCACAAAGAGATTATTCCACTACTTAACAGAACAAAGGATGCAAGCTAACTACAAGACATAACATTCCTTTCTAGATGGATAACACACTGACAGGTTTCATTTAAAACCATTTCTTTTAGTTTTGTCCTCCTTCATTCAGTTTCAAGGTCTTCTTATTAGAATTTCAGGTCTAGTCAATGCTTTAAATGTCTTCTGCTTTGTTTTTTGGGTGGTCTTTTTTTTGTTAGTTTGGTTAGGTTTTTTGTGAGGTTTTTTCCCTCTTTATAAGAGTAAAAAAATCCAAACAATAGAACAGTCAGACTCCCTGCTATGTGTATAAAAAAACCTCAAGTGCAGCAATGCAAAGTAATTTTTAGGGAATCTGCACCTCTTTTAGCAGGATATGTGCATATAACTGGCAATCCTTTTTTTAACAGATGAAGTCTTATTTTAATAATCCCACTGCTTCCGTCTTGGATACTTCTTATCATCCTGATTTGTACACATCTGCAACCAATCTAATCTACTATCTGCTTAAACCTGTTTTCCTATATTCTTATGTGGGCAGCTCACTTTCAGCACTGGCACCTCTTACTCTAAATTTTGAGAAACATCTATTGCACTGGCCCCTAAAATCTCATAATATTTTTTAAGAACAGACTAACACTATCAATGTGCTTTTCAAAGTTCCCTTGCTGTCTACTTAAAGCTTTAATTCTGCCTCAAACCAAAAGACAGGAACACTAAAGAATCCATCACATTGTGCAGGCATTCTAACATACTTGATTCCTACCTGTGTTTCTAGTTTGCAGAAAAAGCTGTGTTGACAATTATGCCCTTTTTCTCCATCACTTTTCAGGTCAGTACTACAGGTAGCAAAGTTGGTTGACTTTTTTCCCGTTTCTTCAAGCACTAGTTCTTTTTCAGTCTAACTTTAATTACCTGTTTTACATGAAACTTAACATTTGTTGCCTTTAGGTTTCGGTCTCATTGTAAACCACAGGGGAGGCAAAAACTGCACAATTCAGCACCAATTTAGTGAATGCTGAAATCCATCCTTTCATTATCATTTGTCATGATACTTTGATGTGCACATATATTAAAAACATACACGGCCTTTTCTGTCACAAGTATTTGCTTGCTTTCTTTTCATGCTTTCCAGTTACACAGCTCCTCTTGCCTGCAATCCCCATCTGTTGTCATTCCTTTCACTCTATTGTTCTCTATCATCCTATTATGTTATTTAGAACTCTGGCTTCAGAAACACTCTTAGGCTTCTGCTTCGACAGTATGATTTTGCCTTTTTCAACAAATGATTTTGATAATTTTACTGTGCACTAATGTTTGTTCTTCTAGTTTCCACCCTCCTCCAGATAATTTGTGTAATTCAGGTTTCAGCCAACAAATGATATTTACGCTGGCTGCACCCGGTGCACAATTTTAATCTAATTTAGTGAAGTCCATCCAAAAGCTGCAGGCACTTTTACTTTGGTTTAATTTAGGCTGACTTCTGTTTAACATATATTGATTTAGTTTATACCCAATCAAAATCAAGCAATCTTTACAATAAGAATCCATAGAGCAGTTTAGACCAGCAAGTTTGTTTAAAAATAGTTTTTAAATTACACTAGTGCATCTTCAGATAAGACCTTTCATAGCCTAGCCCATGTTGAGATAAAAATCCTGATCCTTTTCTAGCTTTGTCTTCTACCCTGCTTGCCTTCTTCCCTCCCTTGAACACTTTAAAGAGTGCATTTAATTGACTTTTGATAAGTGAACAAAGCATAAATACATGGTATGCCTACTCAAGTAAAGGTACCTGAAAGTTCTTCATCATGAATGCAACTGTGTATATGGAAAATTGAACAACGTAAACTGGTCTTGGATAATAAAGGCAGCAGAAAAGAAGAAATAATTATTTTCCTAACTTGAAGCAGGAAAAAGGAAGACAGGACAATAGATAAGAACAAAAACTTACCTTTGCTGACACAAAAATGGAATTACTCCTTAAGAATCCGAAGACAGAGAACAACATGGATAAGGATGCACTACCTAAAGTAAGGCAAGTGAAAAATACAACCAAACCTTTCTCTAGAAGCAGCAGCACTGACAATAATGAACACGTGCCCAACACTGGGTAGAGCACGAAACGTTTACTTAATCAAGCAGAAAGGAGCTGTGATTGCTTACCTTGAGAAACTATTACACCTCCATGACCTGAAAATCATCCTTGGCAGGTAGGACTAGATCAGGCATGATACTTTTGAAGAAAGCCACAAATATTAAAACCATGCATAAAACTTAAAATGGGAGCTTAAACACTGCAATTCTGTGATACTGCTGTCTCTATATTAAAGAGTAGTTACAAGTAGACAAAACCTAGCTGAGACAGAAGAAAAAAATACATCTCTAGGCCACCAGTGATACAGAAAAACCCGATTAATAGCAAATAACTAACTAAATAAATAGTAAATAAATAGCAACCATCCCCCAAAAAAGGGAGAACCAAGTCTTCTGGGAAGGAAAAAGCCTACCACTTACATTGCTGTATGTGATGTCTTCTGTGTTGAAATCTTGATCCACCAGGAAGGAAAGCCCTGGATTGCCAGCACCGCTAGTGCAACACATCTCAAATTGCATTTCAGTTCTCAAAAGCCCATAGTTTCGTATGTCAATTGGGTTCTTGTGCTGGATTACATGTTCAATTTGCAGTATGATCAAAGAATTCCCTAATCCTCCCCAAAACCTTATGGATAAGAATTAGCAACTGTATACATCCAGAGGTGGTGCATCATGGAAGACATGAGAGCTACTGTGAGGCATCCAAACTATAACACAATATCACAACATTCCTAAACCAACATATCTGAGCTTTGCACAGAAACACTTGACAAGAATATTCATGTTTTTCCAAAACAGCATTAGTTCCCCAGAGAAACTCCATTTTCCAAGCAGCTCCCTGTTTACTTTGATGTCTGAATTAGAGACAGCAAAAAAGCAAAGATTTCCCTATGTATTTTAGGCTTAAGAAACATTCTCCTGATAATAATTGCTTAATACTATGTGATACCATTACCATAAAAGGGTTTGATTATTTTGGAAATACACTTTTTTAGCGTAACAGAGCATTTCCTCTGCTGGGACAAAATGGCTTCCTTCCGAGCTCATCAAACTATGCTTGAAACATTTCTAATTTTTAAAATAACAACAAGAAGTTCCTCGTTTTATGCAAATAAAGTCCTCCATACAAATAGCTCATAATAAAAATATCGTTTTTTTAAAACTCCTTCTAGAGAAATTTCTGCGCTCTTTTTGTTTTTTTAAGAACACAAACTCTCAGTTTGAAAAGTTCTCCGCTAGGCGATAACTGGTATGGCATCCTCCAGGTTTCAAATGCAAAGAAAATAGTAGAATTTTTAAAAAGGTTCATCTCCCACAGATCTTTAATAAGACTTACCTTTCAAAAAAATTGGTTTGTATAACATGAAATCAATTTCAGCTCAATTACTATTATAACATCTGTTAATTTCCCCCCCTCAATCCATCTGGCTTAAGCACTTCAAAGGGCATCTACTGCCAGTCAAATAGGTTACATATCAAATGTCATCATTAAGACTTACAAACAAGCCCAACATTTAACTTTATAGTACTTTTTTTTCCAAATGGAAGATTTATCCTTGCAGGTTTAATAAAACCTGAAGGTACTCACAACTGAAAATCAACCAGCCCACAATCAGTACAAATGATCACTTATTATGTCTCCTAAAATTGAAATTTTATTGAAAATTATAAGTTGTGTGTATGTGTTGTTTTGGTTGGTTGGGTTGTGTTGTTGGTTTGCTTTTGCTTTTTTTTATTTTTAAATTTAGGACTTATAGGGATCAGACATAGAATTGAGTTGTTTATTCAAAAAGGGTTTTTAAAAACTGTTTCTTAAAGATTTAAGTGCTGTAAGTCCAGAACTTTTACTTAAAACTAACAAGCCAGAAAACAACTTTATTTTTAAGATTAAAACAATTAATTATAGGATCTTTTAAGAAAACACTGTAGTTCTCAGTATCCCAAATAACACGCTGTGTTCAGAATGTATTGATTTAATCAGAAACTGATTGAAGATGTAGAGGCGAACCCTAAACAATAGGAGCACTGAGGGGTAAAGAACAAGAACATCCATCAGAAGTGTTTGCCTGGTTACTCGCACTGTTTGCTCATCTAGATGGCCTGTATGTATTTGTTAGAGAATCCAGTTGCTGAGCTCTGCCCAAACATGCAATTCTGCAGTTGCACATTTGAAAAAGTTCAGCCACCCTGACTGTTCTGTGAGCAGATCATGGGTGGGATATTGCGCAGAACGACGGTGGCGTTGTGTACGTGCGATGCCTTTCACAGGGCAGTAGCTACACATTTTAGTAACATGACAAAATCCTCTGATTAGTGCAGCATTCATTAAATGGTGACAGATGCTGGTATTAATTACATGTTGAGTGGATCATTTTCCCATTACATTTCTTTTGTTACCAGCGTCATCATTCTAGTTATCAGCCTGCCCTATAAGCAGATTAAGCACCAGACTTTATTTTGGATGGTGGGGGATGTGTGTCTATATTCCTTGTTTGACCAAAATGAGTGACCAATCTTTTCTACACTACCCCACCATCTGGATCTCTCTCATTGCACTTTTCAAAACATGTACTTATCATCTGTTAGACAATCTATAAGAAATTTTATTTTGAAAGGTTATTTGTGTGGCTATCCTGAGCCATATTACATTTAATGTTGGGAGTCATATGATTTATCACTTGCTTTGTACAAACAGATAACATCTATTGTTGTTTGTGATAAACCTTGCCAAATTATAACTGGCATATCAAATATTAATTTGGCATTTCAAGACTGAAAAACATGTACAGTGAAAGATAATGGAAAGGCATATATGAAACAAGTTTCCACCCCTCATGTCAATCAAAAGATTCCCATTGCATGTATGCACTCACACAAAACAAAAACTATTCACTGTTCCCATGAATTGTAGCAGGATTCCTAGCATACACTTTATGGCCAAGCATGTTTTTCTGTTTAGTATGTTTATTCTGACATGTACACCAACTTCTCCCTCACAACAAATCAGAGCAGTCCTGGAGGGTGGAAAAGAAAACAAACAAACAAAAATAAAAGTTGAGAAGTACAAATGGCAAAGTCATTCATTTGGAAATAATTTCTGCCACAAAACAAAAGGTTATAAATTGAAAGTTGACAGAGGAGGAAGACATTGGAATAACAACTAATCAAAGGATCATCCTGAGTCATTAATGTGATTTTGTAGAGAAAGTTAAATACAAACTCCAAATTTAAATCACGCAGGATTTTCCAGAAGACATGGAGAAGTAACAATGCTTTTGCACATGACACTCATTAGGCTTATTAAGAACAAAAGTTCTAATGGGAAGAAATGTAGTGAAAAGATACCAGAGCGACCAGGAAACAGAATGTTTCAGAAGTGGAAACTGAAAAAGCAAAACAAACCCTATCAAGAGGGTATATTTATTAAATATATACAATACTATATATATATACAGAATCACAGAATATGCTGAGTTGGAAGGGACCACAAGGTTAGCACTGTCCTGGGGAGCCTGTTCAGTGCCCAACAACCCTCTGGGTGAAGAACCTCTTTCTAATATGCAACCTAAACCTCCCCTGACACAACTTCAGGCCACTCCCTTGGTCCTGTCACTGGTCCCCACAGAGCAGAGATCCATGCCTGCCCTTCCCCTCACAAGGAAGGTGTAACTCCAATGAGGTCTCCCCTCAGTCTCCTCCAGCCTGAACAGACCCAGTGCCCTCAGCCACTCCTCATACGACTTCCCCTCAAGGCCCTTCACCATCCTTGGGACCCTCCTTTGGACACTCTCCAATGGCTTAATATCTTTCTTTTATTGTGGTGCCCAAAACTGCCCCAGTATTGCAGGTGAGGCCGCCCCAGTGCAGAGCAGAGCGGGACAATCCCCTCCTTCACCCTGCTGGCGATGCTGTGCCTGATGCCCCCCAGGACAGGGATGTCCCTCCTGGCTGCCAGGGCACGGCTGACTCAGATTCAACTTGCCATCAACCAGGACACCCAGGTCCCTTTCCTGGCACTGCTTTCCAGCATCTCATTCCCCAGTCTGTACATCCAGGGTTGCTCCATTCCAGCTGCAGAATCCATCACTTTCCCTTGTTGAACTTGATGTGGTTGGTGATTGCCCAGCCCTCTAATTTGTTGAGGTCTCTCTGCAGGGCCTCCCTGCCTTCCAGAGAGTCAAAAGCTCCTACCCAATGTTGTACCTTTTGCAAACTTGCTTAGTATCCCTTCCAGTCCTGTGTCCAAGTCTTTTATGAAGCTGTTGAAGAGCGCAGGGCCTGAAATGGAGCCCTGCAGAACCCTGCTAGCGCACACACACACACACACACACACACACACACACACACAC